>CM076246.1:808605-1127581 GCA_038380765.1 Odontothrips loti
CGGAAGAGAGATTTTTCGGTGAAACGCACAAATATTTGAAAGAGGCTAGGATATGTCACGAATACCGAATGCGTAATAGGATATTCCGCTGGAATTCCGCTGAACCTCAGAACGGAAGTAAAAAGAAGACGAAGAGGACAAAAAGTTGGGCAGGTGGTGGGGAGACCTGTTCGACAGAAGTGGGAACAGGTCCACTTCCGCCGCATCGTAGCTGCCTGCTGACGATCAGAAACGACGAGCTCAGTGTTTTGGGCGCCTATACACGTCCCGTCAACAAAATTAGCGCCGCACTTCTTTCGGCCTCCGCTGAGACTGAGTTTCTAAAGCTAGGCACGTCAAATTTGGCATAAAGCTGCCCCCATGTGCGTTCTTGAAGGTCACTAAGTTCTACTTTTCAATATCAACGCTTTCGGCGTGGGTCGCTGTTTAAGTACCGAGGAGTGGAAATTTCGTGAAAAAAAGGTCCCTGTAACACCCTTTTTGGCTCAGTACACTGCGACAACACACCTTCAGTGTCCTGCGACAATAATGAAACCAAATCGCTACGAAACCTCATGGAATGGCCAGTGCCAGGGCGCCGCCTTACTCGGGGTGCCGGGTGGGTTGCCTGCCCACTCGGCGCTGCGCACCGCCTGCGGCTGGCCCTGGCCCCCACCCCTAGCCAGCTCGGCGTTTTCGGGGGTTGAAGTTATAGGTGGTTTCACGAACTTTTGACGGTTTTTTGCCTCTGGGGAGAGGGTGGGTTGTGCGATTGACCTCAAACTCTGATGGGAAACGCATTTCACATGCCCTCACCCCTCACCTATCCGTAACAAGAATTCAGCAACAACCCCTAAGCGGTCGGCTAGGGGTGACCGGGGGCGTCAACCCCTCCGGTAGGAGGGGCAAAAAGTATGCCCTATCTTAAATACATGGAAAGGTTATGTTATCACGAGGGGGGGGGGGGTTAAAATGCGGTCCAAAATCGGTCACGTGATATGGGTACGGCCCATGAGGTCTTTTCTACCCGGTTTGCCACCACCCGCGATTTAGACCGCGACGGGGCCCCAACGTTGAAGACATTCGCCAGACATTCCTGAAGAAAAAAAAAGGCAAACAAAAATCTGCGTCCGGACAAGAACCTGCAACTTTGCAGTCCGAAGGCTGCCTCCGAGCGCGCTCAGCCAACAGCACGCACATACACAAGGTGAAGCGGAGCTGGGCACCTGAGCCGATGCAACTGCGCCGCCGTTGATCTGGGGACACGCAAAAGTCCGCTTTTGATGCCAGGCCACCGCCCAGGCAAGTCTTCAACATGAGCTGTGTCCAGGCGCGCTAGGAGTCTGCCTTCTGATACGAAATACCCGGATCAAATCCGGACGCAGAATTATTTTTCTTTCAGCTTCAGAATTGTCTGGCAAATGTCTCGAGGGGTCCACAACTCTGCAGTGTACACTGATTGTGTTCATTGTGTCGATTTCGCCACCTAATTTGCAGAAAATTTGAAATATCAGTCTGGTTAGAGCCCTTTACGGCCGTTTTTAGCCCGTAAATAAAGCCCAGGCCTCATTCTAATGCAGTTTTCAAGAATTTTAATTGATGATTGTGTTTGATTGTGTGGAAATGTGTACACTGATTGTCTCGAGTTGTGAACCCCTCGGAATGTCTTTAACGTTGGATGTTTCTCAGACAGTTTCTTGCGTTCTATACCGCGTGTACTGCCTTCCTTAAACAATTTTCAGATAGGCGTTGGACGAAAACGGCTGCCGATTGTCTCGGAAATAGCTCAGAGAGATCTGAGAGGCAAATGCGACACACCTCAGAAATGTGTGAGAAATCTCCTTCGAATTTTTCCGACGAACAGTTATCCACACTGTGTATGAAATTGCAATACACATTACTAACATTTGCGATAAATCGTTATTACAAAGGAACAGTGATACTCCCACTAGAAATAAGGACCACGTTATTGCAAACAGGTTGCAATTCATCAAATTTTGCAATACTTACGTTGCTATTAGTATTGCAAATATAAAAAAAACTGTACAAAGTTTAAGATCTATTTGACTAATGGCTTGTTAACCTGAAAGGAACGACCAGCGTGGGAAGACAACACTTATTCTGGGCCGAAATATCGTTTGGACGCTTATTTTTGGCTGTACGTACTTTATTTTGTCGATTAACGTTATGGGGTGAAACAGTCGATCCGGGAATAGTTGAGTTCTGGCCAGAGATTTTTTCTGGCCAACTTCACACTCGTGGAAATACAACCCTGAGACATATTTTGGTAGGGCTGGGCGGTTTCGATGTTTGGAAATCGGTTTCCGGTTTTCCAAAAAACCGATTCCGGGAGAGGTTTTCGGTTTTAACCGATATACCGCGAAAAGGTTAAAAGCTGAAAACCGGTTAAAACCGATATACCGTTTAATCGTACACTGGTTGTCGATTTTTTTCCCCCGTAAAACCGGTTTTGTAAGAAGGAAAGGTTTCGATTATAGAAAAAAAACATGACAAATTGCCAATGTCATGTCAATACCAGGACTAAAATCGAAACAAAACATGACAAAATCTCAATACCTGGACTATTATTAGAAAAAAACTCGACATAATATCAATAATAGGACAGTCATTAGAAGAAGAAAACATGACATGGCGTCGAGTACAGAGTGCGTTGAGTTTCGATCCCGGACCACGCTAAACCGTGAGCAGTTTCCGTAAAAGCCGTAAATCCGAAACCGACTTTTCAATTAACAGGTTTTCGGTTAACAGATTTTTAAGGTCAAACGGTTAATTGCCTAAAACCGATATTGCGATTAATCGTCTTTTTTTTTTTTTTTTTTTTTTGGAAAACCGAAAACCGGCATCCCGGTTCCCAAAAAAAACGTTTCGAAAACGGATGTGCCGTTCAACCGCCCAGCCCTATATAATGGCCGTTACGTTTGCCAATAAACGGCTCAGTCCCCTAGTCCAGCGCTTCCTCACAAGGAAATGAAACTGGACCGGACAAGCCGGGCCGTAGCGAGTCCGGCGGCTGATAAATAGAAGCGCGCGCGGTACAAACTGTATTCGGATGGACCAGAACCTTCGGGTGACGAGGTTCAGGGAAGGTTCAACAGACCAAGTATGGATAGACGTATACCTAGCTTAGTCCCTTCGACATGGCCACAACAATTTCCGGCCCAACTCCCGTCATGTGGTCGCGGCGCCCCGTCGCGGTCTGAAACGCGATCACCGCAGGAGGTAGCAAACTGGATAGAATATAATACCCTAGTGGAGCCCTGACAAACAAGAGTTTTGTTTTGAACGCGTAGCACTAAGTCAGGCGCCTTGTCGGAGTGTGGTACACCTCTAGAACTTTGGGCCGTACGAGAGAATCCCTGATTCTTAAACACTAACGATTAGAAGGATCACACAAAAGTAGGGCTGGTCGCTCTGACCCTAACTACTCCGCTCTCGGGGACTAACTGCTCCGCCTAATCCAGAAATACTGTTACCGTCGCAAGTCGTGTTTGCTTCGTCAGAACCATCCTCGCAATTCTTCCTGCCATCACACTTGGATAGCAACAAGGTACACTGTAGATTCTTGCACAGGAAGTAGCCATCCTCAGGTTTGCATGGCTTGTAGTCCACTGCGAAAACATAGACATATATTATGTGTATAAATATATATATATATATATATATATATATATATATATATATATATATAATATTTTTATATTTTTTTTTCTTTTTAATGGCAGATTAGCTGCATGCAAAGGTCTTCGACGGGTAGTTCCCGCGGGTTCCATCGCCGGCAGAAAGCCTCCGGGTCGGGTCCGATGCGCTGGGTGCAGCTGTACCCGGCTGAGCCGAGCCCGGCCCAATTGGGTTTTCTGGAGTAGAGCTCGACCGGATGCAAAGAAAAGACAAGAAAATTTGGAGGCTTAGCTCTCGCTGACGATATGTCACGACGGTAGGGTCACACAGCGGCGGAACTACTGCGCGCAGCTTGAGGGTGCACTTCGCAACTACTTCCCTTATAATGTTCGACATCGGACGGACATGGCACGGCATGACCGAGCGGCGTCTGTCTCGTACTCACTAGGCTCTTACGATAAGGCAGAGACAGAAGATTTCGGATACGGGCCATGACCGAGCCAAGCCCCGCTATGCCCACCTGATGCAGAAAACCATTCCCTCATAACAATTCCTTGAATAGAATACAACGCACGTCACTTTTAACCACATTTAACGGCCATTTTTATTTCATCAAAGTCGGTGACAAAAAATCTGCTGTCTCGAATCGGAGGACGGCAGCGAAAATCAGAATACATAATTTGGATCAGGCTCATTTTGCGATGCGATGCGATTCTTGTCATCTATTTGTTTCCGGTCAAGCTTTACTCCGGAATACCCTTTTAACGCTGGGACCCATGTAAGAACCCCGACGCCACTCCATTCCATGTTCCCTAGACCCACAGATATAAGTCCTAATGGGTACAAATGTTCTGTAAGTGGTCTGAAAACGATTGCTTCTGGTGGGATTTAAACTTGGTTCTTTTGCGTGTCAATGGGATGGAGGCGTACACGCGCCGAAACCTGCCAATGTACACTTCAAATCCAAGACAAACATAAATGTAACAAGGAGCAAATTTCATGAAAAGAATTTGCTTAAACACAGGACACCCGTTCCGAACTAAATTTTTTGAATGCTTCTTTAATCGTTATTGAAACAGCCCTGATGAGGGAGTATGACATGAGTATGTGGGAGTATGCGTGAGCGTGAGAATTTTAATAGTATGTTACGGAAAATCCGAAAACGTCTGCAGACTATAGGTGTCGTTAATTTGGTACTTCCGCACTGGCTTCTAGAAGTCGGTACGATACGCGACAATTGGCGGACTGTCGTGCTGTTTGTCCAGCCAAGCCCGAATGCCACCCATGGGCTCACCGCATTGTTGTGAACACGACCGACTCGATCAGACGTTGTCACACATTGCCTCCCGCACCCGTGCCAGCTTTTGTCTCTCACTGCGATGCCGCGGCACACTCTCGGGTTGTAGACCCGTTCCGAACTGCTTTGCGGCGGTACACTTCGAGCACTTTTACAACCGGTTTGCACTAGGGCCTCCCTCTATGTTGTTCTATTGTTATGGTACGCATTTTGGGGTTGTGTTGAATGATGAAGAAGACGGGGTTGATGCTCAGTTGAGATGTATTCTGGTGGTTCAGAGTAGTTAACAGATGGTTTTGCCACGCGGATGAGTGCAGGGTGGTTCCCACGACTTGCCGGAGCCGTGGCGGGTTTGTAGCTGCCCGTCCTAGGCTCGGCCCCGCCGCTCGGGCCCGGCGAACGCATCAGTCCGGCAGCGCGACATTTGCTGATCAAGCAGTGCCGCGCTGTCTTGCACCGCGCGCGACGAGACCAGACAGCCGGACTTCACCTCAGAGCAGCCTCGAATGGTAGTACCTTAAGGGAAGTCCCAAGGGACGTACCCTAACACTAGTATCCCGAAACGACCTTTGATTTGACTACTGTGCTCTTGCCAGCAGGTTCCCTCGTGCGGTTTAAGGCGAGCGATCGTACATAACGGCTGCCGAAACCTAAATCATGTGCGCTACGAGGGTTCTTGTCTGCCCCCCCCCCCCCCCCCCCTTGCTATTGTCTGTGCTATACCTCACTGTTGTTGTGTTCGTAGTAAAAGTAGAAAGTTTAGAGCAAAATGAATGAAGGTTAAAAGCTATTACAAGTTAAAAGTTACTTAAATGTTCGTTTGCCCACCCGGGTCGAGTTTCAAATTGTTAAAAGTTTATGTGGCATAATTTGCACGGCTGTACAACAGGAGCAAGGAAGAGTCCTTGCTCCAGTGCTGTACATGTTTTACTTGTTCCAATTTAACAAAGGGAAAAGTGCTTTGAAGCCTACGTGTATTGATTTGTGCGCTGCTTGAATACAGCTGTAAGAAAAAAAGCAGAAGCGGTTCTATGCTTACTAACTGTTTAACCGATAACTAAATGTCACAATGCTTGCATGTGTTTTTCTTATGAGTATTAGGGAGTGTGCGCGAAATTCGAGAGTTTTAGGGAGCGGAATGAGTGAAAGTTTTTATGAGTACCAAAGCGGGTTAACACAGAGTTTTTAGATACCACAGCACAAAACATGCGTCTCTTATGGCAGGCAACGAATGACAACAAAATGCGTTTTCCTTTGGCAAAGCATGACAAAATGCGTTCACTTTGGCAACGGTTTAAAAACAATTAAAAAAATACTATTACACTTCGTGAAATACTGGTAGGCCCGGAGTGTCACAAAACTGGATTCAGTGCAATTTTCATATTTACTATTTTTTGTAATTAAGAATTTTATGATTAGCTGGTAGTTAATTTTTATTTACAAAGGGAACGTGAACGTGGATGACTTTAAGTTTTTTTGTTTTAACGGGAAATGTGAGGGGAATCGTTGCGAGACTTCATTGTCGATAGGTTGGCTGGTCGCGGCGCGGCCCGCAGCCCCTAGTTCTCACTGGCACTGACCGGTGGGCACATCGACAATGCTCCGCTCTGAGGGTTGCGCCTCTTGTGCATGTTCTAGGGTCCGAAGCGGTCCCGACTCTTGAGTTGCCTCCCTTTTAACCAGGGCTCGACTCGGCTCGGCACATCAACAATAAGGGCTGTTTCACAAGAAAGGGAGAGGTCCGCTTTTTAGCGCAGCAGAAGAAGGATGGATGATACTGACGCAGCCAGTTGACGAGCCGAGCACGCTAGCTCTGTCTTTTTCTTTTGCCATTGGATGGAGTGAGAAAGCTGAATTTCAACTCGGTTTTGAGACTGTCTGCTGCATTTCTGGAGTGTAAAATGACGTCCGACGCTCTTGTATGGGTACTATGCAAAAGTCAGGAAGATCTGTAAAACTTCTCACAGAGACTTTCGGTTTTGGCGTAAGGGGCTCCATAGGAAATTAAAACAAAACTAGTGCAATTTTCATATTTACTATTTCTTGTAATTAAGAAATTTATGATTAGCTGGTAGTTAATTTTTATTTACAAAGGGAACGTGAATGTGGTTGACTTTAAGTTTTTTTGTTTTAAATTGAAGTGTGTACGCTAGCTTGCATGTGAGAACTGGATGGGTGGTGCGTTGGCAGACATCGTGGTATACGGGGTATGCCGAATAGTCGTAGGGTACAGCGGCTGAAGAAACTATGTAAACCGGGAAATGTGAGGGGAATCGTGGCGAGACTTAATTGTCGATAGGTTGGCTGGTCGCGGCGCGGCCCGCAGCCCCCTAGTTCTCACTGGCACCGACCGGTGGGCATATCGACAATGCTCCGCCAGGGAAGGTACCTCCCCTGGCTCCGCTCTGAGGGTTGTGCCTGTGCCTCTTGTGCATGCTCTAGGGTCCGAAGCGGTCCCGACTCTTGAGTTGCCTCCCTTTTAACCAGGGCTCGACTCGGCTCGGCACATCAACAATAAGGGCTGTTTCACAAGAAAGGGAGAGGTCCGATTTTTAGCGTGGCGGGAGAAGGATGGATGATACTGACGCAGCCAGTTGATGAGCCGAGCACGCTAGCTCTGTCTTTTTCTTCCGCTATTGGATAGAGCGAGAAAGCTGAATTTGAACTCGGTTTTGAGACTGTCTGCGTCATTTCTGGAGGTTAAAATGACGTCCGACGCTCTCGTATGGGTACTGTGCGAAAGTCAGGAAGGTCTGAAAAACTTCTCACAGAGACTTTCGGTTTTAGCGTAAGGGGCACCATAGGAAATTAAAAAAAAAAATACTATCCCACTGTGTGAGATACTGGTAGGCCCGGAGTTTCACGGGGGTTTGGTTAAAATAGACGTTAAGTTTATATTTTGTTCTTTTTGGTTTTGTTTGCCTTCTTTTATTTTTTAATTCATGGAATAAGGATTTTGGTTGAGCCTTGTTTCAGTTTTGGGGTGGTTTGGGGGTGGTTATAGAAGTTAAGTTTATATTTTTTTCTGGTTTTGTTTGCTTTCTTTTTTTTAAATTCGTAGAATGAGGATTTTGGTTGAGCCTTGTTTTAGTTTTGGGGTGGTTCGGGGTAGTTTGGTTTGTATCTCCTTCGAGGGGGAGAGGGAGTAGTTGAAGAGCTAGGGCGTCTAGGTAGCGGTCAGTGTAACGCTTGCATTCTCATACGCGTGCCGCCTAGCGCTAGCCTCCTGCAAGGCTCTCGCACTGTTGTCCCCCCCACCGGTCCCAAACGGTTCTGACTCTTGAGTCGCCTCCCTTTTAGCGGGGCCTCGGCGTGCCTCGGCTCGGCTCGCCACATCGACAATGGGTACCCGGCAAAGGCTACGCAACAAAAAAGAAGGACGTCCGATTTGGCTGTGCTCTGGAGAAGGACAGAATGATACTGAGTCAGGCAGAGGTTGCTGATGCAGCCTGCTGACGAGTCGAGCATAGCTCGTCTAGAGGCGTTGTAACAGTAGCTCTGTCTCTTGCTATCACCATTGGTTGGAGAGAGCAAGCTGAAGTTTGAAGTGGTTTTTCTGATCACTATGATATCTTTTGAATGTAACAACACGCTAGACCATTTAATACGACTATTGTTGTCTCTTACTTTCCCCATTGAAAGGAGTGAGAAAGCTGACCTTAAAACTCGTTTTTAAACGGTGTGTGATATTTTTGAAGTGTAAAAACACGTCAGCGTGTCTTGTACGAGTACCCTTCGATAATCTGGAGAGTTTGAAAAACTTCTGTCAGAGGGCCATATGGGGCTATGCTTCCAAGAAAAAAAAAAAAAAACAGTCGAATCTGACGAAACTATAAGGCAACTCCGTTTCACTCCGTGCCTAAAAAAGTCCAATCTTCAGTGAAACTATAAGGTCACTCCGTGCCTAAAAAAAATGCCTGCTTATTTCTTCTAAACCTACCATCAAGTTGAACCTCTAGGGTTTTAGTCCACTGCCACGGGCGAATCTTGAGGTCGGTGGCGTCTGACTCGACAGGAACTGTGGCAACGAGGTCGGGTCTGCCCTGCCTCCAAGCAGCCAGTCTGCCTGCTTGCCGCTCCAGCACGAACTCTAGCTTTCCTGTGGGGAACGGCCGGACCACACCGAGGTGTGTCTACGCACTCCGGCGGAGCACAAAACTCAAGATAACCTCAATATGACATCAAAACCACCGATTGCAGTCACAAATGGGTCACACAAACGTGCTAGTACGCGTAATGGTTGTACATTTTTGCGAAAAATCATCCCCAGTTGTGACTAGCTGAGCGATAGCGACGCTCTTACTCGAGTTGGGCTCCTACTAGGGTAGGGTTAAAAAATTTAAATCCCTATTTAATTAGGAAGCAGATGATACCAACTTTAAATGTCTTCCAGTTTCTTCAGGGTTTGGGAAGTTTTGGAAATAAAGTCTTGGTGTGTGTCTGTGAAAGCTGAACTCATCTTTTGTTGCGTTTTTAGTTAGTTTGTTTGCATCATAAGGGAGGGCCGAAGATATTTGAAAGGCAAGTACATCTTCCTGAGGCAAATTCACCAGAAAGTTTATTTTCGGTTTGGTTGAAGTCGTGGAGATACCGACTTCCCAGTCTGACATCTTTTTCTTAAAGGTTGGAACCTTACAAAATCCGCTTCCGCGCCTTCCTACCCCTATCAGGAGAAATCATACAACGGCAAGAAGATATCGTTAAAACATGTCTAATTTTAAAGTTTTTACGGATTTTTGGGACTTTTAAGGGGTTGATCTGAGTCGCGGCGTTCATTATCGGAACCGATCGGAACCCCAGAGTCCATCGCTACCGCTGCCGATCAATTTTGGAACCGTTCCACCCCTAACTCAAAAACTACCCCTCACCCCTCCAAAATTAAGGGATGGTCGGAGGGGGTTGAAATGCGAGATTTGACAGTTTTAGGCACCCATCATGCCACACTGACTGTAATTTCCCCAATTTTCGCCCTATAGACGGGTTTTAATGATCCCCTTCACGGCGTTTTTCGACCTTGCCACACTTAAGGGGTGGCTGGAGCCGGAGGGGGTGGCCCATGAACGTTACGCTTCGGAAGGCTCGAAACCAATGTTGGGGGCAGGTCTGTACCAAATTTCAAGTTTCTAACTTGAAAAACTTAGAAATGGTAGTGCTGACCACAAGTGGGACGCTAATTTTGACGCCCAGTGTATTATTAGTTCGCCTCACTTTCTACGTCTTTTCGGCTGTCTTCTCGGGAGTAAAAGCTAGCTGACACCTCTTTCTTCCATAATATTTAGTGTAGCTATGCTATGCTAGTGCTATTTAAAGAGGTATCATCTGCTAAAAAAAAGTGTCTGTCTGCTTTTGGGGGGCGGAGGCCCACCACCCTATAGCAAATTGTGTTCTCGATCCCGGAAAAATCAAGAGCATTTGCAATGAATTTAGTAGAATGTTCTTGGTCCAAGTGCATCATTCCTAGATTCAATACAAACGCTCTTGATTTTTCCGGGATCGAGAACACAATTTTCTGGGTGTAGTGACGTTTCTTTGAAGTGGTTACAGTCCAGTAGCAAGGAGGGACAGGTGTCTAATTGTTCGCTACGCAGGGCCTTAGTAAGCTCAATAACAGACACCGGCTGGCCAAGGTAGGGGTGCGCCAGGCGCGGACAGTGCTACGCGATGAGTGAAGTCTGTTACGCCCCGACGTGGTCTGGCGTACTCCTGAACATGGCTGTGTTAACGTCTCATTTTTTTTTTGTTTTGCATACATAACTGATTTAGTCATAGCGTAATAGCGCGTAAGGTGTAAGTCGGTTCATGGTTTCTAAGTGCGAACTTTCTCGGCACACAGTAGACGCGACTAAGATTGGTTCTGCCCAAACCGACCTCTACCCGTGCACTAAAGACTTTACAGCGAGTACGACCACAAGAAAATTGCCAGCACCGTACCTGATTAATAAACTCCCCTGGCGACTTGCATTGAAATCCCTCCTCGTTGCACGCGAGGGTCCCACTGAACGCCAGCTCGCCGGAGGGGAACAGGCCCTGGACCCAAAGCAGGCTGCAGGCGAGGTGGAGGCGGTGGCACATGAGGAACAGGATGCCGCGCTGGCTGTTGTCGTACGAGATGAGGGCACGCTGCCGTTTGCCCACGGTCAGCAAAGCCTGAGCCGCTGTGGCAACACCAGGCAATGACGATGACGCAATCTAAAGTGCACCTACGGCGAGGATGCTGCTATGCTGCTACGCAACGGATCCGTCACCGACCAACAAAGATATCTACGCAATGTTTTCGGCGTCCGGAAATAAGTACCTACTGCAGGAGTCTACTGCAGAAGCGCCGAGTCTGGCAAACTCAGCAATTTAAGAGGCGTCTACTACACTCTCAAATAGATTTAAAGCCGGTAATATTACCGAAGCCCGTTACTGGTCGGCCTCTGGCCCAGTCTTGCAAAACTCTGAAAATTAGCTGCTTGCTTTTCCAAGTCACTGCAAAGGCTTCTACTCTAAAACGCATCCTTCATTATTATTTTGGCATGTTCAAGCAATTATATGACTTCTCGCTAGAAGGCGTCTACTCAATCCTTAATTCTGACTCAAGTGATGAAACGTCTGAATTGTTCTAGCACATCAAAATTGTATCTGATTGACTAAAAAAATCACATACTATTTTAACAAATACCCGCTGCAAATTTGATGCCTGCCCTGAAATCAGCGCAAATTTGATGGTAACTCCCCAATTCAGCAATAGGATACTTGTGCCACCTATCACTATGCCCGATACAGGCATATGATTCGGTACAATCTGATGCCTGTGTTAGGCATGTAGACTGATGCCTGAATCGGGCATCCATATGTAGTGGCATGCCTTGATTCAGGCACAGCAGCTGCATAGCCACTACGACATTCTTGTTTCGAGCATATTATGCTTAGGGGAGGATTTTTAGGTTCAGGCATAAAATCTGCTATGAAATAGGCATATCATGCATGACTCAGGCATACTTTCATATTCGCAAGACTGTCGATGTAATGGCACATTTTCGTGATCCTGAAAACAGTAATACTTACACTGCAGTGGTGTGAATGCTATAAGAAAATCTCTGATAACGTCTCTACTATTCTGATAACTTTCTCTTTTTCTGATAATTTGATCTAACTTTCTGATGATTTTGGCGCTTTTCTGACAAAATTGAGTTATTAGAAAAAAGTAATCAGAATTTCAAAATTTCCTGATGGTTATCAATGTTAACAGAATAAAAGTAAGACAACTCGCAGATTCTGATGACCCGTAAAATCATCAGGAAAAATCTATCAGACCATCTGAAACTTGAGAGAAATATTCAATCTCGAATTTCGATGGCCATATCTTCCATACCTTTGACGATATCAAGTTAAAATTTGGTTTGGGTGGGGTGATTTTAGTAGGCTGTTTTAAGTACTTTTGGTTTTGGGCTATATCGAAACAGAGTTCAGACGCATTAAGAGAGAGGTCAATTTTGACCTCAAAATCGGCTCGGACGCAGTTTTGACCCCCCGGAAGTCTATTTTGAAGACAACACATCGTCCGACTTAAGTAGATATAACAACTGTATGTCAGAAGCGAATTACCAGAAATGCAGACATCAGAGCACGTGTATCAGAAAAAGAGGGTTATCAGGAAAGAAGTTATCAGAGGTGCACCAAAAAGTGTCAGAAACGACTGACAATTGTTTTTCTGATAACATTTACACCAGTGGAGTGGTGACCTATTACTCTTTGATTTACACTGACAGAGGTGACTCACAATCACAGGCGTCTTCATCTGCTTTGTCTTTGCACTGTATTAAGCCGTCGCACTTGTAGGATATCCACATGCAGCGATTGTCGCACCAGAACCGACCGGGGCTGCACCGCCTGTCTTTGTGTAACAGAGTCATGTCAGGGGTAAAGCCGGGAATCGCGCTGGCGTGGCTGATGGGAATTGCAAAGCAGCTCACTCTAGTCAAAGCTTAAGCAATATTGGCCAAAGTAGAATATAGTAGGTCTGGAGGGGTGCTAGCACGGCTCACCTGTGAAATACACCAAGAGGTCCGATTCCCACTTATATGGCCGCACAATCAGGTCGATACTGGGATCAGAATCGATGGGCACGGTGATTTCGTACTCGGGGTATCCCTCCAGCCACACCGCTCCCACACTGTCAAGTTCCTGGTATCCCCTCCGGGCTACGGCGAAATTGTGCTGCCCTTTGGAGAGGTGCTGCCACTGCGGCGGGATCCTCTGCCGGCCAAAGGGTGCGTAACCGCGATGTCACTGTTAACCTGAGGGCGATGTTGCTGCTCTCTAAAGTGGGACGTTTTGGTTCATGATATGGTGGAGCTGGTGCACTTGTAGCAACTTCTACCTCCTGCATTTAAATGTAGCGTTTTTACTAATTAGCAACGGTGCGGTTACTCTATTCCGAGAGGGTTCTCATCACACCTCTTTTGCCACCTAAAACCGTGTCTACCACGACTCGTGACAAAGTGAAACGACTGAACGAGTACATCTCGTCATAAAACAGGTAGCCACCCGATAAGTGCGACGTTCGTTTCCACAATAGTGAATTCAGAGTGCAAAGGGGTCGCCCCTAAACTACGTAGCCGCTCGCCGGGGGGGGGGGGGGGGGGGGGGGGGGCAAAAGGCTACGTTGGCATGGGGTATTGGTGGTATTTAAAAAAAACGCCAAAATAGGGCTACGTAGTTGATGGACGACCCCAAACCCAAATCCTCAAGAGTACGGGGAGGTTTAAGAATAAATTTATATTCATTCTTTTTTAAGTAGGCAAATGGCCCATTTCTCGCAGGATCATCCGAAAAAGTAGGCCAATTTGAATGGAAGGAGGGACAAATTTTCCCTAAGCTAGCCATGGCGCGCATTGTGGGGGGCACAATATAAGGTGGACACAAGCCTCAGACCCTGCGGTACACACGTTAACCATGACTTACTTTCAAAACCGGCTGGGAGCATAAGATGCCCCTGGCCTCGCCCCATCGGTTGCAATCCGTGTACAGCAGTAACGCCAACGCGCCGAACGGGTCGGCGCCCAGCACCACCACTTTGCCACAGCCCTTCTTGCCGCAGATCAGGAACACCACGCCTCGCTGCTCCTCGCGGTACTCGACCTGGGCAGTGAGCTCCACGCCGTAGCCCAGGGGGGTTCTTGGTGCTGTAAGCAGGCACACAGCACATGGTACGCCTGCAGACTGATTGCTGACCTACACCTACACTCCCTAGAACCTACTCTAATTTTCGCGATTAAATCATTCCCGAGGCGAACGCTGCCGGAGACTCCAGCGACCGCAGCATTCCAATCCCAGCCCGAGCGGAACGCTGCTAAGCCTAGCGTTGGTACGGGGGAGGAGGGACGGACAGGAAAGAGGTGAGAATTGTAGTGTGCAACTTATTAAACTAGTTCTGATTTCTGATGCTTGTGAAATGCGTTGTTTTTGTAATTTTTGATGCAAATTTGTGTGCTTCTAGATTAATTAACACTACGACCATTTAAAAATTATCGAAATCCGACAACTTCTTTCTGGCATCTCGAGAACCAGGGGTGCTACCGACTTCGGATTTAGATTTAAGCTCTGCACTCTCAAAAATGTATGCTTGGTTTCAGCATATTCTAATGCTTGTGGGGTTTTCGTGAATCAAGAATAACGTATTTAGGCTGATGCCAGAATCAATCATCTGTCATACATACAGATGTTTGATAATAGAAAATCCCACAAGGATGCGCTGACATCAGCCATGCATTTGTTAGAGTGTAGGAAGCTAGCTTGCAAGTTTCTGAGGTCCCATGTTTGGGAGCAATAGAGACTTTTCATGTTATCATTATTGCTTCTTTCTAGTGCTGGGCGGGGTCCGGTGGACGTGACGTCGACGTATGACCGACGGTGGCAGCGCAGTGCAAGCGCTGTCAAGGCACATTTCAACAGCTCCATCAAGTTACTATCGAACATAGTATTTTGAACTATAACGCACTATGAAGTAATTGTGAACATAGCGTACTACAATGTGCAACAGGAATTTCGAACTGAACATGCATTCCGATAACTGAATTTTATTTTAAAATTTCGTTGTAGTATGTTGACACTATATCGCAGTTCGAGCGAGGAGGTGTACAAGTTTCTAGTGCGTTATTACGCTCCTCATTATAGATATTCGCGTTAAAGGAAAAGCGTATCCTTTGCCTTGGCCTCCAGGACCGGCCAGGCGAGTGTCCAGGCCCATAGCTAGGCGTTATTACCCCGTTATTTTATAACGTTATTGTGATAACATTCCTCCTGCGTTGAGAGAAAATAACGTTAAAACCATGATAAGTTAAAACCATGATAGTTACGTAAATTGTTCATAACATTTAACGTAACGAAAATACCTACTGTTACGTTAAGTTATGGAACCCTGATCTCGACATTATCAACCGTGCATAACTGTGCACCGGCTTGTTCGAACTGTACATCTATTTCAAAACCCCTTAAGCACTATCCGAGGTACAAGCTTCCCCGTGTGATACCAAAATGCCGCTCTATAGCAATTCGACTTAGGAAGTGTACGACCAGACAAATCATCCCAACTGTGAATATCTGTGCAACTGCTTGACCAACAAAATCTCAAGATTCCCAAATGTGCATAACTGTGCATCCGTTCGTTTGAACTGAACACTTATTTTCGAACACTTCAGGACGTTTTCAAAGTAAAAACTTTTTCGTGTAATACCAAACTGACACTCTATAACAGTTCGAGCTACAAAGTGTTCGACCAACCTAATCTCAAAATATCCATCTGTGCACAACTGTACTTATAGTGTGTCCAAACTGTGCACCTTTTTTGGGTCCGTTAGACCTCGTTGGTCTTAAAGAAATCTCGAAATTTTTTAATGTCAACAAGAACAACTGACTAATATTTTCTCTATTATACTGAAACTGTTAAAATCTGCAATTTTCTTTAGGCCATCTGTGTCGTTGCGTTGACATTCGCCACGTGGCTTTTGTTTTCTTGGTTTCTGACCGTTTTCGAGCGAGATTGAGAGTACATAAGGGAGAAAGGTGTTTTTTTCTCTTCCTAATTGATTATATATTAAAGATAAACATGTCAACACAGGACACAATCAATTTTACAATATCTTACACAAGGAATGGCATGAACATGTTACTTTGATTAATGGACCGATCGCTCACACAGAGAAGAGCGCCTCCGTTGACGCAGCTAAGAATCCGCCGTCACAGCTCCGGTCTTGGTTTTATATTTTAAAAGAAATTTAAAATAAATCATTAGGAGGGCGTTCCAGTAGGGGGGGGGGGGCGTCCTAGTTAGTTCCGTAAGTAATGAACTTAACCTTTGCTATACTCATTCTGGCATTGCCATGTTAGTTTTTATTTCGTAAATAACTAGAACGCTCCCTTCCTGGAACGCCCTCCTAATTATTGGCTGAACGATAGCGAAACCCTTACCCCATTGGCCCTGGCCCAGTGGCCCAAGAATGTTTTGTCTTTCTGTTTGCGTGCGTCTGTATGTCCGCGCGTTTAGAACGGTTCATCGTAGAGGGCTCAAATTTGGACCACAATCTTCTTGCATCATACCGGAGTCAACCTGATCTCGGGGGCACCGCAGGCCAAATAGTTTCTAAGATAATTTTTACAACTGGTCAATTCCGCATCGATTCCTGTTCATATTTCGATAGAACGGTAGAAGATACGAACTGCCCCAACATGCCAGAACCGACCTCAGGTGATGCTACAGGTGCCGGCTGGCAAAACAGGGCCTTCTTGGGCAGGAAGTGGAACGGGAGGGCAAACTTCTAAATCGTGCAGAATTTCAAACTCGAACATGACCACCGACCGCTTCTTAAATCACCCCAACACCCCAGTAAAGATGCCTAAATCGACCTCAGGTACTGTTGCAGGTGCTAGTGGTTAAAATATGGCCTTCTTGAGCTGGAGCACAAACGAAAGGGAAAACTGCTAGAACAGCAGTATTCTAAACTTAAAGATTGGAACCGACCCCAATTAAAATACACTCAGGACCTCAATTACAATGCTAATGAAGACCGCAGGTGCTGCTGCAGGTGCCATTAGTAGTGGTCAAAGTAGCGCCTCCTTGGACAGAAACTGGAATGGAAGATGAGGCAGCTCAACAATGCGGTGCAATAGACCCCTTCTAAAAGAATGCCAGGACTCGTAATACAGTGCTAAAATCGGTGCCAGGTACCGTCTGGTCAGCCGAGGTCAGCCGTCACAGCCCACTTATGTAAGCTGTATCTGGCGATGTAATAAAACTAACCTGCACGGGGGTTGTTTGCCCCGTGATGCACTGACTGCACAGCTGCAAGGGATAGGGGGAGGGGGCAGGCCAGGCCTTTTGGCCGACCATGCCAAGGCATGGGCATCCTAACCTTACTTTGCCGACGGCCGCCGCTCGCATGTACCCAGTGATGGGTGCAGCCGGGGCGTGTTATGCTAGGCGGGGCCAGGAGCCCTATCATGTACCGCTCGTACCGCGCGATTTCGATCCGGGTACCGAAAGGGTTATCACGTACGCTTCCGAGCGGCTGTACCGTGCGGTATTCACCCCGAATCATCGGTAGTTTTACCGAGAGGGTCTGAGGTCTCGGTAAACCTTGCCGATTTTTACTAAAACCTTTGCTGGTGCGATTGCTGTTGAAGCTAGTTTTGTTTCACGCTTCAAGAGGCTCACAAGTGTTCCCTGAAAAGCTGGTTGCGTTTTCTAAGTACCGGTCTTTGAGGTTAGGACGATGTCAACAGGTGACTTTAATTTGATGAACATTTGCAGTTGTCATGGATGGAATTCAAGTTTTGCTCCGACGGATATTTATTGAGCGTCTGCGACGTCTGCGAGAGCAGCGTCGTGCTCGTGAGATGCACCGTCTTTAGTTAACCTCTCGGACTCGCGTCGTATTTCAAACCAGAGAAAAACTTTTCAAAAATACACAATATCCATGAACTACAATTCACAACATAAACAACTCCGCGCAGACATATTAGGGCATGCTCCACAAGCCAGCGGGTGCGTCAGTGGCCACTTAGCTCTGATTGGCTACTGCCGCGCACAACGGCAATGCTGCACGAACTCCGCCGGAAACACCCGAGCTCGCCTCGGTAACTCCGCAACCGAACCGAACCACTACCAAACGTCGTACGTGATCGCCCCGCCACTCGGACTCGGTAAAAGAACCTCTCGGCAGGGGGACCTACTGAACCGAACGGTAGCAGCGCCAAAAGATACGTGATAGAGCTCCTGGGCGGCCGGCCAGGAGGACCAAGGGGACCACCGGTACACCGGTGCACGAGAAACGAGTGGCGTTTCATATCGAGACCCTAGATATCGATAATATCGGTTTCGAACTTATCAAATGCATTCGATATCGATATATCGATATTTCGATAAATCTGTCAAATATTGATCAAATTTATGTATACTAGAAAGCCAGCGTCATTAAGGGCAAGGCCCAGTAGTGGCCCAAATGCGCAAGCCAAATGACAAAAAACAAAGTTTTCTCTGATTTTCGCACTTTCAACGCCGGTATCTTGAAAACCGTAACAGATAGTGTTTCTTTGAGATTTTAGTTGTAAAGGGTCCTTCTTAGGCCAGATTGACCTTAGATTTAAAAAAAAAAATATTCAAAAAACATTTTACTGTTCATAACGGCACTTTGTAACCCCTGTGCGACCACTAATTATTGTCCGACAGATTTCCGGTTTTACTCACAATTTTTAATGCCAAAATGAAACTTTAGACGGGTCACTCCCAACCCACCTTGCGGAATTTGCGCACCCTAGCGTCGCTGGCGACGATTTCTCAGCATTTGGACGTCGCCATCTTTGAACCGATTTCGCGACCCTTTCTCGTTGGGCCAAAAAATCCCGATTTAAAAAAAAGCATGTTATAGGTCATAGACAAATATTAGCACTAGCTGTCATGAGATATTAGAACTTTTGTTTGAACGGGCCACTCTAGGTGAACACGGCGGATACTACTAATGTGGTGTGTTACAGGTTTCCTTCCCCATATACATTAGTTTGTAACACATGAACAGGGATACCGTCAAACTTACCCTCGCATGCAGCTTCGTCAGATCCATCTTGGCAATCATCTTCCCCGTCGCACCTTTTACTTAAATACAGCAAATCCAACTTCTTAAAGCCTTTCTTACGTTGATCATTACACACGAAGTAGCCGTGATCTCCAAAGGATTTCTCATCGCCCAGCGCTGTAAATTTGACAAGTGACATATATTACGAGGCCCCACAGCACCAGGCAGTGACTCATTTTTGCGTCAATCGAACATTTTTAGTATGATGAAACCTTAGTTACTCTATTTCGATTGCATATGACAACACGGCTTGACTGTCGTCACTGCGTTGTACAATTTTATTCCGACAACTTACTTACTGCTGAATTGAACGTGGGGGTCATGAGGGTACACCCACACCCGCTCCCTGACAACCAGCCGGGAGCTGGTATGAGGTATATCGGCAGACGTACTGCCCTCGGGGTAGCCCTTCAGCCATACAGTCAGTTTTGTACCATTAGCCCGTTGCACGCCAAACACCAGCTCGCGGGTAGAAAAGTCTTGGGTGCCCTTCCAATGTGATACAAAAGCAATTATCTTCTTCATTCGCGGTAAAAATCAGTTGCTATTCACAACATTTTCCCGAGGACTGAAAAATAAACTGAAATCAACACTGCCAATTGTGGAGGTAAAAATGTCAACCTTTTCGTCGAATTTGCGTCAGCTCAGGTTTCAACGTGTTTCAACCTTTTAGATGCAATTTTTTATGCCTGGGCACAGAATGCTTAAATTTAAACCTGTTTCGTAAGACAAGGCATTTTCACGATCTCATTAAAGTTTTCATTGATACTCAGCCAAAGGTTGAAATTTCCACCTCTAAAAATAACAGTTATTTGCAACTTGCGAAGAATTTTTCAGGATTCCAGTCAAAATCGCTGCTTTGTTCGCATAAAAACTATTTGTTGGCTCAGCGATAGCGAAGCCAGGTACCCCAGTGGTCCAAAGGTTCTTGGACGCGCTACGTTCAGATTGAGAAGGGTCTCTCCTCTAACCAAAAGGAAGGAAACCTCCCCTTCTGGGATTTATAGCAACAGTACTTCGAAAGTTAGTTTTCGGCCCTAGTACATTTTGGAACCGACAGAAAACGATAACTGCGGGTTTGGGAGGCGGAGCCCCCCTACTTGAAACCAGTTCTCTCAATTCGAGTTCGAGTCATATTATAATGGATACGTAAATGGATTTAGTAACCATAGTTTACCCCGCAGAGACATCTGCATGGTCCACTGACAGCCGCCGGAAGGGCTAGGTAGATGTGCACGTGCACCGGGCGCGGAGGGATGGAACAGTGCTTTAGGGTGAGCGGAGCCTGTTACGCCACGACGTGGTGTGGCGTACGTCTGCCTACTGTTTTGCAGGTTTCCGATTTGCTTCGCAAGCTCATAACACAAACAAAGCTTTTCATGGCGGGAACGTTAGGGGCTGTTTGCATATTACGGCACACTCATGGGGGAGGGGGGTCCGTGTCAAGCGTGACAGCCCTATCATAAACGCACGGGAAGGTTAGGTTATTCCCGTGACAATAGGGGGGGGGGGGGGGGTAAAAATATTGGCCAAAAAGCGTGACGTAATATGTGAACAGCCCCTTAACACAGCATACGAACTCACCTCGTAGGAAACATTTCTATGGCTCAAACAACCGAAGATATAGTTGGAGCATTCCGCCCACTCGTAGCTAATGGCCCCAGTGGGCGTCGCCCCCCACACGGTCAGCCTGCTGCACGTCTTGTTGTCGCACACGAAGAACATGACGCCGGCCATCGCATCGGTATGATTGATGCGTACCTCAAGGAGATCATCGTAGCCGATGTCCTTGGAAGGGGCTGCGTGAAGAAACGTGGGAGTGCCAAGGTTTAAAAACTCGAACTAATTCGAAACGAAAAATGAAAACTTGTACGGGTGTTTTGTTCAGTCAGTCGAGTCATGGGTATGGGGCGCAAGCTTAAAACTTTTCGAAAGTTTGTGGCAACAAAGTAAGCTTCGAACTTTCGACAAAATTGACCACAATACTACGGAAAAACGAGATGTCGGGGCAGTTCACAATCTTGAGAGAAAAACAGTACACACCGTTTCGTGTACATTCATGAAGAAAGATTTCCGCATTGAAACTTGAAGTCCAATGGACACAGATCACGGCGAGCATTGTCTGTTCGAAATGTTTGATCGAAAATGTGGAAACTGGTGGTTTAAAAGGCAATAGACATTCCTTTCTGTTTCAAAAGTGCAAGTCCCAGCAGAATTTTAGAGCTGCCCGAAAGCCGCAGCCCCGTAGCGCTCTCGCAGCGTCCTGGCTGCCTTATGTTTTTATTGGGGAGCTTTTTGTTAGGCGAAGAAAAATATTAAAATGTCTATTTTAATAGGAAGCAGGAAGCAGATGATACCAAGTCTTAATGCCTTTCAGTTTCTTGAGTGTTTAGGAAGTTAGAAAAATAAAGTCTTATGTGTGTCTGTGAAATCAGAACTTATCTTTTGTTCCATTTTTAGCTAGTTTGTGTGCATCATGAGAGAGAGCCGAAGATATTTGAAAGGTATAAACATCTTCCTGAGTCAAATTCATTGGCTGAGCGATAGCGAAAATGTTTTTTCTGTGAGTGTGTGTGTGTGTGTGTGTGTGTGTGTGGGGTGGGTGCGCGCGCGCGCGCGCGCGTCAGCGCGATTTCCCGAGAACAATATCATCGTAGAGGGCTCAAATTTGAGGTTCACTCCTGTGTGATGCAAGAAGATTGTGATCACCTTTGGGAGCGCCGCAGACAAAATAGTTTCTAAGATAATTTTTACAGATTTTATGAAATAATCAACAACGCAATTCCGATAGTGACGCACGCATCGATTCCTGTTCATATTTCGATAGGACGGTGCGAGATACGAACTTTTGCATGTGAATGGACCCCCACTTTAATTGTCCAGGGCCCCCCTGCCCCAAACATGCCAAAACTGACCTGAGGTGCTGCTGCAGGTGCAGGTTGGCAACACAGGCCCTTCTTGGTCAGGAAGTGGAACGGGAGGGCAAACTTTTAAATCGTGCAGGATTTCAAACTTGAACATGGAGACCGACCCCTTCTACAATCACCCGAAGACCAGGGATACGTAACTTTACGCAAGAGGTGGCTTCAACGTTATGGTATACGTTAAAACCATAATGTTAAACCTACTGTAACGTGTCACTGTTACTCTCTGACTATTTTTCTGACGTACAATTTCTTTCAATTTTAGTTCATTTAGTTTCCTTTTGACTGACGCTACACTGACTGTTTCTTTGGCGATCGCGACGCCAGTAACGTTGACTACGTGACATCTCTTGCTTTGCCTTTCCTTGTCTGCTTGCCGCCTCATTTCAAATCATTCGTTCCTCGCGCGTATCGCCGTTCCTTCGGTTCCTTGCGCATCGAGTTCGCGTAGCTTTAGTTCATTCATCCGTCTCCAGAGCGCGCCACCTCTCGAGCTCGAGCCGAGCTGGTCCGCTCCGCTGCTCACCTCGTCCATTCTTTCTTCGGCGCTCAGAGCAGCAACTTCACATCACATCTTCTGACCCGAGCTTTATTTTACATCATTTCCACGTGCACGCACGTTTATTTCTCGGTGAGTCTCAGTGTTTGCTACTATTAGCTTCTTCAGTTAGGTTTAGTATTCAAAATTCAATGGCATTCTTTAGTCTAAGGGTTACTTGAACTTCAAACTGGAGGGGAAGGGGCAGCCATCTTGGTTGACCTTGACATAGTTAGTGAACAGCTGGTTTTGTTCCCGGCTGCCAAGGTCGGAAGTTACCATCTTGAGATGTCTAGCTAAAGCCCTACTGTGAGCTGTCCCGGGGTGGAGTCCGGCGGCGATGTTCCCGTGATGGCTGTCCACCTGGCCCGGCCATGCTGCCCTTGAAGCACACGGACCGTTTATAGCTGTCGTGAAGACCTCACCTCTCCGACACCACTCACCGATTTTGTAACTTTCTTTATGAAGTAATGCTGTGCTATGCTTTATTTCTATGAGAGACTTAATTTTCTTTGCATTTTGACCCGCGCCACATGGCGTTTTGATTTGGCCTGTGATGTGTTATGGGTAGTTTAACCTCACTCTTGCCTGGTGTATGTGTGTGTGTATTGTGACCGCTTTCGTTGCCCTGGCTCTGTCAGTTAACTCTATGCTTCTCAATTAGCTCACTTATTTCTTCAGTGCTTTTGCTGCCAGAGTTTATTGTGTGCTCAGCTTTATATAGCTTTAGTTATGTCTCTAATTTTTCATGTTACGTGAAGTAAATGATTTGATCGTTTCACTTTGTTTTTCTGTGTGGTTTTCCAGGTAATTGTGGACTTTAGGGGCTCCACCACCTATAAAGACATGGCCGGTACCGTTGGAACCGGCTCAACGCCTAGAATTGGAATATGCCAATCATATACGGCGCTCTTCAATCTCTTTATTTAAAAACACAGCGACGCTCAACGAGTGGAAACCCTAGGCTGGCTACGCGGCGCTACCGCAGCGCCGGACTGGTGGCCGAACACCGAACCCCGTCGGCACCGGCGTCGGCGGCTCTGTCGGGCGGCTGCGGGAGAGTGCGCGATCAAGGACAACCTGCTATGTGCTGTGCGTCGTCACCTCCGTCATCTCCCTTTGACCAAGGTGACACTGTCACATTTTCGTTTCAGTTTGAGGATACCCCTAATGGCTGCGTGCCTTCGGCTTGCTAACCTCACAATCATTTCCCTTTGACACCCTAATGGCTGCGTGGTCTGGCTACGGCTCGCAACCTCACAATCATTTCCCTTTGACACCATCACCTCACAATTATCTCCCTTTCACTGTCACATTTGCGTCCTCACATATCATCTCCCTTTGACACTGTCGACACTGTCCAGGACGCAAATGTGACAGTGAAAGGGAAATGATTGTGAGGTGATGGTGTCAAAGGGAAATGATTGTGAGGTTGCGAGCCGTAGGCAGACCACGCAGCCATTAGCACTCTCCCGCACGAGCCGCCCGACCGAGCCGCCGACGCCGGTGCCGACGGGGTTCGGCACTGCTAGACCTTAGGCTTCAAATTGAAGCTCACGCGCTTCGAACGGCTGGACGCATCCAATTGAAGGAGAAGAGCTTCAAACGGCGGCTCCCCACTCCCGCCGGAGTTTCCCCCACCACCACGGCCGGCCGATCCCCGTCCCGCAGCCGGCTCGGCTCGGTCAGGCTGGGCTGGCTCGGCGCTGGGCGGCGCTCGGCTCGAATTGTCTCGGCGAGGCGGTGGCGAGGCGGTGCGCGACGAGTCGAACGACGCCGAGACAATTCGAGCCGAGCGCCGCCCAGCGCCGAGCCAGCCCAGCCTGACCGAACCGAGCCGAGCCGGCTGCGGGCCGGAGAACGGCCGGCCGTGGTGGTGGGGGAAACTCCGGCGGGAGTGGGGAGCCGCCGTTTGAAGCTCTTCTCCTTCAATTTGACGCGTCCAGCCGTTCGAAGCGCGTGAGCTTCAATTTGAAGCCTAAGGTCTAGCAGTGGGTGTTCGGCCACCAGTCCGGCGCTGCGGTAGCGCCGCGTAGCCAGCCTAGGGTTTCCACTCGTTGAGCGTCGCTGTGTTTTTAAATACAGAGATTGAAGAGCGCCGTATATGATTGGCATATTCCAATTCTAGGCGTTGAGCCGGTTCCAACGGTACCGGCCATGTCTTTATAGGTGGTGGAGCCCCTAAAGTCCACAATTACCGTTTTCCAATATCAGTCACTTATGTGTATTTCAGCGAGGCAAGGCCATGTGCTACTGCTGTCCAATTGCTAACCATGTGCTATTACTTATTTACCGTTGTCTTTGACCCTTGGTCGAGGATGACTCTACTGTTTAAACTGTCTCTCTAAAGTCATTGCCAGCTATTTTTTTCTTGTTTATTATCAAGCTTTGCATTTAACTTGATCTATTCGCCCTTCTGGTGGTTATCTGTTGGAAGTGTGCTTTCTTCAACCATATGTTTGAGTCTAACCTGGCCCATCGTGTACCACATGGTGTCAGGTACAAATGTGTCTTATCATTTTATTTATGCATTGGCTGTATTCATTTCTACTTCTAAAGGAAGATCTTTGTGTTAGCTTTGATTCAGACTATGAATTGTTTTGAATTTACTTGAAGAAGTTGCAATTTTGACAGCTTTTAACATCTCAGCTAACTGGACCTTATTGTGTCTTTGTATTTGCTTTGTGATGCAAACTGGTGCTACTAGTCCCTTTTCTTTTGCTGCCTGCATGGCTCAGGCCCATAATTTAGTATAAAATCTTGTGTTTTGCCACCAAGCTGCATCACTTTATAATTGTTTATGTGGTTTGCTCTATAGTGGGATGAATGGCCTCTCCTGTGTGTGTTGGTCCATTGGTTTCACTATGGTTTACTTCAAATTGCTCTATTCAATTTGGGGGAGGTTTTGCTTTAGTCTTGGCCATTAGCTTCGTTGAAACATCTTGCTTTACCGCCTCCAGGCTGGGTGGCTTCGGTCTCTCAGTCTGGAGGTGTGCCCTAGTCAAAATTTAGCTCTTTTGTATTAGCTGTGGTTGTCCGCCACATCATGCAGCGAAGGTCGGAGCTGTACGAACCTTGTTTTGCTCTATAACGACACGGCTATGACTTGGACCTGGATTTTGGATCGTTCCCTGGACCAACGATAGAGTGACGTAGGTGGGGATTGTGCTGGTTTCATAAGTATTTTCAATGATTTGTCATAATTGTTTATTGTCGAGTTATGATGACAACCGATCAGGGTCAACGGTTTGCTTTGTTTATGATGACTCGGCTACGTTTTACGGACATGGTATGGATTTTTCTTGGGACCAACGTAGGCTGAGGTAGGTGGGGATCTTCCATACAAAATAAAACATTTTATCTGCTGTGTTGTTATAATCCTTTTTCTCTCCTATGGGTCAACAATTATAGTTACGATTTCTGTATTGTAATAGCCCTGACATGCGTTTCGGACTTTGATTTATGGATTTTGGATAGGACTAACGCTAGGCTGAGGTAAGGCGGGGATTTAATAAGGAACATTATTATTACTGATTATCTTAATGGCTGTTAATGTATTGTGTGTCGCCCTCGAGGCTCTTCTGTTTTTCTTTGAGTTTCGCAGTGCTGTATTGGTGCACAATTCTTTTGTTTTCTGTCTGCAGGTCTGTGGCCCTCGTAATCTTTTTGCTTTGTGTCAAGATACCATTTTTAAAACCTTGTACCGTTGTACGGAGTACATTTTATAAAAGACTAGATTCAACTGGAGTAATGTTTCGCAAGTACCACTATTAAACTTGGCGATGGTGCGTGAGGTATCATAATTTCCCACCTCCCACACAGTTTTAACTGTGAGACAGCTATTCGCTTACACACCAACTTTACTTTGATAATCCTCCTTTGAGAGATATGCTTTGACATCTTTGAGTGGCAGTTTTCTCTAGAATCATGCTACCTAATTGAGTGGCAGCTTCGCTGCCTGGCGCCCAAACCTTTAGCCTTGGACAAGCTTAGTATGCTTTGTATCCACCCACTCTACGCATTCTTTGTTGAGTTCTGCTTGGCATTTTGAACTTGTAAGCTCCTCGCTTACACTACAGCGGCCTTCACAGCGAATAACGTTAACGACTTTTCACCTTAACATCCTATAACTTAGATGGAAAGTGAACAGACTAACTGTTACGGAATAAACGGATTAGGCTGCGGTATACAGGTTACCCGTTAAAAAAGAAACGTCAGTATCTTCCGTTAGAGATCTAAGGGTTAAGCTTTGCAACCGATTGTGCTGCGGTTATAACGTTAAAGCTAGAGCCCATTACACGAAGAAAAGACAGACCGTCCGTCCGTCCTATTGAGTTTGAGCAAGGCATCAATATTTGAGTCAATTCTGGCAACGAATCGATAACGGCATCCGTGATATCGGACTCGGCAATATAGGTCTGAAGGGCAAGTCCGGAGGGTGTATGCCGAAAATAGGTCATCTGAGAGACCATATTTTCTGAATCACGACTTCGAGAAACGCATTTCTAGACAGGTGTCACAAAAAGAATTTTGGATTTTTGTAATTGTTTTTTTTTCGCTGTTTTGCGGTTAAGTCCCGAGTTTTGGGTATAAAAAAAAAGTCTGAGGGGTGTATTAAAATGCGTTTTGAGATGCCTTGAGTCGAAAGAGATGATCTCCAGAATTATTTTTTATGAAAACATTGACCTACTTTGGAAGACTCAGGAGCCCAAATGGTTGGTCCAAAACATAATTTCGGGTCAGAAACGGTTAGATTGGACCTTTTTAGCCAGTCCAGACGCGTTTCTTTAGAAACGGCAGGAGCCGGGCTTATAGCCTGCGTCATTTTCGTTCGTTCGGACGTGTGTAGTACACACTGTGTACGCCGACTTACCGTTTATAGAAAACCTTCAAATTTTGAGGATCAACTCCCTTTTTAACGCAGAAAGACGTGCGGTGGCAACAATTTTCGATTTGTGTCGCATTTTTGAGTAATGAAAATATTTCTGTTCTTGTCATGTGAAGTTAGGGTTGGCCGCCGCCGCAGAGGGAGAGGCCGCACAACAGTAATACGGGACGGGCTCATGTTAACGATTTTAATCGTAACGAATACATCTGCTGCCGGGAGCTTCTGGGAGACTTGAGGCGGGGGCCGAAGGCCCCCGCAAACGTCGCCGGCAGGCCAATCTGGCCAAGTACCGCTGTCGAACCGAGGTGCCGGTGGAGCGCAGTGGAACTGGCACCGAGGTTGACGGAAGGGACGGGCCAGCTTGTTTAGTCTAAAATTCCCCTTTGAGTACTTTCTTAACGGCATGGCTCTGAAATCCCAGAAACCCCCAAAACCTCTGCAACGCCAAAATCCCTCACTAATTTTTCGACGAAAATTCATAATGTCAGACTCCAATTGGAAAATACTTGACAAAAAGTTTCGAGCAAAATCGCCATTTTGTATCGATGAATTACACCAATGTTAAAATTTCTGAGAAATCGGAGATGGTCATATTCAAATCAGTCTTTTTTTAAAAGACTCGCTCTTGACGCCAGTGGGCCAGTGAACCGTGACGTAAAACGGTTAACGTATAACGAGTTTTATAACGTTATATCTAATAACGTTTCATCATCTATGCATCTATGGTCGTGTCTTACCCGTCCGTCGTCTCGCTCGCCCCGCTCCGCCTGACCCACCTGCCACACGCCTGCTCGTTCTGCCCATGGCGAGACGTAGCAGCGAGGAAAAGCCAGAACGGCCGCCAGCCACCGATCACGCGACCTGGCTAGGCCGGGCGAGCCGAGTGCGTTCCGAGATAATTCGACTGTCAAACCGAAGTCTCTCTCTCTCTTTCTCTTTCTCTCGCACATTTGCCGTCCGGCCTAGCCGTGGTCAGACCGACCTCGCCGACCGACCAGAGCGGCCGAGTTTGCGGAGCTCTGCTAGCTGACACCTCAAACTTGTTATTTCCTAGTTTAGATTTTTGTAATTTTTGAGGTATTATCTGCTAAAAGTGTGGAAAACCTGCAGAATTCTGTACTTTTCCTTGGGTCGTCCGCAAAACGGCATGTTACGAGGGAGGTTAGGTCAAGGCATTCACTATGAACGACCATTATTAGATTTTGGCAAATTTTACGCGACAGTTAGCAAGTTCAGTATAACGTAGTTCTGAGACGTGTTATTCTTGTCTCCTCACTAAACTCACCATCACACCACTTTTCGTCTTCACCGCCGTGGCACTCGACCTGGCCAGAGCACGCGTACCCTCTGTCGATACAATCACCGCACCAGAAATCGCCTCCATGATTGTAATAACTTTTGCATGGGTCTGCGATCAAGTAAGACAATGTAGCAAATTAATTCTAGGATCTGCGTGGGGTAACCATTTGAAAATACTTAACACGGGGTGGTAAAAATAGTCTCTGTTTTCGCGGTTAGTGGGTCCCAAAATGACTTTTGAAGTACAGAATGGACTGGCTGGACATGACCAGAAAAGTTACTTAGTAAAGGTTTGAGCCATTCTAGAATTAGTTGAAACCATTTACGAATTAGTCAACAAGACTGTCCGGTCGGCATCATTAGGAAAAGGGCCATTCTCAAATTTTATTTTTGAAACTGTCTATGGCTTTCCTGTGCACCCGACCTGAACGCAACTCAGGACCTAGTCCTACACATAAAAAGCCCGCAAATCGTGTTAAAATAGTGTGGTTTGCGGCATTCGCTTCTTAAGACCCCAGAGAGAAAATGAGTCTGGAGATTTCTTCGAATTTGTCGTGTGGAGCTCCTGTATTGAACACTTTTGAACACCCCATTATTTGCATTGATTAAGCATGTTTTCGACACCTATTAAAGTCTCCCAAGAGGTCTGGCCACCCTGAAGGCCACGACCCAAACCCTCCAGTGATCGGGTTACAGACCGCTTGGGAAGACTCTAACAGAATGCAAAATATACGGTGTTCAAAAGTGTGCAATACCGGGGCTCCACACGAAAAATTCGAAGAAATCTTCAGACAGATTTTTTCTCTAGGATCTTAAAGCGCGATTGCAGCAAACCTCATCATTTTAACACGATTGCGTTTTTTTTATTGTTTTTTCAATGAATTATCAACCGAAGGACCGGGACTAACCGTTCTGTATTCTTTTCCAGGACTCGCGTTCACAGTGCTGATCAAAACGTAATAGGTCAATTAGATGTATACATTACCGCCGAACTCAACAGCCATATTTCTAATCCACACCGACGGCCTGACGAACAGAGTCACTGAGCCCTCTTCGATGGGCACATTCACCTTGCCAGACAAGGGAAAGCCGTGCATCCACACAGACGCTTCGGAATCATTGGCTACTACCTTGAAGTCCAGGGTACTGGTGGGCCACTTGGCGTCTCTTACGGACTTTTTCTGCAAAGGACAGGCGAATAGGCTACAGTTTGCAACGTTCAATTGCCGTAGGTATTCCGAAACTTTCTTTTAATAAGCCAATGAGGAAGAGTTGCAGGTCTTCTCAAATTCAGTCAAAAGGCGTGATGTTAATCGAAGAGTAACCCGGCATTTCCTGAACGGGTTTGCACGTATCGTTATCGACGGTGTGCACCAGTTCCTACATAATAACCTAGATCGTCCATTCGGCTGCAGGGGTTTCGGTGAGGGCGAATTGACCGAAAGTGACGCCTCGTATTTAAGTAGCATGTTATGTTTGGTAAAGGGGTTACAGACCAAAGTTGGTTTTAGTTAGGGTACATTGACTGAAGTGGCGCCTCCTCGTATTTAACGCAACATGTTGGATAAATGAGTTCTAGACCGGTGGCTTGAATGGAGGTATCAAGGGAGGTCTGTTCCGTGGGGACGCACCACCTGTTAATTTCCGGAGTATCAGAGCTGGTTCTGGTTCAGAGTCCGTGCTCAAGCAGGCACCTACGTTGTTATGGACATCCGCTGTCAGTGATATCACCCAGGTGAAAACTGTCTCCGCCTCCTTGTTACCAAAGAGAAGAGCGCTGACACCTTGCTAACGAATATGGTAACAGATGCAGAGATATATCCCTCTAAGAGTTTGATTGCTCAGCTCATGAGGGTCGAGAAGGCCTTCGAAGACCAATGGAAGAGGGTTCTGCATAGAGAGCAGTTGTCCCATGAGATCAAAAAGTTGTGTCATCTGTCAGGAAACTGGGGCAGTTTATTTTGTAGAGAGCGAAAAGTTGCACACATGAATCAGATTTTCAAATTCAAAATTGTAAGAAGAAGTAGACAAGCAGATTTTAAAAATGACAGTGGCCTTCGCGTTGGGGAGGATGACGTGCAACTTCACAAACATGATGTCCAACTTCTGTTTGGTCCTCTCACTGATCAAGGGTTTTATACCTCTTATATTCTTTGGGTGTTTTCAGTAGATGCATTACTGGTGTGCTCTCATTTATCTGTGGTCACTGTCCTCACAAGATAACCCCTGGTCATTAAAGTGGAATATAGTGTGGATATCGAATGAAAATTAATTTACACTTAAGCATATTATTTAATTAAGGGAGTTTTGGATGCAGTCCCATGTATATCTTATTATTTATTGATTTCAGTGTGGTTCCATACTCTGTATCATATTTTATTTTGTGTTAGTTATTTTTTTCTTAGTACCCTCACACATTTACATGTCCTCACCACATCCTAACATTTATACGGTCATTCCAGGGTCCAGGTGGATGCAGTCAGAAGAGCAACGGATGCATGTGCTAATCAGCAGCATTATCTAAACTCAACCCTGATGTGCCATCGATGTCATTAGATATGTCATGTCATTCAATCACCATTTGTTATTTAGTACTAATATTTTTTTTAAAAAATTGTCGGTTGAGTAGTGTATGTATACGAATTAAGTATGCAAGTTATGTGTGCTTCATTTAGCTTTTAATGGCCTGTCATCTTTTTGCAGGTACCCGGTTTCTGGACAAAAAAAAAAAACCCAGCTCACATTACGAGCAGGGCAACTTCATCCACTCCTATAGTATGTTATGTGTGTTGCTTATTGCCACGTTAATTGGGGGCGCGTCAACTGGTCCAGCATTCCAACTGGTCCAGCCCGACAACTGGTCCAGCTCTACAATATGCGCAGCACGACAACTAGTCTTGCCCTGGTGTCCCCCACTCTGTACCGACAAGTGGTCCAGCTTTTAAGCTGGTCCAGCGAACTAGCGCGCGAGGCAAAGCGACAAGAGGTCCAGCACGACAACTGGGCCAGCCCGACAACTGGGCTAGCCCGATAACTGGCCCAGCACAGCCGCTCTGGTGCTTTTCGCGAGAGCGTATCTAGAGACCGTGTGCGTGACGAGATATTTAAGGCCTAAGGGCGTAAGTCGCAGCTTATTGAACATTCCCGTCCCGGTTTCGGACGAGAACGTACCCCTACTCCCATTTCGATGGCCCGGGGTGGCTTCGGCAATACGTCGCCGAAGCACCGAAATAAATAAACTGAAATGAACAACACGTTCGGCGTCCAAACACCGAGGTTCGGCTTACGCCACGATTCAATCTGATGTGCGTAATGGGTTAAACATGATTCGGCGACAGATCGCCGACGTTCGGTGACCAGTAGCGAAGCTTCGGTGACCGGTAGCCGAGCTTCGGCGTCAGCGAGAAATTTCAAACCGAAGACGGGTCTGACGCCGAACCTTCGGCGTATGCCGCCGAAGAAAAATTTTGCGTGCACAGCGTACACAGCCAAATTAAGCCGTTTTCGCGGCTTTACAAGCCTTTTACGTGGTTTTGATCCAGTATTTTCACTTGCTAAGTTATTCCGGTGAGTGAAAGTAACTCGTAGTCACGTAAGACGACACCTGGAGACACATCGACACACAGAAACAGAGCAAAAAACGCAAGAATGCTGCAATAAGTGTTTTTTTTTTCCAGATAAAATATGCGCGATTTACGTGGTTGTACCGCAAAAATTTGTCGCATGTTGGTGGTTTTTGATAATTTTTATGTTCGTTGTACCCATACGAACAAAATTTGGTGTTAAAAAACTGATCTGAGTATGGCAAACAGAAAAGACAATTTTCACTTATTACCTTAACAATTAGACACACTCTGAAAGCACGTTACAAAAATGCCAATGAGGGTATTTTTGGGGATTTTTAGTATGTTGTAGGGCAATGTTTTCTGAACCAGAAACAAGCTTCGGAAGTCATGAATTAATTTTTTTGAGGTCTGGGGCGATATTTTACTATCTTTCGTGGACTAATCTGCTCGCAGACGCCTCACGCCAACAAGACGCTACCCGCATGACGTCTGTGCCACATGGGCTGCCTACCCGCTGGATACCAGGCGCTCCCTGCTGTCGTGTTGCATACCCGCCGCTTGTCAGGCGCGTCAGTTAAACCTAGTCACATCTCACCGCACTCATGTAATGTTTCTGTCTGTAATAAATAAGAGCGTGGAATGTAACACGCGTCTTATGTTATTCCTAAACGCCCAGAACCCCTACCCCTAACGCGCACGACCATGGACAACCATAGAATAATGTCTGAGGACCACACAGAGAACCATTCAGAAAAAGTCATTTTTTAAGTCCTGGGACTAAATCTCTGACGTCATCACAATTATGGTCCTGGGCGATAAGCCGCACAGGGACAAGCCTCCGGAAACGTACAAGGACTAAAATTTTAACCACACAAAGAACAACGTTTTTCACTACATTTATCTGGCAAATGTCACTACAAAACGAGTACATCCCGATGACATCCCGTAGTCCATTCGGGGACGTCCCAGCATCATTCAGGGTACTAACCGCTGGCGACTGGGTTACTGTTAAACACCCCTAGATCGCGTCTTTAGATCCCTGTCCTTGTAAACGATTTTCCGCGCTATGAGACCCATCCGTAGATACTCTCTGCTGCGGTTCTCCTTCATTCTGTTTCCGATTTTCTTCTTCCAAGGCGTCTTCTCCTCTGCCGGTCTGAGCTTCTCCGAAATACCCTATGAAGACTACGCCCATAGAAGCGATGATTTCCTTTAGTGCACTAAAATTAGTGTCATAGCTAGCACTTGCCTCTTTGTATGTGCTCTTGCAGTGTCGCCCCCTCTTGTCGCACTCAAGGTAGATGGCGTACGAGAGGGTCTTTGTGTAGTCGCTGCCAGTCAGCTGTAGATTGGAGCACGCCTTGGGGCCACAGAACAGGAAGTCGATGGCGTCGAATTCCGCATCATACTCCACGCGAGCCACAATCGGGGTTCCCCGAATCAGCGTCTGAGAAGGAACTGTCAGGGGGAACACAGACGTTTGTACGGGCGTGCATTTAAGCCAAATCGATTTGGCCAAATCGGCCTCAGCTAATATGCGGGTGGTATGGACAGCTAGCTACACGCAGGAGCAAGATATTTCTGTCTAACAGGCCAGTCAAGAGGAAAAAGCTGAAAGACATCGAAAAACCGTTAAAAGCGACCCGTTCTTCCTTATTTATGGCACATCATAGAAACTCGGACAAAAGTCGTAATCTCCGAAATAGCATTTTTTCCACCTTTCGCCGTTGGAAAAGTCGAACTTTGGAGGAGAAAATAATTCTGAAAAGGCGTGTCTGCTGCAGTTATGAGCTTGGGGAGTTGACGACATATGCTCCCCAGCATTATTTCCATCCATGAAGCCCAAAAGTGGCGTAGCAAAGTTACGAATACTAACAAGTTGGCCCGTCCCTCCGTCAAACCTCGGTGCCAGTTTCGCTGCGCTCCACCGTCACCCCGGTTCGACAGGGGGACTTGGCCAGCTTCGCCTGCCGGCGGCGTTTGCGGGGGCCTCGGGCCCCCCCTCAGGTCTCCCTAGAACTGCCTGATGGCCGACTTATCTGATACGATTAAAATCGTTACCCTAAGCCCGTCCCTGTGCGCGCCGCGATGGTAACTGTGAGCGCGCCGCGGCCAACACTAACCTCAAAAAACAAAAACAAACATATTGTCATTACTCAAAAATGCGATACAAATCGAAAACTGTTGCCACCGTACGTGATTCTACGTAAAAAGGGAGTTTAAACTACAAATTTGAAGTTCTTCTGTAAACGATAAGTCGGTGAACACACGTCCTAACGAACGAACAACCGGCATAAGACTATAAGCCCGGCTCCTGCCGTTTTTAAAGAAACGTATCGGGACGGGCTAAAAAGGGATGCATACCTTGCTACAATTTATCCCGTCTTTCGTCGTTCGTTGGAAAAGTCGAACTTTGGAGGTGTAAATTATTTTGAAAACACGTTTGTGCTGCAGTTTAGTGCTTGGAGAGTCAGAGTGCAGCTCCCTAGAATTATTTCCTCCAATGAAGCAGAACAGTGGCGTAGCAAAAGTCACGATATTTGATGAAAGACGCATAATCTTCAATTTCTTTCCTTTCACCGTTGAAAAAGCAAGACTTCGGAGGTAGAGCGCTACTGCTCCGCTTTATGGGTGGAAATAATTCTGGGGCTGGGTTGCAGGTCATCGATTCATCAAGCACCCCACTGCAGGAAAAACCTGTTTTCAAAATTATTCCACCTGGAAAGTACGACTATTCCTACGGCGAAAGACGTTTAACATCAAAGCGAGGTGATGTATTCTTCTTGATATTCGTGACCATGCTACGCCACTGTTGCGCTTAATGTGCAGAAATAATTTTGGGGAGCAGGACATCGAATCCCCAAGCACCATACTGCAGCAAAATCTGTTTTAAGAATTATTTATACCGCCAATATACGACTATTCCAACGCCGAAAGACGGAGAAAATCGTACAAGGTCATACCTACGTATTGCATTCCTCACTTTGCTTATAAAGTGGAGCAAGGCAATGCATCCATTTTAATATTCGTGACTTTGCTACGCCACTGCTCCACCTTATAGGTGGTAATAACTCTGCGGAACAGGCATAACTGACTCCTTATGCACCAAACTGCATCACAAATCTGTTTTCAGAATTATTTCTACCTGGGAAGTATGACATTATCCACAGCGAAAGACGGAAAAATTGTAGCAAGGTTGTGTCATTTATCAAATATCGTAACTTTGCTACGCCACTGTTCCCCTTCATGGATGAAAATAATGCTGGGGAGCATGTCATCGACTGCAGCACCAAACTACAGCAGAAACCTGTTTTCAGAATTGATTTCACCTGCGAAGTACTGCTTTTCCATCGGCGAGAGACGGAAAAAATTGTAGCAAGGGAATGCGTCTTTTATCGACACTCGTCAACAAAATAAGCGCCGCACTTGGCCTCGGCCTCCGCTGAGAGTAAGTTATTCAAGCAGCTAGGAATGTTAAATTTAGCATGAAGTTGCCCTCATGTGTGTACTTGAAGGTCCCAAAGTGCAAACCCATCCGGCACCCTGGCGGCGCCCTGGCACTGGCGTTTCCATGGGTTTCCGAAGCGATTTGGTTTCATTTTTGGCTCAGCACACTGCGACAACAGACCATCAGTGTGCTGCGAAAATAATGAAACCAAATCGCTACGGAAACCAAATGAATGGCCAGTGCCAGGGCGCCTCCTCATTTTAGGTGCCGGGTGGGTTGCCTGCCCACTCGGCGCCGCGCACCGAAGCTAGCTCTGCCTTCGACGAGTCATTGCAGAGTGACACTGGGGCGCTCGTGGGTGCCTCACCGTTAATCGGAGCGCCTTTTTCGCTTAGGACCTTTGAGCAGGGGGAAGCGGCCACGTGCGAGGGCCTGGTTCCATGCGGTATCGCTCTAATATATTCAAATTATCTTCAAAACTAATGATCCGATTCATTTGATAACGGACTACGTTTTACATTTGGTAGGATACTTATATATTTAGTTAAATCATATTTACTGCATAAAATGGTCGATACTTCGTCCCAAATCGCAAATCTCTGTGAAAACGTAGAATCGTAGACAAGATTTGGGACCCTTATAACTCAGAAAGGACAAGTGAAAACTCATATATCGATGCATATTAGCAACTTCCAAGGCATAACCTGTGCTAATATCTCAATTGCAGGTCTAACCCACAGCTGGCCTCATTTATATAAGACGAACTGTTTGCGTAAAATTTCAGCTCGCTACCGCATGGAACCAGGCGCTCTGACGCTGTTGCCACCCCCTGCTTTGAGGTGAAGGATATGCCTACCTATTGTCCAGCAAAACCGGTCCCCACCCCTACCCTGTTTGGCGTTTTCGGGGTTGAAGTTAGGGGTGGTTTTACGGACTTTAGACGGTGTTTTTCCTCTGGATAGGGGATGGGTTGTTCGATTTACTTCAAAATTTTATGGGAATCGCATTTGAGATCCCCTCATCTATCTGTAACAACAATTCAGCAACAACCCCTAAGGGGTCGGCTAGGGGTGACCAGGGGCATCAACCCCTCCGATAGGTGTTGAATTTTTTTTACAGTTTTTACTGCGGGAAACTGTTGTTCTACCTAAAATGCAAATTTCCCTAAAATAAAAATCGAGCGTCAGCGAGTCAAGAGCGACAAAAGGGGCCTACGCTTTGAAAACTTCCTCAATCCAACAACTTAATGGGTATTTTAGGGACCTTTTGTTTAACGAAATTTCCACCCCTCGGCATTCACACAATGACCCATGCCGAAGGGGTTGATATTGAAAAATGGCACTTTGGGACCTTCAAGAACACACATGGGGGCAACTTTAAGCCAAATTTGACGTTCCCACTGTAGCTTGAAAAACTTAGTCTCAGCGGAGGCCAAAGCCAAGTGCGGCGCTAATTTTTTTGACGTGTGTAATATGGTAACTTTGCTACGCCAATGCTCCGCTTCATGCGTGGAATTAACTCTGTGGATCAGGTCAAGCACTCCCAAAGCGATAAACTGCCGCAGAAACGTGTTTTCAGAATTATTTTCACCTCCATAGTTCGACTTTTCTAACAGCGAAAGGCGTAGAAAATGCTATTACGGAGATGACGACTTTTGTCCGAGGTCATAAATGTGCCATAAATTAGGAAGAACGGGTCGCTGTGAACGGTTTTACTGTGTTTTTCAACTTTTTCCTATGGACTGGCCTGTTTCACAGAAATATCTTACGTGTGGCTGTCCAAAGCACGCGTATATAAGCTGAGACCGATTTAGCCAAATCGATTTGGCTCACTGCACTCTCGTGACGATGTCAACTGTCCGATTTTATCATCATCTATTCCCTAATATTCTTGAATTTTGACACAAAATTTTACTTTTGCTCGCCGTGATTAGAAGCAAAACGGTACGCGCTGAAAAATCGGAAGAACTTCAAGCAAAGTAACGGTAGAACTACGCCACATTTTTTAATTTTACGTCCACACAGTAGGTCTGCGCGTAAATGTACCTTATTCTAATTGCCAACTGTTCTCAAATTACGGTTAACCTTTCAGAAATAAAAACCGCGAGGTTGCGTTTTTCAGGCTGGCGGCACTTTCACTGTTACATGAAAGCATGGACCATTGCCACGAAGCTTTAGAATCAATCAGGCAATAATTCAAAATATTGCAATTATATCTGCATAACAGAGTGCAAGTAAAACAATGCTTGAAAACGAAGATTGATTTGGCACATTTTCTGGCCAAGACTTACGCCTGCATGTCGACTCCCACTCGTCTGACCCGTCTGCACAGTGTTCGATGACGTCGCACTTTTCATCCAGCAGGATGCACTCCGTGTTCTGGCACCGGAATCTGGCCGTACCGATGCATTCCTGGGCCTCGCCTTCTAACATGGTTTTCACGCAAGACCGCATGTCAACGGACAGTCACTTTGCCTCTTTTTTTTTTTAATTTCACGCTTTTATAGTCCAGAACACGCTGATTCTAATGATATGTGTCTCAGCATTCCAGTTTTTTATCCAGAGACTTTCAAATCTTCATTTTTTCCCCTCTTTCGGCATACAAATCTCAAGAATTTGAAAAAGATATCGCGGGATGAAACTTTGCAGTATCATAGTACAATACTCAGACTTTGTTGTGAAATATTTTTCTTGTCCCTGCGATTTCCAGTTGGCTCCTGGAATCACTTGAAAATGACCCGCTACTAGAGCAGCTGGAAATAATATTCACAACATAGCCCAGTGTTTCCTCTACAAGCTAAGCCATATAGCTTGCATGGTGCTCCATGCGACTAAATATATTCGGCCACTTTAGATCATCGTAGCTTGGCTCTCGAACTCACAATTTCTCTGAAAATTTGGAAAATAGCGTATCGAGTGCAACTCTCCACCTGATTTGAGTTTCATTCAATTCTTGACAGTGCTAAGTGTGTGAACTATCCTTAATCTCAAGTTCTAGTTGACCTAGAGAGATGGTGTTGATCTCGGCTTAAGATGAGGCTATGATGTGAATATTACTTATATGGTTGGCAATCGTTATCCGCGCGAAAAACTGCTCTAGCATTGGACCACTTTCAGCTGATTCCAGGAGCCTTCCTGCGCCGTGAGATGAAAAAATATTCCGAACACAGTCCGAGCAAAGTATTACGGCCTCCCAAATGTACAGCCCGATACCTACTCAAATTCTTCAGATTGCCATGCCGAAAGAGAGCAAAACCTTAAGGTTTGGGCAGTTCTAGAGCGAAAACTAGAAGGCCTAGTGGGGGCAGACACATATAATTAGAATCAGCGTGTTCTGAACTACAGATTTATGATAACTTTTTTTTTTAAAGAGCGATAGGAGACCCTTAACGGCACCTCCGCCGCAAATCTCACCGTCCCACGCCGCTTGGAGGAACCCTAGAAAGAGCAACGCGACGCCCGCAGAGCGCATGGCGGCCACTGCGGCGGAATGAGCTTCGCATCCGGCGTGGAAACGGTTTTATAGACTCCAACTGCCATGAAGGGCGCCCTGCCCGGCCCTGCCCTGCCCGGCCCTGCCCGGCCCTGCCCGGCCCTGCCGCCGTGGCTGCGCACCGCGCGCACCGCACTGGGTGCTAGGAGGCGCCACTACTCCGAAGGGGTCGTCCATAAACGATGTTCAGGTTTTTAGGGGGAGGGGGGGTCCTACAAACCAGACATGGGTGGACGTGAGGGGGGGAGGGGGTCGTACTAAAATGGATGTCCACGTCAATACCGCCAAAATAATGCTGTTTCTCCGAAATCACGAAGCATCCAACCTAGTGCGTCTCCCAGCGGATGCTGAAGTATCTTTGAAAATGCACACAGCGGTGAACTCGGCCTTGGGATCCCCGTGGTGAAAGTCCACAGGTCCCAGGAGTTTGTTGTTACATTGTTGATGCCCTTCAACTGTGCAACCGCTCGAATCCCTCGTAGATCGCATCAGTATTGGATGCTCGAAATTCAAGGGCACACGACCACACTGTGTCATAAAGGGACCAATTTCGCTGGTCAAGATGCGACCACAGTAGACATTGTCAAGGGTGGCGACGCTACTTATCTCCAAGTACCCTTTTGCACTATTGTTTTAAAATTCATCAATTTGGTTGCCACTTGCTCTTGCTGAGAAGCTTCCAACTCCTGTCACTAATTTTATCAAGCAATTTCACCTGAATTCGAACGCTCCTGTTCGTTAATGCTTGGTTTTTGCATTACCGATTGAAAATCATGGCTGACCCGGCCAAGATCGTTATTCGCAGTGAGCTGTTTGAATTTTCAGCTCCATAGTCGACATCTTCAGTATGAGAAACTCATGTGTACACGAAACTTTACTAACAGACGCTCAACTGACTCTTTCAGTCAAATCGTTCTCCGACAGGGGAATACCCTTTTATCCCATCTGTGCTTCCATAAAATATGTTAAAATTTTACGGAACTATTTAAATACAGTTTTCCTAGTCTTTAATTCTTTACAACCAACAATTTGCCACTCCAGCGCAATACCTGACCATACTCGTCTCCCTGCCACGTTCTCATTGGTTGTCGCTGTCAATTGTTCGACCGTTGTCAGTTTGAACCCCTCACCGGCATCAGTTCTCCGCACGGCATTAGTGTAACGGTTCCTCTAAGCGATTGAACCTAAATCCTTAGCCACAATGTCGCTGATTGGACGTTTTGACGAAAACATGGAAAACCCGGCGGTGGAGCTCATCGACCTGGCTGCTGAGGAAGACGCGGACGAGCTTGTGAACTTGTTATTCTTCTACCTAGAACGCGAGGAGCAAACCCTTTCCGGGGGCCGCGACGCCCCAGCGGCGGAGCCCGAAGCCCCAGGTGCCTGTCGTGTCTTCGTTCATAACCAACAGGCGGAAATTGAAACTCTCGGCGCACTCCGGGTTGTCAACGTACGTGCAATTTTTTTTTTTTTAAGACACCTTTTAGCCCTGGTGTTGGTTTATTTTACAGGTATGTGATTATTGCACCGTGATACGCCCTTACGACTGTGTTGGGCGCCTCCTTCATCCCGCTCTGAACTTATTTGCTGTTCGAGTCTACAGTCATCATTTCTTGTACACACTACAGAATGGAATCTGCGGCCCTTGCCGCTACAGAGCTTGCTTCGTGAGTGTTTCCTCTTTGTCACTTTTTTTTTCGATACTTTTCTTGTTTAAAACCGCCTAATATCTTGTCACTTTTACTCTTTTCAGACTGTTTAGGATGACCACGTGGATCCGACCCTTATCCAGGATCACCTGGGCTTTTAACTTGGTTTTTTAATTTTTGTCCACTGACTTTTATTAACTAGGCTATTTTATTATCTGTTAGCCATCGACTTATGTATTACTATCCGTCCGTGTGGCCTGTGATGTTAATTGGCCTCTTTTTCTCCAAAAACCTCCTGCCACATCAAACTCTCCTGGGCATTGAAATGTCTCCTAGAGCGTTCATTGCTGATACTACATTCCTTCTGAAAGAGGGAGTAACTTTTATAAATGCTCGTGTCTTCTGCCAGGACCCCTTAGAACAAAATTTTGGGAGACAACGAATGGCTGGGGGTGGCAGCACCAATCCAAACTTAAAGCAATTCCTACACAAGCAGAGAGGGTTTTCAACTACTAATAAGAGAGGAAACACCGAAGTGTTGGATGAAGATGTGGAAATTGAGACCGAAAGACTACCAAAAAGAAAAGCAGTCAAAAGAAGCTCTGTTCGTTCAGCTTATATATAATTGTAAAATTGTGGTGATTGGATTGTTATATCATTGATTTGTGTTTGTAAGATTCTGTTAATGTGTTTTAAATAGATTTTGTATGTATGCAAAAGTCAATGAACAAACAGTAAATATTGTTAATTTTTATCTATAGGATGGTTTAAACCTGTCTTCACTGAATATGATGTAAACATTTAGTTCACTAAGCTGATAGGATGTGTGTTAAATATATACAATAAAAAGTAGAACTTCAATTTTTTAATGTTGTTTTATTAAAAAGTACTGCCAATGAAGCAACTAAAAAAAAAATTAGCACATTTAAATTCTTTTGAACCAGTTGCTGTTACATAGAGCAGCATATTAAAGAGATAAAACATAAACTGATCAGTCTTTGGGCAACATAACCCTTTCCAGTGTTGACATACGATTGTCATCTATTTATCTGCTGCTGACATCTCTCGAGTACCTCCCACACTAGTACCCCCACCATTTCTTATTCTTCTTTACTTCCTCTCTTCGTCCTGTAAATACAGGCGCCACTTTCCAAGCGGCGCCACTTCGTGTAGCGACTCCTTACGGTCAATACATTGGCTTCAACCCTACACTCCGACTCTTATTCCGCCTCCTCTACGTAACACTGGGCAGCGGTTTAACTGGAAGGGAGGAAGGGACGAGCCAAGGCCGTAGCCACAGAGTAATCGCGAGACGAGCGTGCCTTTAGTTTAGCGAGGAACGGGAGGCTGAGTCGTGCTCTAACCCTACGTGGTCTGAGCCTTCACATAACCTCACTTTTAGCGTAGTCGGCTTTTGCAGTGGATCGTTGAGCTCTATTCTTTTAGAACTGTAGCCTGCGTTCTCTGTAGTTGGCGGAGTAGTTAAGATAGTAGTTTAAGTAGTTTTAAAAGTAGTTGTAGTTATTTAACTGGGCCCCAAAAGGAGTGCTCTATTGAATATTAGTCTAAGACGCAGTTAGTTATTCAACTGAGCCCCGAGAGGAGAGCTCTATCGAATATTAGTATAGTCAAGTAGTTAGTGGTTCAATTGAGCCCCTGTTTTGGGAGTGCTCTATTGGGTCTTAGTCGTAAGCTTAGTAGTAGTCGAGTGATCGAATCAGTTTGACTGTGCCTGTCTTGTACTGTGCACGATTAAATTGAGTGTTTGAATAGCTTAACTGAGCCTGTCCTAGTGATCGTGCTCTATTAAGTTAGTGTGCTTGAGTGTCTGAATGCGCCTGTCTTTTGATTGTGCGCTATTAGACAGTATACGTGGATGCCTAACTGTAGCCTTTCTTTTGATCGTGCTCCATTGGGTAGTTTGCAAACAGTATTTTCTTGTGCTTTTGAAGTAATGTTCTCTATTGCTTTGTTGCAGTTGTTGTTCGTAGTTGCTTTTGTGGCTTTTACTTGCCTGGAAATTGTTCCATGGTAAATATTAAGCCTGTTTTAAAGAAACAGCTTTTGTTAAAGCTTTCTTTTAGAGTTAATCTCTACAAATTAGTATTTGTCTGGACTAGGTGTGGAGACAATTTGATCTTTACTGTTTCACAGTCACATTCAGTTCCTAAATTCAAGGGAGATTTTAAAAAAGGGGAAGGAAGTAGTAAGGGGAAAAAGTAAAGACACAAAAAGCTTTACTTTTAAGTCAATGTATTCTAAGGGTAGACAAGAGGACACAAATCCACTTGCTCACCCACTGTATCCATACAGAAGAATACACTTGCCTCCTTCAGAGGAAAACTGGGATTTGGAAACTAACATTCCACTATCTCACCCGTTCTATCCCCACCAAAGGATACTTTTACCTCCATCAGAGGAAGATTGGGAAGTTGAAAGCAGTAGCAGTGACTCCGGGATATCTTCAAGCTCGGATCAAACTTGGACACCAATCGCAGTAGAAGCAGTAGAGCCAGTCAGCAGCTGTGAACAGGAAATAGAGGTCAGTCCCACAACTCTAGATACTAGGCAAGTCTGGACCTTTGGTCAGGACAACCAATTAGTGATTAAACATTTTGCCGTCGAGAGGCACGAAGTGCAAGTTCCGTTGGAGGATAGGGAAGAGGATACGTCGGATCCATTAACGTATTTCGTGCCGTACTCAAACGCTCCTAAAGAGCATTGAAAAAGTTACCAGCAAGCTAGAGAGGAGGGAACGAATCCCCAACTTAGATTCAAAGCAAAAACTTTAAAGCCAAACAACACACACAGGTGGTGGTAAAACACAGGCTAGTCACAAACCAACTAGAACACATAAGCTAAACACAAACACTTCACTTTTAAACTCAGTCACAGTCATGGACGACCAATAGGAACAGGCTAACCAGCCCATACAAGGTCCGGCAGCAGCTGTCATAGCTATGAGGGGTGAGCCCATCAGGCGCCCCAGGGGCAGAGGCCGCGGCAGGGGCCGTGGCCGGGGAGCAGCCCAACGCGCAGCAGAGGGACAACACCAAGGACAGGGAAGACATGTTAGAGTTAGAAGGGGTGTTAGGCGTTATGGCTTTGAGGAGGAAAAAGAAGACCATGGGGAAAATGAAGTAGAAACTGGGCCAGAGACAGAAACAGAAAGTGTTAGGGGAGAGTCAGAAAATGAAGGGGAAGTAGAGGAACCTAGGGCCTATACGCATAGAAGGGAGAGAGTAGGAAGTTCTAAAAATAAATTCCAATTTCATAAATATGATGGGGAATCAGATTATGCTATTTTTAACTCCAATTTAAGGAGGTGGCAAAGGCAAATAAATGGAATGAGCAGGAAAGGAAAACTGCTTTGCTCCAAGCTTTAACAGGGCATGCTACTGATGTAATTAAAACATTGCATCACCAGGGCAAACCTATGACTTTTGAGAACTTAATAGAAATATTGTTAAGGCAGTACAGTAAAGAACCTATGTTCTGGGAAAGGAAACAAGAGTTTACTTCTCTTAAACAAAAGCCAGATCAGTCAGTTAGGGAATTTGAGGGCATTGTAATGTGTGTTTGGCCGTCTCTACAGATCCTCTATTAGCAGTGCCCGGCTAAACCTCATAGAGAGGCTGTGGGTGTTCGAACAGCTATCGTATGAATAATTTCTATTTATTAGGGCGCCATCACACGAAAGAAGACACGGAATACAGAAGGCAAGGCGAGGTTTTTATTCAAACACAGAAATTTGCAACTACAATCACCCCTATTTCCATATATACGTACATACATATATATGCATAACCCAATGAGCGGCGAGTGGATCCGGGTGGCAAAAAAAAAACAGTAAACATAGATGCACCCTGTCCTCGATACACACAGCAATAGAAACATGAAACCCAACCTCAAGAAGGAGACAATACAAGTCGCAAAGCGACCTTACAAACAGAGAAAATAAACAATATAACGCGAACAATGATAGACGGGTCATAATTTGATTTGAAGCTGGACACACATCAATGACGGCATGGAATAGGCCTTGAAAATCACATACTTCCTAGCATTAATTGCCGGGGAGCTAAAGGGGACCCATAATAGATACAAGAACCACCTGAGTCATAGGCCGCGGCAAAATAACCAATCGCACCACTGGACTAAAGATACACAGTGATCGAAACGTCTACGCCATCGAAGGCCAACAATAGCATTTCCCTGACCATCCCCCAGTCCAACCCGTCCCTACAGCACGAGATGGGGGGGATGGACAGGGAGCGTAAATTCAGCAGTTCAACCCATCTTGCCAATTGATCCAAGGTTGCGTGGAGAGTCGCGTACGACGGCTTCTGGAAATATCTCGGCTTGGTTACCAAGTAGAAAACGTAGCGGCTTCCGACTTTCCGCCGGGCGACGTCCCCTACTTGGTACCCTTCCTCCAAAAGTCCGGCTTTGTGCCCGAACCGGGTCTTAAATTCAACGGCGACACCGGCCGACATATGGAAGTCAGTCGAGACACAGTGCGCCAAGTTGTCCGGCGAAGCGAACAAGTCGCCCCTGACCTCCCGTAGCCGCATGGCTAGGGGTTTCCGGAAAGGTATCCGACGGAGATATTCGGCAGTTGCACGCGGTTCGCTGGTGTTCGGTGACTTCAAGGCAAGATCAATTCGCAGGTGTACTAACAAGGTCACATGTTGTTCGCGAGGGGGGGGGGGGGGGGGGGGGTGGAGGCGTGGTGGAGCCGGGAGGGAGCTAGGAAGTAAACCGACTTATCCTGGTTACATGTCGTCCTCGGTAGAAACCTGATGCGGCCCCTGGCAGCGGCCGGGCCGAAAACGTAGCTACTCCATGCCCGAGCTTTTCTCTCTCACGCAAAAAAACTCAGTCTCCGACACCCCTGGCCTACGACACACAAACACAACCATGGTTTGAACTGGCAGTTCGGTTTCCCAGATCGAATCCCCTATTCCCGTTTCCCCACTCACCGAAATCACCGCAACTGCGCCACGTGGAACAACAGTACGTTTAGATGGAGGGTGACGACGCAGGTGTTTCCGTCACGACAGCTGTGGCGAGAATACCGAGCAATTTTGCAAGGGGTTAATAGATCAGACTTATGCCAAGGGCATACCATTTGGAATGTCCAATACTATAGATGAAGCTGTCAACACATACAGCAAAGCTAGGGCCATAATAGGGGAGCCCAGTGCCAAAAAGTCCAGGTTAGTCAAAGTAGAAAGCCAACCGTCGACCTCAAAGGATGATGATGGCAATACCTCTGATGCTTCTGTTAACATGGTTTTTCCCTCTGGAAGCAATACTGCAGTTCAAAACAATAATGGGAATGGAAATCGTCAGAATAGCAATGGGAACCAGCAGAATGCTAATAGCAATAGTAATGGTAATGGGAATAGTCAAGGAAGTAATAGTAGTGGTTTCAGAGGTAGAGGCCGTGGCCAAGGGAGAGGCAGGCCAAGAGGGTCTAGAAATAGGGGAGGAGGTCGAGGTAACTTTAACAACTATAACAATAATAGCGGGAACGGTAGTGAATGCCACTTTTGTGGTAAACAGGGACATCAAGAAAGGGATTGCTGGGAAAAGAGAAAGGAGGAAGGAGCTTGCTATAACTGTGGCAAGTCAGGGCATATAGCAAAGAATTGCAGGGCACCTAGGCAAAATAATAGTAATTCAGGGAATGATAGGAAAAATAATAGAGGGCATTGGTCAGGGACAGGGTATTTACCGCCAATGGAGTACCCACCTGATATGGTACATGCTGCCATGATGTTGTACAGAAGTAGAGACAATCAGGGCCAAGCTTCCAGCTCAGGGGGAACGGCCAACCAAAACCAGGGAACACGACAGGGACACGGGCAACTAGCCATTGCCAACACACCATTCGTACCACAAAATCCTGCAACAAATTCGGGAAATGGTTAAGTACCTCTGGTGTGATGGTGGGACCAGGGGTACACACAACACAACCACCACATACAGAGTAGAGATGCCCAGCTAAACGAAAAATATCGATATTTGTAAGATCGATATTAACATTTTTCGATAAATTTGATATCGATATATCGACCTAAAATATCGATAATTCGGTATATCGACCACATATCGATAATTTGAAGGGGAAAACTAAAACACAGAGATGTGAATCAGTATCAACATGTTTTTTATTTAAATAAATAAAAAAAAATTTAGGCGATGCGATCGACAACGCCCGTAATAAAAAACAAAACGTGATGACGTCTATAATGAAGAACAAGACGACAGTCTTTAATCATGAAACAAAACAATAATAACTGAAAATTTATTTTGGCACGGCCGATGCCTCCCACAATTCCGTCGCCAGACTAGACAAAAAAACACGCTGCGACAAGTGCTCAGCGGTTAGGCGGGAAGATTCTTCTGAAGAAATTAACCCTAACTTAGAAAACAATCTCTCTGATGGCAGAGATGTTGCGGGAATAGATAGATACTTCCGCGCTATTCTATATAAATTAGGGTACAGAGGCTTAAAGGCCTGCCAACTCTTAAATGGATCCACGTCTATCGGCAGCAACTCGCGACCTACATACGCGCGGAGCTCAGACTTAGCACGGCTAGGAATGTCGTCCGTCGTCCCTTCGTTTGTGGCGCGGACCAGCTCTGCATGGGATGCCCACAGCCCGCTCTTGCGTTGGTTCGTAGCCGGAGCTCTCTCTGCACTTGGTTCTGGACCAGCAGAAACAGCTGCACAAGGAAAGGGTTGAATTACGAACAAGCTCGAAGTGCAATTCGCTACCGTCGCGGCTATCGTTTCGGCACATTTCCGTAGGCAAGCCAGGCGCGCTGAGGTCACCAAGCGCGAGTACCGCCACGGAGCTTCCGAAACCGTGTTTCTTTAATCGAATTTGAGAAGATTCATAGGAGACACTTAAATTGAGCTTTAACGCCCTCTGCATTTCTAGCCGAAAGTTCTGAACTCTGTAAATGAAAAAACAATAACGACCAAAATTGCAATGATTATTGCAATTGATCAATGCGCAATTGCAATGATCAGTGCAACATTTTGCAATGATGCGTTATTGCGAAAGTTTTCCAATAATCGCTTGCGCAATTTTAATGCAATGACATGTTATTGCAAATATTCTGCAATAACAAATCATTGCAGACTTATTGCAATTTCGAACAGTGTAACGGTAGGCGCGCCTGGCTTGCGGTAAAGCACTGTTTGTGAAGATACTACATTTGTGTCGTCGTCGTCGTCGGCCGCACCTGTTATTTCTGCCGCTGAACTCTGAACCGCCTGTGTGACCGCATCACAACCCGTCCGCATCTCCTGTCGGATTTCCATCTCGACCAGTGTCATAGTGTTGGCCACAGCCCGTGGAGACTGAAATATAGAAAGGAGTAAAGTACGATGACAAATATCCGAACTAGCTTGGTGCAAGTTAACCTGGATACACGCTAACTGCAAATGGACAGTTTTGTACATTACCAATAGATCTGTGCATACATCGGATATGTACCAATTCGTACACTGTTATGAACTAAATCGTATATTTCTGTTCATTGGCAACGTACAAAATTTTCCATTTGGAGTTAGCGTAGCGTATACATCGAATGCGGCTGTTACCTGGAAGTAGGCTTTGATGAAGCGAGGGTCGAGCATTGTTGAAATTGCGAGGGTTTTGTGGTGTTCAATGTTACCAAAACGCCGTTGAATTTCACTAAGGCAGAACTCCTTGAATCGTCGAGCAATACCATCCGGTGCTGTGACTTTGTTGATGGCCTGGAACAAGAAAAGCTGCAGCATGTGACTCGCGTTTCCGTGCTGCGTGCGCTTCGATGGGCATTCCCCGGTCGGACAGGCGTCTCGTGTGCGCTCTCGCTTCGTCAAAAAAAACCAAAAAAACTCAAAATTAGGTATTGGGTAGCGAAATTGGGTAGGAAGAGTGGCTTACCTCGCCAATCAAGAAAACCGTGGGAATAGCTTTGCTGGACGTAGTCATGATCCTTAGTAGCTTCATGGAATGGTTGAAGTACCTCCATGATGGAACGCACCGTAGCTAGCTCCGCGGCTGTCAGCATGGACACTTCCGGAAACTTTGCCGCTGCTTGGTACGTCACATCCGATAGTTCCAGGAAACGGTCAATCATTATGAAGGTGGAGCCCCAGCGGGTTCTTACATCTTGCAGGAGTCTCAAAGCTGTGCCCTCAGTTTTGTTAAACTGGTCTTTCTGAATCCTTGTCAGTTCGTTAGAAAAGTTCGTACTGGTGTGACTCAAAGTCACAACATTCTTCAATTTGTGGATTAATTGAGGCACTCCAGCGACATGAGGCGTGGGGTCCTTGTCTGACTTAACTCCAAGGGCATATTTGGGAATTAGATTTAGAGTGTGATCAAAGCAGTTCAACATTCTACCCTCCCCGAATGCCGTTTTCACCGCAAGCTTTATGTTTTCGGCATTGTCCACTATAACCATGCTGACTCTTCTGTTTTGAATTCCCCACTTATCACAATACTCTGTCATGCAATCAGAGAGGTATTGGCCAGTATGGCTGTGATCTAGTTTCATTACACCAATGCATGCGCTCTCCATGCATTCGTTGAGAAGAAAGTGCACAGTCATTCCCAGGTAACTTTTCGTCGTGTGGCTGTCGGTCCACGTATCGGCCGTTAAGCAAACGGAGGGTAGCTCCATAAGTGCCGACTTTACTAGACTGGCCGCAGTCTCGTACTTCAACTCCATGCGCCGAGTCATGGTTTGGCGCGAAGGAGGTGACCACAGTGGGGTGGTTTTAGAGTTGTAATATAGAAATCCGTCACTTCTGGAAAATGACAACGGCAAGTTCTCCTTCATCATCATATACAGTAATGAATCTCGCTGTTGCGCGTCACGTTCACCACCCTCTGCCAGGAAAACAAAATGCTGATGAGCGCACTCCAAAAGTGACGGCTTTAAACAATCGAAACGGCAGTGCACGATCCGGGTTCCTTTGGGCGGCGCGCGGAGACCCGGCAATCTTTACTGGGCGTTCTGAGATCCGGCTCGAGCTAATAGATACTTGATACTCCGAACGCCGAGAAAATATAGCCGGACTCCGCGGGCCGGGCCGCAACAGGGAACCCAGTCCTTGACTTCACCGAAATGCGCACAGGGGCCGATGAGAACCGTACCTTTAAATGACGTCGCCCTGTCATACGACGACTGAAGTGTCAGCTGCTTTGGCTGCGGCCCCCTTCTCCAGCTGCTGAACCAGAGCGCCGCTTTCCGAGCAAGTGCGCCAGCGGCGGTAACAACCCCGCAGACGGAGCGCCGCCAGGACGACCCCCGTCCCCGTCATCGGAGCGACTTTCTCCGGAACCTGAAGGAGCACCTGCGGCATCACCCTGTAAACCTTTTAAACTTCAGTTACAACATGCGCTGGAATACGGTACGATTACGTTCATTCCATATGTTTCTTGAACTGCGCTACGGAAATGTGAAGGGTCCGAAACAGGTACGGAAGCTGGCAAGGCGGTACTTTTGGATGATTAAAATAAAAACATGACGCATAACGCCGTTTGGATGCGCTTGACATTCAACTATTCGCCAAGTAACGTAAATGAAAACGTAGTGTACTTACAGTAGTAAGCGGTTCAGGGTCCTCAACATCGATCTCATCCTCAGATTCGGCATCATCCCGCGACGAGCTAGAGCCGGGTCGAGAACTTCCGTTTTTCTTGCTCTTTGGGTTCCTGATGCTGTGCTTCACTTCTAAATGGGACCACATGTTAGACGTGTTGCTACTTGTGCCCACATCCTTGCCGCATAGCTTGCATGTGGCAGATGCTTTCCCATTTTTTAAGAAGTGCTTCCACACTTCGCTTTTGCGAGGCATGGCTATTATGTGGATATTAACGAGAAGGCCACCGAAACACAAAACAACACGGGGTACGAGGTTGCCGTCAAATTGGGGGAGGGAGGGAAGAAAGCTATCACCCCGCAGCCAGCGGTTCCGCACTTGCCTGCCTGCCAGCTCTGCCGCCCGCTCCGCCCGCCTAGCAGTGAGGGAAGGGGGGGGGGGGGGGAGGCTTGTGCTGCCCACGGCGGACGGCGCGGGCCGAGGCCGAGCCTGAGCTCGGTTCAGTCTGCTTCTTTCTTGCAGCTCTGCCTGACGGGAACGGCAGACGACGAACATTACGAATGTGACGCCTGACGGTAGTTTCACCGGTGCATGAATTCATTTTTGAGCGGTTACGTTTAATTTACCGGGGGCCGATAAATCGACCGGTATTATCGATATATCTACATATCGGAAAATTCCAATATCGATAAAAAATATCGATATATCGGGCCTAAAATATCGATATTTCGATATATCGATATCATATCGGCCATCTCTAATACAGAGACAGAACAGCGGTTTCCTACGGTAGAGCAAGCACAGAAAGGAGTTAAACCAGATCAGCCATTGACAGCTGAGGAAGAGAGTTCCATAGGCTTAGAAAAATGTAATGTCTGCTCATTGGGAAGCAAGGCACCTGTATTAGAATGCTCTATTGATGGAAAACCTGCTGAAGTAGTTATTGACACAGGAGCTGTAATAACAGTTTTCAAAAGATCTGGCAAAACACTTCAACCAGCTAAGTTAAGATTAAAAAGTGCAACTTCTCACAAGGCAATGCTTTATGGGCCAATCCAGGTGCAAATTATTATTGCTAAATGGGCTTTCCGTGCTACACTTAGAATTAAAAATAGAATCATACAGGTTCCAACTCCAGATAAGTCACAAATTATTAGTACTCAGTTTAGAATTGGCAAAGCTCTTAATACGGGGAAGTTCAGGGCTGGGGAAGTTTTCTACCCTGTCAGAGCAGGCCAAAAGACTGTTTTGAGACCTTTCGTGGAAAGCAAATTGACCACTGTTCTACACACTGACTATGAAATAGAAAGTGTTGCTAAGAACATGGATATGACACTAGACTCTACTGTTACCCCAATTCAGGCAAGTGGGAAACTGGATGACGCTCTGTCCAAGCCCCATTCACAACCTAACTGCCGAGATGGGATGGAAGCAGGGAGTCGAGTGAACGTGGAAAATGACATAGAAATGGAAAGTGATCAGAAGGGGCCCCTCGTGTCAAAGAACACGATCACATACGTAGAAATGGAATATGACTTGGAAAATGACTTAGAAAGTGACACCATAGTGTCTGTAAACAGAAGTGGGTTCGTTGAACTCGACTTAGAAAACGGAAGAACAAAAGAAAGCTTAGTCCAAAGGGGTTTCAAAACAGAGAATAAAGTCAAATTGGGAGTGTTTTCTACAACTCCAGGAATGGGTAGCAAAGCAACTAGGTTACCCAATTCAGTACTTGCTCAGTCAGGGGTAGTACCTTGTGTCACTGCTCCATTAGATGTAACTTTGCAGAATTTCGGGGATAAGTGTGTAGCTATTCCAAAATATGCCGTCCTGGGAGAAGTTTATGTGTTGCACCCACTTGAATATCATAATTCTGTAACAAAAGAACAAGGTAAAGATAATGATGAAGAGATAACTGAGTGTAGTGAAGAGCCAGATCTAGTAGACACGGTAGATATGCCAATTTTAGCGACAACTGTGGATCACGAAACTGTGAAATTTGAAGATGCCGAATTTGACCCAAAACCAAAAGACTCAATTGCTAAGGACCAAGCTTTACCATCAGACTTGCAAGAGTTAGCAGATAAAACTCCAAATCTGACACCAGATCAAAAGAAAAGTCTGGAAAATTTGTTAAGGAAGCATTGTGACGTATTTGCTAAAGATAATACTACATTCGGGAAGTGTCCGTGGTTAAAGTTTCGAATAGATACGGGAGATCATCCGCCGATTAAACAAAACGCGAGACCGGTACCGATTCATTATAGAGAGGCTGTGAGGGAAACCATATTGAAGTACCTACAGCAGGGAGCAATTAGACCAAGTCAGTCAGCTTGGGCCTCTCCAATTCTTTGTGTTATGAAGAAAACTGGATTAGTACGAGTCTGCATTGATTATAGAGCATTAAATGCAATTACACGAGTACCTGCTACACCTCTACCAAAGGTGCAGGACTTGTTACAAAGAATGGGAGGGAAGAAACTGTATCATGCTTTTGATTTAACTCATGGCTACCATAATTTAGAAATTCATCCAGATGATCAGCCCGAAACGGCTATCATTCTGCCAGAAGATCTAGGATTGCCTAGCAGACAATTTGAATTCACTAGACTTAGCTTTGGGCTATCAGCAACACCTGGAGCATTCCAATGTGTCACTGATAGGTTAATAACACCAACCAAAAAGCCAACACCAGAAAATGATCTTGGTGATGCAGTTTCAGTTTACCTCGATGATGTATGCATTGCAGGTGACTCCTCTAAAGTCATGTTGCAACGTTTAGAAGCGTTGTTCAACCGAATAAGAGCATCAGGGTTTCTGTTAAAAGCAAAGAAATGTCCATTATTTCAAAAAGAAATTTCATACTTAGGTCATATATTATCAGAGTTGGGTATAATGACTGATGACAATAAAATCAATAAAATTCTTCACTGGGCTAGACCAAATGATCAAAAGGAGTTGAGATCTTGGTTGGGATTAGTATATTATTATACTAAATATGTTCGTCACTTAGCAACAAAAGCAGCTCCTTTGTATGGGCTAATGAAAGCTAAAGTAACTTGGGAATGGACTCAAAAGTGTGAAGAAGCTTTTGAGGCTATTAAGAAAGACTTAACTTCACCTCCAATTTTGGGAACACCAGATGTAAATAAGGGACCATTTACTTTGGCATCTGATGCTAGTTTAACTGGGCTAGGGGCTGTGATAACTCAGGAACAAGATGGGAAAGAAATTACTATAGCTTATTGGTCAAAAGTCTTAAACCCAGCACAAAGAAATTATTGTGCAACTCACCGTGAATTGATAGCATTGGTTGAGTCAGTAAAAGCATTTAATCATTATTTAGCAGGAGCACCATTCGTGGTAAAATCAGATCATGCTGCTTTGCAATGGCTGAGAAGTTTCAAAAATCCCACTGGTATGTTGGCCAGATGGTTGGAGAAACTGGCTCCTTACCAATTTCAAGTAGTTTATGTAAAAGGGACCAGCATAGGTCATGCAGATGCTCTTAGTCGAAGACCACAGAGGCCCTGTAATGAGAATTGTAAGAAATGTATTAGAATTGAAGAGAGGGAGGAAGCATCTGTAAACACTACTGAAACAGCAGTGTCAGTAAATTTAGCACAAGTTATACAAGTAGAATATGTAAATAGTTTCAATATAATCCACTATGAGGGATCAATCTTTGATAGTGAAGCTAGATTACCTTTGGTCCAGGCTGTGAGCTGGGATGGTATGGGCGCAGGCCTAGCCAAAGAAATAGATAGAAGATTCAATGTAAGAGAGCAGTTCCTTTCAAGTAATGGAACTTGTCCTGGTGTGGTACCTGTGTGGACAGGACAAAGAACAATCATTACTGTAATAACAAAATATAGATATTTTCATAAGCCAACACCACAGCAAGTCAGACAGTCATTGATACATTTAAAGAATTGGTTACAGTTTCATAAAATTTATGAGTGGTGTATGCCTGAGTTTTCTTGTGGTAGAGATCAATTAAATTACTAGAGACTAGTACAATTCTTGAAAGAAGTGTTCTCAGATACAAATATGCAAGTGCATATGTATCACTTACAAACAGAAAATGTAAATAGAGTAGCAAATGTAAATATGTTAAAAGCAGTTGACTGCATACCATGTAAACTAGTAGATGTTAAGCAAATGCAAGATTTACCTGTGTCACTGCAAAATGTCATGGTTAACTGGACTTCCATAGTAGCAGATGGAGTCAGCTCAGATGAGTTGAGAAAAGAACAAAGGCTTGATAAAGACATCATGCCCCTAATAGCTGCAGTTGAAAGTGGAAAACGTCCAGATTTCCAAGACATTTGTGGATATAGTAATAAGACTAGAACACTTTGGCATCAGTTCAAGTCCCTTGTAGTTCAGAATGGGTTGTTATTTAGAAAGTTTGAGCATATCACCAGGGATCCTGAAAAGATACAATATCAATTAATATTACCAGCAAACTATGTGAAAAATACCATCAAGCATTATCACGAGCAACTGGGAGAAATTTATCATTTTGGAGTAAATAGAACAGTAGCTCATATGCAACGATGCTTTTGGTGGCCTGGAATGCAAACTGATATCCAATGGTTCATTGCAAATTGTAAACACTGTCATAAACACAAGGGGATTAAGAACAGGTTTAAGCCACATTTAAAAATATTTCAAGATGGGGTTTTGCATGGAAGATGGCATGTAGATTTAGCGGGACCATTCAATAAAAGTAAAGAGGGTTATACTCACATCATGATAGCAGTAGAGTCATTTGCTGCATGGCCAGTAGTAGTCCCTTTGTATGACAAGTCATCTTCAGAAGTAGCAAGGGCTTTGATTACCCATGTATTTTCCATATTTGGGTCACATATCTCAGTAATGATGGACCAGGGGAAAGAATTTGAATCCAATACCATGGCAGAAATAGCATACCTGTATCACATAAAAAAATATAAGATATCAGTGAAGCATCCAGAGTCCAATAGAAAAGTTAAAAGATGGATTAGAACTTTGAAGCAACAACTCCTAGTGCTTGTGGAAATGGACCAATTGAAATGGCCGGAATATTTACCTTTCATTGCTCAAGCTTATCGAAATCTTCCAAATGAAGTTACCAAGTGCTCTCCATATGAAATAATGTTCGGGGCTCCCATGAGGACTCCGTTACTATTAGAGAGAGAAGCACCACCGTCCCAAGAAGACTGGACAAACAAGAAGGATAAATATCCATTGTTTGTGAGAGAAGCTTTGAGCAAAAGTCATGATTTAGTTAGGAATTTAAAAAAGCAGTCCGCAATTAAAATGAAACAATATTATGATAGGACAGCAATGCTTGCACCGTTTAAAATAGGAGACAGAGTGTATTTCTACCAAAGAGTCACCAGGACGGGACAAATGAAAAGGTTAACCTCACCTTGGCATGGACCATACGTAATTCTGGACATAATCAACGACTGCAACGCCCAAATTCAACAAGAAGATCCACCGCACAGGAAACTAATCGTCCACATCGATAAATTGGCGGCGTATACACCGCAAAACGCGGGAGAAGACTTCTTCGGAGCTGCATGGTTAACGTTTGTGTGAAGAACGCTGATTCTATGGGCAGGCACGGCCACCTCGATATAAGCAACACCGCCAGCTACAAGTGCCGCGAGATTCAAACGGCGTAGGTTGGTCGAGCAGGGCCTATTGACGACTGTCAATCCTTTAACCGGCTAGATCTGGTTTAAGCTCGATAAAACGGGACCAAAGCCGATCGAACCCGATCGAAGCGCAACGAAACGAATCAGTCCAGCCAAACAACGCCATGGCACCAAGGAAGTGGATCGCCAGAATGCCAAAGGAGACCGAGCACGAAGGAGCCTCAGCACCAGCATTAGAACAGCACGGAGTAGCGACGACAGCACCGAGGGGAAGGCCAGCCGTCATTCACAAGAAATTGGAGGAGCAGTTCCGGACCATCGGGACCACACGGGACCAAAAAGCCAGTAAGAGAGTGTACGAGAGAAAAGGAGCGTCCGGAGAAGAAGTGAAGGCAACGGTCTTCAAGTGCTTAGCCCGAGATAGACTAAGGAAAGCAGAGGCAAAGAAAAGGAGTGCAGAGACGGTCCAGGATCAAGAAGACAAGTGGAGAGAAATGGAAGGACAGTGGAACGGGGAAGAGTTGTGGTCAATTGAGGAGTTGGAGAGGGATTTGAAGTTTTAAGGGAGATGTGAAATGGAACGGGAATTGGAAAAGATAGAGGAATTGATCAACAAGAGACAAGAAGAAATTAGTGCATTGAAGAAAGCAGAAGTGGAAGTGACAATGAGTGACAGTGAGAATGTATGTGAGGAATCAGACGTACTGATTGAGCAGATCGAAAAGAAGCAGAAGGAGGCAGAAAAAGTGGATCAAGAAATTTTAAGGATGGATGAAATGATTAAGAAATATTGGGCAGAGGAATGTATGGTAAGTGAAGAATTAGATCAAGAGAGTTTTGAGGAAATTACAACAAAATTAGAAATGGTAGTTAACAGCGTGCAGGTAGAAAAGAGCAACGAATGTCCTGGTGATACGAAAAATAAAAAGAGGTGTAAACAATGTGGCTCCAGGGAGCATAGGACTGCCTAATGCAGTAAGAGAGGTCTGCGTAAGAGTTTCAAAATTAACAAATTGTAAACACTTGCCAAGCTATTGTTACTATTCTTCGAGTGTTACTAGTATTATCATGTTATTATTATTAGCATTATTATGTGTTGTATCGTTTAAATCTTTCAAAGCTACTCTATTAGTATTAAGTAGGGCTAGCCTTTCCAAATGTTAAATACAAAGCTAGCTGATTATCTTGTTGAATAAAATTGTGATTAAAATGAAACTGAATCTCATTAGCAAACGTGAAACTTGAATCAATGAACCTGTTTCGAACAATTGAAACTGAGTACTATGGTCAAGCAAATAAGCAATATCCAAAAAAAAAAAAAAAAAAAAAAAAAAAAAGAAAGTGAAAGGAAAAGGACGGAAAAATGATGGAAGTTCTAAAAGGACATTATTCATTTAGATCATACCAGGTGCATACGTCAAAATCAGAAGCAATGACAAATTAACAGCCAAGAGGATAAAGCTAAAAGGCCAAACCGGCAAACAAAATTAATGACAAATTAACAGCCAAGAAGATAAAGTTTAAAAGCCAACAGGCAAATAAAACTGCATGACTAAACAATGGGGTCTTCGTTCATAGCCGGAACATCTTCACGAAGCACAGTCTAAACAAACAAGAATAAACAGTGAGCAGTGGTAACCTAACAGTTCAAAAAAAAAAAAAAAAAAGGTAACTTACAAATAAAGGGCAGCCACATATATGGCAGAAGAACTTGCTGCAACTATACACATATTCAGCAGCGAATACATGGGGTTCTAGTGCACGAAAAGAAGGAGGAAGAAAGTGGAGGGGAGCCCCAGGGTACTCGGGACGATAAAAGTAGCAATACTCGCACACCTTTTAAAACAAAAAAAAAAAAAAAACATATATAAGAAGACACGAACAACTCAGAATCACGGAAGCACGCACATAGCAGCCTGTATACTCACTCCTACGAGCCCGCGAAGTGAGGGGTCGGCGGCCTCATAGGCATGAATAAAAACTTCCAGATTCCCGTGGAGAGCTGGGAGTCCAAAAAATCCTCTGCTACGGCGAAGTTGAAGACATCAACGGCGGCAGCCTCGGCCCAAGCGGCCACCAAATCAGCATCGGCGTTGGCAGCATCCACGCCAGTAGCGTCCATCTCAGCAGCAGCGCCGGCGTCCTCGGCATTAACAACTTGTGGGATCACATCCCCCTCACTTCCACCCTCGCTCACATAGTCTACTGTCTCAAAGTTGTCCACTTCGATTTTCAGGCTGTCGCCACAAATTGAAACCCGACGGCCAGGCATAATCCAAGTTGATGCACCCGCGGCCAACGATAGACACAACTAGCACTGAAAGACGCTGTTCCACAACTGACGCCAAGTGGGCGAGACGCGCAGGTGCAACGGCGAAGGGAACTTATCGCGCATGCGCAAATCACACCGGCGTCTCGCTAGCCAATCAGAGCGCAGAAGTCAACCGCATGACAACCACAACTGATATAGTTTCAATCCTCGGATAACAATTTTAAATTTGCGAATAAGTTTCAAGTGAATGATAAAAGCTCGAACACAGAGTTGTGATTTTGGAAAGTCATCTTGGTCCATAAAATGAGTCGTGAGCGAGTGAATGAGTTTAAAATACGTGAGTCAATCAAGTTAAGTCTCGTAGTTTTTGGCAGCATTTCACAGTTCGTGTATCCAAAATAGACAAATGAAGATCGCGCACGGAAAACGAACGAAGACGATTCAAATTTGAAAATAGAAATTCAAGCAAGTAGCTGCATGAATGAAATGGAGAGAAATGACCAAAAGAAATAAAGAATCGTTGAAATTCGGAATTCGTCAAAATCTTTCATAACGAATTAGAGATGTAAAACTGAGACAACAAGTTTTTTTTTTTTTTTTTAATGACGTCTCAAGTTTGGGAACCAAAATGGAAATGTTAGGACTCCGACAGGAGAATTAGAGATTTCAGCTCAAGAAATTCCGAAAACACAAGAATTCATCAAGGAAGCCGCAAAATCATGGAATTCTTCAACGACAAATCATCACGGTAACCAGAGCAACATCGGGCAGACATCGGGCAGACTTCGGTTAACAGCAGCAGCCGCGGCCATTTCACAAGGGGAAGGAAGGACAGGATAAGTTAAGTCATCTTGAAAACTCAAGATAAAAACAAATAGCTAGTGTCAGTTAGTTATGATTATGGTGTCTTAGTCTTAGTATTAGAATAAGTCTAGTCTGTAAGTGGATAGGTCAGAACCGCGATAGGGATTAGCATGACACCAAGGGCATAGTATAGGCACCTTAACCTGAAAAAGGTTATGAAAAGGTAAACAAAAATACTGTGGCCGATGTAATTATGTTTCAGTGTTCGAGCATTATCTCCAGTCAAATTGTTCCACACCGCAGCCTCAGCCACAAGAACCAGCTACCGACACCAAGAGTCAACAAGAAGTTCAGCATGTCAATTGGAAGATTTAATAATGTTTTCTGATCCACTTCCTCGAGGGGATTTCTAAGTCTCACAGCCCTACAGTCTTACAGCCCTACTACTGTCTTCATTGAGAAAGGCAAGTGGGTTTTTGCATTCCTGGCCAGAATGCAAACCGGTGTGAAAGATATCTAAACTCGGCACGACTGTAGTGTAATAGGAAGGGATCAAATCTTTTTGTTCATTTGCTTTAAACCATGGAAATCATTTGGGCTTGGAACTGGACAAGCAAGCACAAGTGGAGTTGTGTCAAATGATGGAAGTGGTCTTACAGGTCAGCAGAAATGAGATTAGCTAGTGATAGGGTTTTATTGCGGTGAGCTTCTGAGTAAGGTTTTTGCGCCCACAGGGTTTTTCCCTTACTCCTTGTCCAAATGGGGAAGTCTCTAATGTCCACTTAAAGTCTGTAACGCGTTACTATAGTCAGGAATAGGTAAAAGTGACCAATTATTGATGAAATTGTAACAATTTTAGAATTTGTAAAGGACTTAAAGAAAGGAAGGAAGCTTAAAAAGGAGGGAGTGGTGTTACATAGAGCAGCATATTAAAGAGATAAAACATAAACTGATCAGTCTATGGGCAACATAACCCTTTCCAGTGTTGACATACGATAGTCATCTATTTATCTGCTGCTGACATCTCTCGAGTACCTCCCACACTAGAACCCCCACCATTTCTTATTCTTCTTTACTTCCTCTTTTCGTCCTATAAATACAGGCGCCACTTTCCAAGCGGCGCCACTTCGTGTAGCGACTCCTTACGGTCAATACATTGGCTTCAACCCTACACTCCGACTCTTATTCCGCCTCCTCTACGTAACATTGCAAAGGTTGAATTTTGATAGCTTTGGTTATTATTCTTTTAACTTAAATAAATTAATACAGTCATTAAAATAAACAAGACATTTAAAATCTTTTGAACAACTTTGGTTGAATAAAGAATTTGATCTAAACAGCATTAAAGCTTTGGTTATTCTATCGACTTAAGTAAAGTAATACAGTCATTAAAATAAAATAAAAACATTCAGTGTTTCAGATATCAAGTCATACACCAAGCACATCCTTTATAAAATATAAAAAATGGTAGTTATAACAAATCACAAATATACATGTCAGTAGTTATCACATGTAATCACATGCAAATAAAATATAATTAAAATTAAGTCTTTTGTCTTGGTGCAACTCTGTGACGCAGTGGGATGCTTGCCTCTGCTTTGTTAGGTCTGTACTTATTAATTAATTCTATGGCTTTGCCTACACCAAATGTATTACAATAAGAACGGATCATGGCACACATGAGTTCATATGAGGCACTCTCACTAAGGCTGTCACCCACAGCCTCATCCCAAAGGAACACTACAATACCGTCGCATGCTACCTCAAGTACACGACCATAGTCAGTGCTGAATTTCTTGTGTGTTACTTTCAGTAAAATTTCAGTAATACCCACAAAGAAATCATACAGCTCTGCACTAACAAAAAACAACTTGCCCTTACTCCTAGCCATGGTCCACCCTTTCACTGTGGCAGGTGGTCTTTCGACACTGTCACTTTCCAGCAACTTTCCCACAATTAAATTCTTCACATTCACCCAAAACAAATTCTTCGGAAATTCACAACTCCTTTTATAAAAAGCTCTAACAACGGATCCAGATGTATAATGGATTGTTTCCTTGTCCTCAAAGTCCAAATTAATATCAATTTCATTATCTTGCTGATTAACATTTCCCTTCAAACAAGAGCCATAAAATTTTAAAATTAATTTCACGTGCAAAAGAACGTAATCAGAAATAAAGCAGTGATACACTGCTGGGTCACAAACCAAAACACTTTGTAGAAACTGCACAGTTCATTCCTCTTGTCAATGTCTGAGAGAAGCAGCTCACAGTTTTTAGCCAGCACAGTAGCTAAAGCTGAGGGTAGTAAAATCTTGTTTTCACCCATACTTTTGGTAAGAGAACTGCCCGCATGAAAATGCGCAGGCCTCAGGAAGGCCACTGGAGTACCCAAGAAGAACGCACGGGCGTACAGGGACCAAACAGCGTCATGAGTACTGGAACACAGTTAGGTCCGGGACAGGACCTGGACTAGGCGAAAAAGTGGCTTTTTGAGCACTCGGTGGGGCTTGTCCCCCGCCACCAGCCGAGGGGTACCAGGGCTCAGGGAGAGCCCTTCGATCGCTGTGGTGGCCTGTCAGCGGGTACTAGTCGGGTCCTGTACGCGAGTTGGTGCAACACGGTTTGCCTACCTTCGGGGCGCTGTCAGCGGGTACTAATCGGGCCCTGTGCCCGAGCAGCTGCAACACGGTTTGCCTACCTCACAGGGGTCATAAACTGTGTGCAGTAGGGCTTCAAAATGACATACAACATAAATTTGAAAATGGAATAAGCACAAATTTATTACATAAGGTAGTTAACAGCCTTGGTAACAGCCTCGGTCCATGGAGCAGAACGTGCTGCAACAGAAATAAAATTTCAAGTTAATGCTTCATTACCTCGCATCATCGTTTATCGGTCTGACAAAGACCCAAATTTTGAATTTATGTCTAACTTGAAGCAAGCTGAAATGATTGGAGCGGCTTGCAACCTGACACTTGCTAGCAAGGTACATGGTAACTGTTGAGAAATGTAATAAAATGTCGGGATAAATTTGCATTGGAATTAATTTAAAATCAGGTATCCGAGGTGGTAAATGACATTAAAAGAAAGTGGGCCCCTGTCGAAGTTTCTCTGTACTGCAAAGTCAACAGTGTGCCTTGTACTCACCACCTATGGAGCATTAGCAAGTATATTCCAACTGGAGCTTACTTTGTCAGACACGCTCCAGGTGGAGCAGGTGGAGCATACTACGCACACTGTTGAGTTTGCAGTAAATAAGCTTTGTAATATTCTTTTAAGTACAGAATGAACCAGCAATTACTACTGGAACAGTGTCTTCAATAAATTTTCTACCATTACCGAGCACCCCTAAAACTTCAAGAAGCTCCAGTAGATTATGTTTTAGAATAGGAAAAAAGTTGTCACATGAAGGATGAAACAAGAAGAAACTCTACAATACCAACAGTGTACTGAGTACACTCCAGGTGGAGCATACTTGGACAAGTACACATGGTCCAGGTGGAGTCCTGGAGTGAACTCTCACCTGGAGCATGTGTACTTTGCTAAGTATGCTCCACCTGGAGTGTACTTACTATACTATTGGTTTTGCAGAAAAGAACTGATAAGGGCATAGAAAACAAAAGACTGAAAGTTGCAGATCATTATCATACCATCACAGAGAGCAAAAGAAGTTTTAAGTAGAAATTATGAAAAGAATTACTGGGGTATGTAAGAAAATTTCTGAGTGATTTCAAATCTACAAAATTAGAGATGACATTTAAAAGAAAACTGAAAAGAGAACATGCTATTCTACTCACCATATGAACTTTGATGCGGAGTTTCACCATGGTAGAAACTATTGAAGTTCTGCTGCATATCCTGGGCCTGGGGCTGCTGTTGCCACTGTTGCCTCGATGATTGGGCTGGGGCAGGATTCCAGGCTGTAAAACATGTAAAAAATGGAAAGTGAAGTGGACCGTGAGGTGTGCTGACCAGTCACTACCTTACTTGCAAATGAACCTACCACCATGAGTCCAGTCATTGGGGTTTGGGCTGGGGGTGGGGGGATGATAAACTATTGGTGAGAAATGGCCTGTGAATAAGAAACAGATGTATAGGGTAAGTACATAAACCAGGCTAGTAAAACAATCACTTGCAGGCAAAAAAGATTTCACCCTACTTAAGAGTTGTCATTTCAGTCGATCAAAACACACAAAAATTCAATTTTAATTCAATTTTAGAGAAAGTTAATGTTAATATGCTGTCATTTTTTTTTTTGCCAACAACATTTTATCACCTGCACTATCATACTGTGGCCATGGATTTACACCAATAGTCACTACAGCATAAAATGAAAGCTCAAAGAACACAAACCTTGTGAGTGATCTGGCACTGGCATCACCTTCCAGGGGGAGGTGGAAATGAACTTGGGACAGTTGGCCGGCTGGGTCGCCTCCATGGCCTGCTGCTTGACAGGACTCTTGGACTTGACGGGACTCTTGAACTTGACGGGACTCTTGGACTTGACGGGACTCTTGGACTTGGCGGAACTCTTGGACTGTGGCTGAACAGAACTAGCATCCACTTGTTCGGAAGAACTTCCTTTTGATGATGGGCCTGAAGAAACAAATTAAGATAAGAATGAAAGTAACTAACAGTAACAGCACTGAGAAACTGCTAAATGAAAGAGGTAACCCTGAAGATATTTCTTACTTTTTTTCTTCTAAAATTTTTTAGGCTTGCTCTTCTCAGCAGGGCTAAGCTGATTTCTGCGGAGCTGATTATTTTTACGATTAATGATCTTAGTTATATTAGCATTGGTGAGGTCTTTGTAGGTTGGTGCCTTATTCCTATTGGCAAAAGCTTAAAAAAAAAAAAAAAACTGTCAAATCTCCACACATCAACTGTCATAGTATGCACACAGAATAGCAAGTACTGATTCAAAGCTACATCATAGAAATCTCAGTTCAGCTAAATTACCAATCTGGTGATCAGTAACATTGGAATACTACACAAAGTTTAGTGAGAGATAATGAAATGTGAAATGGACAAACAAAACATCAACACACCAGTGATATCTGCTGTGCCATAACAAACTGAAAGAATAAAAGGAGTGGCTTACCTTTAATAGCAAGTCTTACAGATTCAGGGATTCCTAAAGTTCCAGCTCTGGTCCCCTTTGCTGTTAGATACTTGTTCTCCAGCTGCTCCTTCCCATACAATTTAAGAAGGCATTCCCGGACTAGGTTTGAGGGATTACCATCGCAATCATATTTGATGGAATTCTTATCGTGAGTGGTTATATAAACATTGTAACCCTTGCTAAGCAGAGTCTGAAACAAGAGAAAATGAAGGAATGATGTGAAATCATTTACAAGTATACGAACTAAAGAACCTAGAATCAAACAGAAAACTCACTTTGGGCACATCCTGCGGTATGGCCTTCAAATCTAAAGTTCTCTGCAATAAAGAAAAGAAAACATTACAACAAAAACATTTGGAGTCAACTGAAAGTAATGCAGGAGATGACATATTCAGTGTTTCTCAATTATTGTTACTTACATGGATTGCTTTTTCTGACCTGTTGAGGCAATACGTTTGGAGGACAGATGAAAACTCTGGGACCGACTTTGTCACTGAAAATTAATCATTTCAGACATTGAAGACAAACATACTCTAGAGGAGGCTTTACAGTCTGGCATGAAAACTTACTGGCAGTGCGAAGTTCCGTGCACGAAGGGCAAGAGTTGTCCTCTGCATCTGATGGGTCACTCTTCTCCTTCTCTTTCTCCTTGTCGTCATCATCCCCATGGATCGAGCCCCCAGCACTGGATTCATCAGAAACATCTCTTTCCTCATCACTACCAAAAAGTGACTTCTTCGCAGATGACATGAGACTTGAATCAACATGCAGCTCTACATTCTGACGAGTGCTAGCGTCTTCCTTCCCTTTGTCCTTCAACTTCTTCGCCTCCACTACTAGAGCTGGGCGGGGATGGATACGCTCACCCAAAGCCGCAGCTATCTGATTAGTCGTAGCTGCCCCAAGCAAACTCTTCCTTTGACCCCTCGTGCGTTGGTCCTTCGTTAGCTCATTCCGCTTCTTGGAACGTTCTTCAATCTCCTCCACCACTTCCATCTCCATCTCATTGAGAGTAGTTTGGTCATCTGAAGACAAAAGAGCATGACTTAGGCACAGAAAAGCAGTACAAATGACAGCTTGGAGGCAACTGTTAGACAGGCACAAAGAACAATGAACGAAAGCATGGCAAGGTACAAGGGGGGCGTCCTATTAAGAGCCCAAAACGAAAGCGACATTCCAAGTTTCCCTTGATAGCCTTACAGATCAATACAGGCGGCAGGAGAACATAACTCAAAACTGGTCACCCACATGTCTGATAGAATCGAGTAACTACATAACCTTCACACCTGCTCAGACAGAATGGCACACGACTAGGATCAAGATACTAACCACTGATGCACCGAACGATGGCTTTGTAGCTATTCCCCTTCATGGTGACGGTCGTGGGAAAGTTCACATACCGGTCCTCTTCTCTCACAATGGCAGCATCTTCTATACTAACTTGGTCCGTGTCCGGCCAATATAAAACGACTCGCTTCTTGCCACTGTCCTTATCTTTTTTCCTTCCCGCACTCATGGCTTCACAGGCACTTCAGAACTTCAAAGCGAAACACTAGAACAACTAGAACACACGAGAGCAACGAGAAGAAATGGCCGTTGATGGCGAAGCGGTTTGAAGCGGTTTGAAGCTCCAGAAGTACCAAATGCTGCACGGCCGCAGCACAGCAGGGCTATCTGAGCCGCGAATAACCCTAACAATAATCCTGTAAATGAAACCTTCATGTAAATTAAAGTTATCATTTCATTTAAAATTATCTTATCTTCGGAAGAAAATTCGAGAAGCTGAAAATTTAAATGGCTGTCTACATGCGACGGTGGCCCAAACTGGATGTTTTGTTTTTGAATACTCTGTTATTGTTGTACCGCAATGTTTAACTGAATTCAAAGCTAGTCTGTGGCAGCAGAGTCAAATCACTCGGTAGTTGTCAGTAAACAGCCAGTGTCTCTTGGGGACACTTGAAAAATGCCCAAGAGAAGGAGAGGCAAAAGACAGGGGGCACAGCGTCCTGCTCAAGTCAGTACGAATTCGGAGTCCGAAGAAGGTGAGCAAGGCTCATGTAGGTTATGGGTGTAATATTTTTAAAGTTGTTTTAACTTGTAGATGCGAGGTCAGTCCACTCAGAATCCGGGAGTGACGATTCGGAGGCGGGGGACGTGCCTCGCCCTGCTAGGCAACGACTGGACACCCCTGAGCAATCTCACCAGAAAGGTAACTACTGGCCAATGGCACCCCACCTTGGAGTTGTGCATTAAGTAAACATTGTGGACATCTTATTTCTTCTGCTTGTTTGAAGGTTCTCAAAACAGCCCATCCCACAATGATTCTGAAGGAAGCGACAGAAATCAGAGAGCACTGTCTGAAAGCAGCGCAGAGGAGGTGTCAAGCTATGATGAAGCGGGTGGAGAACAGGAAGGTTTGTACATCTGAGTTTTTAACTCTCCAAATCATTTTCAATTACAATTTCTAATTAACTTTGTCAACTCTGTTGAAAAGCATCATGACTTGGGGAAGCATGATTGAATGATTGTAAGCTGCTTTCTACTTCCAATGCGACATATTCAATTTGACAGTTGAATCGATAAGTAGTTTTCTTTGCTAAACAAACCTCCACATTTAATTTTACATTCATCGGCTCCCCTTTAAAATCATGCATTTGGTGAACAATGCTTTGGGTCCCGTTCTGTGATTCATTGACAGTGTTAGCCTGAAGAAGTGTAAAGCAAGGCCCTTATTTTTCTTATTTACACCCTTGTGTTTGTGATATTTAAGTCTATTTATTTTTGTATTGCAGGTGTGCATGATGCCCCAAACGTTGGAGACGATGCAGTGGGTGGTTCAGCAAGTGAAGCTGATGAACAACAAAGTGAGATTTATTGAAATTGATGGAGTATAGTCTTTAATATCATTCTCACATTCACAATATTATAATGCCTTTCCCTCTGCTGTATTCAGGTGATGACAATGCAGCCCAGTACTCAGATGATGATGATGATGAAGAAGAAATGGATGCAAGTGATGAAAGTGATGCTGAGCCAGACTTAGACAGCAATGAAGGTAGTGGCAATGAGACAAGTGATGAAAATTCCAGCTCTGAAGAAGATGATTCTGAGAATTCTTCAGATGATGGAGCAGAGGAAGAATATGAGAACGGCAACCAGCCCATCTATGCAGGTGCCCGCATAACATTATATGAAAGTTGTTTGGCTATCTTCACTCTTGCTGTAGCTGAGCATCTAAGCGGAACTCTTTTAGCCAAAATACTGCAGCTAATTCTTCTGCCCTGCCCTGCAAATACTATTTGCAAAGGTACTCTCTACACCTTGAAGAAATTCTTTTCTAAATTAGGAGCAAGGCTGTTGGTTTTTCACTATTTTTGCTCTGTATGTGGATGGCATCTCAAAGATAAAAACAATCCATGCCGCAAATGTCACAAGAAAGAGGAGCCTTCTATTTTTATAGAAATGCCAATCATCCATCAACTTCAGACACTTTTTCTCAGACCTCGCTTTTATCAAGATCTGCAGTACAGATTCCAGCCTGGAAGAGATCCTACAAAGATATCTGATATCTATGATGGGAGGCTCTACAGAGAGCAAATGGAAAATAATGGCTTCTTGAGCAATCCCAATAATTTATCATTTATGTGGTGGAGTGATGGCCTTCATATCTTCAAGTCATCATCATCTTCAATATGGCCAATATGCCTGGTAATAAATGAACTCCCATACCGCAAGAGGATTTTACCCAGAAATATAATTCTGGCTGGTATCTGGTTTGGCCGTGCTGCTCCTAATCCCAACATAGTCCTGAAGTTTTTGGAGAAGACCATGAAGAAACTGACATCTGATGGTACTACTTTAAAGCTGCCTGACAACTCTGAAGTTTTAGTGAAGTGTAAAATTCTTTGTGCCACTTGTGACTTGCCTGCCAAAGCCAAATTAATGCGCTTTAAGCAGAGTGGTCGGAATTCTTGTGCAAAGTGTCTGGTAGAGGGTGGAACATTTACTACTGCGAAAGGAGGGAATGTGACGGTGTTTCAATATCAAGAAAATGTACCTCTAAGGACCTCTGAGCATGTAAAAGAGTGTGCACAGCAAGCTTTAACTCAACGAGCTGCTGGAGATAAAAAGGCAACTATTTATGGTGTGAAAGGACCGTCTCTTCTTGCTGGTATTATGCCCCGTTTCATAAGGGCTATGGCTATTGACATTTTACATGGAGCCTTCTTGGGTGTGTGCAAGTGGTTGACTCATTTGTGGTTTGATCCAAAGTTTGCTCGGTGCCCTTGGTCTTTGCATGCTTCTTTGGACATAATTGACACCAGGATACGACAGATGAAACCACCCAGCTTTGTTCAGCGTCCTCTCAGAAACATCAAGGAAGCTGTACCTCATTAGAAGGCATCAGAGTTCAAATTATTTTTATTATATTACTCAGTTCCTGTACTGCTTGGTGTAATGACAGATGAGTATTTTAAACATCACTGTAAATTAGTTTCTGCTCTTTGTATTCTCTGCCAAGACTCCATATCCATGGATCAGATATTATCCGCTAAGGACCTTCTGAACTCTTATGTGTCAGACTTTGCTCGATTGTATAACATCAGATTTTTGGTCATGAATTTCCATCAACTGATACATCTGCCTGATGTAGTGCTTGACACTGGACCCTTATGGGTTACGGCCTGCTTTTTTCTTGAAAGTTTTAATGGAGTTTTGGCCAAACTTTTCCATGGGACCAGACATGCTGCCACCCAGATCTGTTCATCGATTAATCTTGTTATGGAGATGCCACTAATGATTGAGAAACTGCCCATGAATTATGTTGTGAAAATTTTTTGTCAAGAAGTTACCTTTAAAAGGGCCAAATGCAGGATTATGGAGACAATTGCAGAAGATATCTTCGTTGTAGGGAAATACTCCAACAATCAGGTTTTTGTGGAAGACTCCAAGTCATATTTACAAACTCTTCTCGGACACAATGTTAACGGTGTCATCCAGGTATTTCATCGACTTAAGATGAAAGGCATCTTATATTACAGCAGTGAGTACAGTCGTTCAAGGGGCCGAAAAGATTCCTCTTATGTTTCGTTTACTGCTAATGATACTCCATACCGGGGAAGAATTGTAAGATTTTTTAAATGGCAAGATTGCACTCCCCAGTGTCGACCTGAATGTGAAAACTGTTTATCTCAGTACTATTTTATTGTGAAGGTATATTCTCGGGAGTTGTGGTATCCACATGACAACCCAGAAATAAGATTTCCTCACTTGTCTAAAGTTAAATTATCTAATGATGTGATGTGTCTGCATCTTGACCATCTTCAATCTTTATTATTTCATATCAAGGTTGAACAAGATGAGTACATTGCTACTCCTGTTACTTCCATTGAGCCGGAATAGTGTTAAATAACACCTTAATTTCTCTTCAATTTTTTATTCTAACTGCTTTAACATATGAATATTAATTGACCAGAAATGAACGTACCCTACTTTCTCATGTCTTGTAGAAGTGTTTTATTTGGTTATTCTGTGATGATTCATATCACTATTCATTTTGCAAGTTATGATGTTCTGCTGTATCCTAATATGACTAAATAAATAAATAAGTGTTCTCTGGTTTGAGGCAAATTGTTCTGGAACCTTCGGTATTTTCATCCATGCCACTGTACAGTCCTGCTTGAAAAACACCTTTTATATGTCAATTTGTATGTCATTTGACTACACAGCACCTTTTCAAAGCACCCAATAAAATAAAGAACATGTTGGACGTCAAGGACAGGTTGTTTTGACAAATAATTATTCAACCACTGTTTAGAATACTTTATATAAAGTAAGAAATAAAAAAAGTTCATCCAAAAACTTTTTCCAAATTCAAACAGAATTACATTCAAATTAAATTTAACACTTGTTCTCATAGGCAATAGAAATTCTGCCAAAATAATAATACGGGACACACAAGAGTGACCTTATCAAAAGTCTGATGTGTCTACTCAAGAACTGTGGGCCCTCATTTGAAACAAGCCACCCAAAGTATAACTCCAGGTACAACTGCTATACAAACACTTGAGGCTATTTTAAGAATTAATGCCCCATCAACTCTTGAAATTAAGTCACAAATTGCTCTAGAAATGTACAATTTAATACTGAAAGATCTACCAGTACTCTATTCCAGAATCTTCGTGTTTGTTACCAAATAATATTTCCTGTAGATAAACTGACAAATTGTGAAAATGCAAACGGGCATTTCCACCCTCAATCAACGGTCACTGTCTGACCGTTGCCTACCATCACAATAATAGCATGTTAGAGTTTGAGCAAGGACATGCATCATGTAACCCCTTTTCAGCCAGTGTTAGATCTGGGCACTAAGTTATGTTGTATAGGAGTGTTCTCCGATGCTCCCCATCAAATTTGATCCAATTAGGAGGTCGAGTATTTCAGAGACTGAATTTTACGTTAAACAATTTGAAAAGTTAAGATATTTTCACTAAAATTCTTTCAAATCAGAAGAAAAATTTCATTGAGGTTCCAAATATATCAAAATATTATTTACATTCATTTTCTACACTTCTTTTTATTTCTGGTCCACTTTTAGCTGAATATACGAGAACATTCAAATATTTTCACAAGTCTCGATGTAAGGCCACTCTGTAAAAGCCAGGTTCCAGGTGCAGGCCGTTCAAATGCACATGAGGTTCAGATCACCAACTCCCAAGGACTAAGCCTGCAAAGTTTCATAAAATTCCTATAATGTTGATTTTAGTCAACTTTATTCACTTTTTTAGAGATAAAGATGGGTCATTGTCAATTTAGAAGGGTCTGAAGGGTTAAAAGCCCTGTCCTGGTTAGATTTTCCACCCATTCCAAACTTTCAGATTTTAACAAATTTGCCAAAATTAGTGAAAAACACACATTTTTGAAAATCTAAACCGTTTGAGCTAGATAAATAAAACTTTGTTTCTGAGGGGTTTCGACCATGCTGAATTGGATGAAAGCATCCCCGCGACGATCAGAGACTCGAATCCGACCTGTCTGTTGATTTGGGGTGGAACTGGCCAAACGCAGTGCAAACTTGGTGACTACGTCGGCCATAACCAATCACGCCGTTTGTTTACGCCACGATTTACTTTCACTCTCTTCGCACAGCTGTTTCGCGGTGACCTTGAACTACTTTCGCTTTTCCTTGGAGGCTATCAGTCAGGCAGGTCGATGCGAGAGTAGGAAGCCAGTATGACAAACTTGTGGGTGCATTCGAGTTGATTGGGTGGCCTACCCCCACGGCGCTACCCGCTACCCTCACTGCACGACGCTATCACCCGGATAGCACTTAGTCATGCGTTACCCTCGGTACTTACTGTTGCATTACTTTTAACTTTAACGCGACTTCACTCGTTGCAATACATGAGCAATAAGCGAGGTCAATTTGGTTCCTGATCCCAGCCTGAGGGCTGTCTGAGGCCAGGTCCCACTCGTCACGAACAGAAAGGGTCCTGGACCAAGAGGGTGAACGCTGCCGAGCACAGTGACGGTCCAGACCCTCTAGAGAGAACCCTCTTCACGTACTGGTCCTCCCGAGACGAGTTCTGAAGAGAGCTAGGCCCCTAAGGAGCGAGTACTTTCTGGAGACAGTTTCCCACTCCTAGCGTACTGAACGGAGCCTGTCCTAGGCAAAGCGTACTCCTCGGCTCCATTCGCGGGTTACCTTGAGTACCATTCCGTTTTACAAGGGTGCCAACAAAGTCTATGAATCCATGCCACTCTTGAGGAACAGTGTTACTGTCTAGCATAGATTTCAATTTTTTTCAAAAGCTCCATGTACTTCTGCCCAGCAACGTCATAGGCTGGATAACTTTTGAGTACACCAATTGCTTCTGAAGCACTGGATGAGCGAGCAGTGCTCGATAATTTGCTGGACATTTGGGTAGCGTGAGTTGGACTCTGCCAAAAAAATAAATCCAAGAAAAATTAGTTGAATGCTGTGTTTAAATTAGAATTGAGATGGGGACTTTCCTTACATTACAACTAACCTTTTATAATATGTTGACGCTTGTGATTGAGGAAGGAACGGTGACAACGGTACTCCTTGTCACAGAAAGAACATGTGTCACAGACTGGCCTTCAAAAACTTTTAATCTTTGAAGCCTTTCCTTTTCCTCTTGCTCTTGATGTGGGCAACTTGAAGGGAGTTGAGGTTGAGGGAATCAATGATGTATCCAAAGACACGTTACATATACTAGCATCAGCATCCATTTTGATGAGGGTACGGAAGATGGCACTAAAACAGAAAACAGATATATCAGTGACAACATACGGAGTACTGAGTAGAACAAATATAAAAACACAGAGGGGGCGAGGGGAATACGCCTAGGCTACAGGTCGCCTCTGTGGACATCGACAAAAGGCCATTTGAGAGCGAAGTACGATAGGATTTTATCGTATTTCATCGCAGGGCAGCTGTTAAGGCTAGGTATTTCGATATTGATGTGTTTAAAACGATTGTGGGAGTTTGGAAATTACCTTTTCAGTCGAAATATAACCCGTCTTCTTTGTTGACGGCCGGCAGCAGCCGAAGGCGCGGCGAGGCGTGGCGGAGCGTAGCACGCGGAGGAAGAAGAACAAACACGCGTCCGGAACGCGGCCGCCATTTCGACAAGGCGCAGGTCGGTCCGAGCGGCGCCTTTCTTCAACGGGGGTAGGGCGCAGTTGAGGGATTCGAGATGCGAATCGGTATACTTTTGGATGAAAATCGGCGTACGGTTAGAATCAGTAAAGCCTCCCCGTCAATTTAAGCCATCGAGCAAGGCCTGTGCGATTAATCGGAAAATCGAAATTCAAAACGATTTTTTTAATAATCGACATCGATTTTTGGTATTACGATTTCGATTTTTAAAATCGAAATCGATGCGAGTAAAAAAACGATTTTCGATTTCATTTCGATTTTCGATTTCATTTCGATTTCCGATTTCATTTCGATTTTCGATTTCATTTCGATTTTCGATTTCATTTCGATTTTCGATTTCATTTCGATTTTCGATTTCATTTCGATTTCCGATTTCATTTCGATTTCCGATATTCTTTCCATTTACGATTGCTAGCCGACTGTCGATGAACGCGATGACTGTAAACCGACCCGTGATTCAATTCACCGGCATGGGACTGGGCTACGAGCTACGACGCCGACGCCACTGCAACCGCTCCCTCCTCCTGGCCAGGAAGGCGAAGGGCGAAGCCAGCGCGGGAGGATTCCCCGGGGGGGCAACGGCACGGCTGGCTGGTGCTGGTGGAAAGAGCGTCGGGAGACATATCCGCGCGTGAGCCTTCTTGCTAGGAAGTACCTGGCGGTCTCGGGGAGTAGCACCACCTCTGAGAGGCTTTTTAGCTTGGGCGGAAATATCGTGACGGATACACGCAGCTGCCTTTCAGACGAAAACGCAGAAAATCTAATTTTCGCTTCTTCTTACAAGAGGTTTTTCGTCCGACGTTCGTCCTAAGGACTAATTGTAATTGATATTGTACTTCATTGTACCTAATTGTACCTAATTGTACTTAATTGTACTTCATTGTACCTAATTGTACCTACTTGTACTTAATTGTACTTAATATGTACTTAATTTGTGTAATGTCATGTATATAAACACCACTTTATTCAATCATCATCGTCGTTTATCGAGTTATAAAAATGACCCATGGATACTTTTTATTCACTCTTTAATTAATTCATTGATTTATCTATAGCCTTTGAGTGTGCGGAATCGTCTATAAGCTGTCGCAATAGCGAATTATCGGCTATTTCGATGTATTTCGGTGTATTTCGATTAATCGTTGCATTTCGATTAATCGTTGCATTTCGATTAATCGTTGCATTTCGATTAATCGTTGCATTTCGATTAATCGTTGCGATTAATCGTTGCATTTTGATTATCGCTTGTTATTTCGATTTTCGATTCAATTCATCGAAATCGGACCACGTATCGATTATTTCGATAATCGACCGATTGCGATTAATGACAACAATCGCACAGGCCTAAAAAAAAACTTTGAAACGCTTGTTAAAAGTCAGCAAATAGCTGCCTTCAAAATGTAAATCATGTGAAAAAACGTCAGCCACATTCCCTCTTGCTGTCCATATCAAATGTTGCCAGCATATAGAAGTCCCAATAAATAATCTCATCAGAAGCTGCTAACACATTTGTGATATCCATGGGTACTGGAGCTCCCGAAATAGAAGTTGTTTATATTTTTTCACATGAAAGACACATGCAAGTCTTGATGCCACTATTCTTTCAAATTAGCACACAACAAATAAAACTACACCACCACAAAGTCACTGATGATTTCAGTCAACAATGTAACTCTATCAATTTGTCCACAGAACACTGGGTGAATTGAGTGTTTAGGCCTACCAGTGCTCTTTGCTGAGGGCAGTTTCTTGATGCTTGGGCTTGCAATAATCACTGGAATGTCCTCATGAATCAGAATCACCAGAGACTGCTGGTTCACTGCTGCAAGATGGAAACAGAAATTATTAATTATTTCTAGATAATGTAGCTCCCTGAATATCACTTCATTTCTCTATCCACTTTTAAATAAATGACAATATTTGCCCACCCATATGAATTCTTTGAGATAAGTACAATCATACTACATTCATTTTAGTAGTAGAGCACTTATTTTAAGGATTGCAGGCCAGAATGGAGCTATTTCGACCAAAAGTCACTCCCTTATGAGGTGAAATATCCTTGAACTACAAGAAGTCTCGGATAAGGACCACATCTTGTACTCTAGCAGGATCAAATCTTAACCAATATTTATTAATGATAGCTCATTCTGTTCCCCTTTTCAAGGCCTTTTTACTCGTTCTGTGCTTACTACTGCTACGACGTAGAAGCAAAAAGGAACGAGTATTGCTCTCGCCCTGTCTTTTAACACCCCATTTCAATTCGAAAACCGCTTGACGCAAGTGTTGCGTTTACGCGACATTTCGATCGGTTGTTGGTGTAGTTTTGAAAATGAAATACGGCATTTAGAAATTTAAAAGGAAATCTCGTTTCCAGCCGTTTTAGAGAACGTAGATGGGCAATCGTTTGTCTTGGGATGAGGCGCTGCCTCGAGTCAACAATACATAGCTGCTGTTCGTCGCGGTCTAGCGGAGTGCCAGCGGCTGTAAGTCAGAACGAAATGTGAGGAGCGGATAGATGTCGTCAAATGATTTTTTTTTTTTTTTGTTTCTTTAGTGGTTTTAGGATATTTGTTGAAATTTATATAATGGCAAACCACGCAAAGCCGTTCTTCGATTTTCAAGGCATTTTGATTGGTTGTTGATGAAGTGTTAAAAATGAGATACGACATTTCGAAACTTCAATAGAAAATCTTGTTTCCAGCCGCTTTAGAGAACGAAGATGGGTGATCGTTTGTCTTGGGATGAGGCGCTGCCTCGAGTCAACAATACGTAGCTCCTGTTCGTCGCGGTCTAGCAGAGTGCCAGCTGCTCGCAAATAAAGACTTTATCATTTTCCGGATGTTCTGCAACAAAAATACTTGTGAGCATGATTTCTTGTCAGTACAGCTGAAAAACCATCACACAATCACTGATCATTCTTTATTACGTACCTTTTAGGAGTTTAGCTGAGAACAAGCTCGCTATTTGTTGTATATTTGTAATCTCTTACAATCTAGTATTGTTGTCACCTCCTTAGTCATCGTTGTGTGAGTCTGGCTTATTGACTTGAGACTCTAGCCTCGTGTTCTAGATTCGGAGAATAGGGTTCGATGTGGAGTAATACTAGCATTTGAGAATGCGCAATAGCGTAAACAGTTTTATTATTATACCTTTTGTACACTCTGTTGTCCGATATAGCTGGAGTAATCAGATGTCTCTCTCTCTCGGGTAGGGCTGATGGTTCGGTCTCTGTGTGGTCCTTGGCGTGCCGGGGAGGGAGCTCTGGAGTCGTCTGAGTTCTCCGTCGGACTGAGCCCAGAGCAGAGTTCGGGGTTTAATTTATAGTTCGCGAGTCGCGGGACGATCGGACGGGAGCAGGCAGACGGCCTGCTGCCGCCGTCGGTTAGTCGCGGGGTCCGGAGGGTGCGGCCTCGCAAGGGATCTCCCCTCGCGAGGGGTGTGACTCGCGCTATTGTCAAGCCACACCCGGCGTTTAGCGGAAAAGAAGAGGGGGAGCGTATGACTGGTCTATGATATGACTGGTTAGTAATATTGGTCTATGATAATGGATCCTAACGTCATGTATATACTTTTAAGTCTCCGCCATGTACATATTTCTCATACCATGCATTTAGAGTAATTAGCTAATTGTCATACTGCATTCTCACCGCCTGCTTGTAACTTGTTATCTACCTGCTCAATGTCCTGTACTGTATCCCGATAATAAATGCACTTCACTTCCGTTTCTCACACAACTGTGTCTGGACGTATTTTATTTCGCTCTCCCGTATCGAGATTCTATCTAGCATCATCCACTAAACACCGAACATTTCTACAACACTATATCTCTTAAAGAATTTTCTCTTCTCGACAGCTGAACTGTACATGATTCCTGTAAAACAAAATTTGTACATTAAAACACACACCACCCTTTTCAGCAGAGAATAAAAAAAAAATGGGAGTTTAAAAGTTGGTTAAAAATACCTCCAATTCAATGTCTTGGCCTGGTTGATCCTGTAAAACAAAGGTCACATAATTTAAAATTGACACGAAATTAATTCGCCTTTTGCAACGGCTACATAATGTTTTCGTTGATATGAATAAAAATTATAGGATCATTTGATTACATGCCTAAAAATACTCTTACCTTAACATGGATTATTACAAGGGGAGGGAAGCCGGGTCCCTTCTTTTCCTTTTTTTGGCAGTGTTTTATTCTCTTTACTAATTTTTTAAGATTTTTGAAATCTTCAATGAAGCAGTTGGCATTGTATTTCCTCTTGAACACTTCAAACTGTTTCTTCTCTTCTGGATTAAGATCTGCGCACGAAATAAAAATTGCCAAAATTTGTGAAATATTGTGGTGAGAACGTGCAGTGGTTCTGCGATGTGTCATATGTTTTGAAAACAACTCCATTTTTCCAAATGTATTTAACACAGCTACTTACACGAAAACTGCTTTTCTGTTGTCCTGTTCAGCTGTAAGAGATGTTTACTTTGCCACAGTTCGTACATCGGAGCACTGAAAAATTTCTTCTCTCGGAGCTGATTTTTTTCTTGGTTTGCAATGACCACTGAATCTTTCTTTTTCTTCTTTGGGATAAACTCAGATGGCACATCCATTCTTTCCAAGAGAACCCTTAACTCTCTTGAACTCATGACAAACGTAAACATAGAAAACAAGGTATTTGGTTATCCGTACCCACTGGGTCAGACTCTTTTAAATTACAAAATAGTGGCAAGGTGTTAGGGAAGTAGGGTAGACTCTTTATTAATGGAAAAACAAATGAATGCATTTGTTTGCATTCATTGCCCTTAATGCATAATCAGCATGTGTGGTTCGAGATACTGTTTTAACCTGGTCAAAACGTATTAGGCAAAGAATGCATTGTGTCCAATGCATACAATGCATCGCAATGCCATGGAGGCATTGAAATGCCAATAAATCATCCGTCGCGGTGTGCATGTCGATGCTTACAGCATATCGTAGCCTTCCAAATGAGGTTACGAAGTGCTCTCCTTATGAGATCATGTTCGGAGCACCAATGCGGACTCCACTGCAAATAGAGAGTGGGGCTCCACCTTCTCAGCCAGATTGGAGTCGCCACCGGTCGCCACAGAGATGCATATCCTTCTTTTGTCAGAAATGCTTTGACAAAAATTCACGACATAGTTAGGCAGTCAAAAATCCAAGCTGCAAAAAGAATGATAGAACATAATGACAAAACTGCAATCTGTCTCCATTCAAAGTAGGGGACAGAGTATATTATTATAAGAAAAACACACAGCAAGGTGTGGTGCGAAAATTAACCTCACCTTGGTTAGGACCATTCACGGTCGAGGATATTATAAATGATTGTAACGCACAGATCAGAATCGAAGCGCCACCACACAAACAACTGATTGTCCATATTGATAAGTTAGCTACCTATACTCCGCAAAAATTCGACAAAGAGCTGGTAACGGCGGCATGGATCACTTTTGTGATGTAAACAAAACAGCCGGTGCACGGCAGGCTGGATTACACCGAGCGGACCGGGTCACGGCCGGAGCGATTCGCTCACCGCCGACACCAAACCAACAACGGCCGCGAGAATTCAAACGCTGTTCGCCGCAAGAAGCATGCTGGGAGTACCGACGCGAGGTATGCCGGGAAGGCGTCACCAAAGGCCGTTGTTGAGATAGCGTCTGCCCAGACAACATCGATGGCACCCAGAATCAGAATCGCGAGGAGCAAGCAGGAATTCAAGATTCCGAAGAAAGGCAAGAGCGAAGAAACCCCAGCACTGCCGCAGCAGTCACCACTGGCCGCGCTGTTCAGAGCACAGGAGGAGCTCCGGAACCGCTGGGTATCGACGGCCGCCGCTGCAGTTGAGAGACCCGTTCCGGCAGAAAGAAATTCTAGTCAAAAGGAGCAGTGACCAGAAAGTTTTCTCGGAGCAAGAAAAGAAGAGGAGCAGAGCGGAGGAAGTCAAGTGGCACTGCACCCACCTGGTGCGCCAGGCATAGAAGAGGAAAGAGCAGCAAGAGAGAAGAAGAATCAGGTCAGCAGAAGAGCAGTTGCAGGAGAGATATCAAGAATTGGACAATTTGTGGGAAGGAGAACATAAGTGGACGGTGGGAGAAGTGGAGAGTGAGTTTGGACGTAAAATGTTTAGTGAGATGGAGGAGGAAATTTGCAAGTTGGAGTTAGTTAGGGAAGAGAAGAAAGTGGACTTCGTGGAGTATGTGAACAGTGAGTGTGAGAACAAGATGTTTGATGGAATAGAAGAGGAGGTGAGCAAGCTGGAGTTGGTGATGGAAGAGGACAAGAGGAAAGGAGACATTCTGGAGGAGTTGGTGTGTTTGTTGGGAATAGAGGAGGACAGTGAAATGTGTGTGGAGGGACAGCTGGAGGAAATAACTCATCAAAAACTTCCTAAAAAAAAAATACTATTACACTAAGTGAAATACTGGTAGGCCCGGAGTGTCACAAAATTGGATTTGGTGCAATTTTTATATTTCTTTATTTTTGTAATTCGGAATTTTATTTGGTTAGCTCTTAGATACTTTTCAATTACGGAGGAAACGTGGGTGATTTGAAGTTTCAAAGTTTTTTTTTTTAAACAAGTCTTTACTCTAGAATGCAACTGAGAATAGACAGGTGGCGCGATGGCCGACACCGTGTTATACGGAAATGCCGAATCGTTGTAGTGTTCATCGAATGAACGCATTATGGAAACGGGAAGTGTGAGGGGAATTGTGGCGAGACTTCATTGTCGATAGGTTGACTGTCGCGGCGCGGCCCGCAGCCCCTAGTTCTCACTGGCACTGACCGGTGGGCACATCGACAATGCTCCGCTCTGAGGGTTGCGCCTCTTGTGCATAGTCTAGGGTCCGAAGCGGTCCCGACTCTTGAGTTGCCTCCCTTTTAACCAGGGCTCGACTCGGCTCGGCACATCAACAATAAGGACTGTTTCACAAGAAAGGGCGAGGTCCGATTTTTAGCGTGGCAGGAGAAGGATGGATGATACTGACGCAGCCAGTTGACGAGCCGAGCAGGCTAGCTCTTTCTTTTTCTTGCGCTATTGGATGGAGCGAGAAAGCTGAATTTTAACTCGGTTTTGGGACTGTTAGCTGCATTCCTGGAGTGTAAAATCACGTCCGGCGCTCTTGTATGGTTACTAAGCGAAAGTCAGGGAGGTCTGAATAACTTGTCACTGAGACTTTCGGTTTTAGCGTAAGGGGCACCATAGGAAATTAAAAGAAAATGTCCAATCTTCAGTGAAACTATAAGGTCACTCCGTGCCTAAAAATAATAATAATAACAATAATAATAGATAATTAATAATTATACGCGACAGAGGGAAGTAGGGTACTGGACTTACAAAGCAATCCAAGAGACATCCAGCAGACTGGGCAAAGCAGCGCAGACGGCGGTGTACGTAAAGGTAATCGTGTGAGAAATTTCTGATCTGGTTCAAATACCATGTACCAGGCATCACGATCCCATGAAAGGGATATGGCTGGCGGGGGTGGGCACATACCCGGCACAGCTAAATAAATAGAAATAGATGTGTTGTACCTGGGAAAGTTGTGAGGGCAGAAAAAAAACAAAAAACAAGGAAAATAAAGAGGAGTTGAAGTTAAGTAATTCACTATGAAGTATACTAATCTAAGGGGAGCTATAATCTCAACAGTCAGTGAACAGTCACTGTTAATCTAAGAGAGATATAATCTCTACAGTCAGTGAACAGTCACTGTTAACAATGAAATGTGAAGTAAGTCTAAGAAATTGTAAAGAGCTATGAGAAGTTAAGAAAAGAAACTGGCACAATAAAAGAGAAATTAAAAGTACAGGCCAAGATGGTCTTCATTCAATTCATGGGGAATGTTGTCTTCAATAATATCCTAAAGGAATAAGGTTCAAAAAAAAAAATTGATTGATAAGTAGTAACAACGGGTTCTTAAGTCGGTAAAATGGTAGTGTAGTAATTAAACCTACAAAGCAGTCCAGCAGGCAAGAGGGGGATTGCGCAAAACACCTCAGCCGGCGGGAAATAAATAGGTGATCATGGGATAAAATCTTGATGCAGTTAATATACCAGTTGCTTGGCATTACAACGCCGTCGAAGGGAAAAGGGCGGCGGGGGCAAGCACACATACGGCATAGCTGGGGGGAAAAAATGTTAGTAGTAACGTGATTTTATTAGGGGGTATCGGGTGTGCCGCAATAAAAATTAAAACTTACGTTTAGCATTAGAGGGTAGCCCGGAACTGTAGTCGGGAAGACGGATACAATTACGCGATATGCAGGAGGAACGACGGGAACAAGTCGCAGAGGCCGAACGCCCAAGGGCCTGGCCGGCTGGTGGAAGCGTCTAGGCCGGGGCAAACCTTGCAGAGGATGAATATGCCTCTGACAATGGCGGCGTCGCCGGTGAGCAGGGACTCGTTGTAGCTGCCGCGGTGCTGCACCCAGCTCTTGTACCAGGGCCGCTAGGGCGGGGGCAGGGGGCACTGGTAGTTCACGAAGCATCATGTCGCCAGCATTTTCAGGGTCGTTGGCTATGATCACACGGTTCACAGGGAAGTCAGCGTCGGACACTCTAAATAGATCCATGATAGAGGCAGCACAGGTTTTCCTAAGTCGTTACAAACGCCACTAGTGGGGCCGGGAAGAGAAAGCGACCGTCAGGTGTCTGCGCTCGAGCTAGGCCAAACGGACGGGTAGCAGACGGACAGACATGAGGGGTAGGTCCTAAAGTCGAAAGGACCCCGTATACAGAACCGATTTTGGATTTTAAAAGAGAAACGGGCAGGCCAAAAGTTAAACTAAATTGGCCGAACGGAGTGCGAAAATGATACGTAATTTCTGGAGACCTAAACGCAATATAAGGGTGCTCCCTACGGGAAACGGATATGACCACGGTAGTCAGTTGAGTGTCTGCTAATAGGGTTTTGGTGTACACATAAGTTTCTCATACTGAAGGTGTCGAATATGGAGCCAAAAATTCAAAAGGCTCACTGCAAACGGAGAATTTAGCGTTTGGGCGTTAAAACAAGCAGGAGTGCTGGAATTCTGGCGAAGTAGCTCGATAAAGTTTAGTGACAAGCTTTGGAAGTTCTTTCAAAAGGGCAAGCAACCATAAAAAAAATGACGAGGGGTAGCAAATTAGACTTTTGACATGCTGGTACACAAAGGGTGATCAGGAACAAGTAGCGTTGCCACCCTTAGCAACGGCATCTTGACCAGCGAAGTTGGCGACAGAGTGTAATTGCGACGGCAGTGTCACCCTAGTTGCCCATAACGGTATCAGTTTCGACCATCCAATGCGGAACGAATCCGCTTCGGGAGGCGCATCAACCACAGAACAACAACACTAATTGTGATATTCGGGAGTGCATCAACTATGTAACAACAAAGTGGACCTGTGGACTTTCACCACGGGGGTCCCAAGGCCGAGTTCACCGGGACCAGCCGGGAATCGAACCAAGGAACCCGGTCTCCCCGAGCTGTCACTGGACCAATTACTCCGTGGACAGCTGCCCGAGATACAACTCATCGACCAGCTTATACAAGGGCGTCAGAGTCAGAACATCGACGCTGGCAACGCACACACAGCAGAGTAGCAGACGACACACAGTCAACTCTACGGAGATGCAGTCTTTTCAATTTGGAGGAGAGGAAAGCGATATAAGTTAAGTGGCGTCGATGATTGAACAACTTTTCGATAAAAACTTTTAGTTAGTTTCAAAGGTGCCTTAGAACAAGGTAGGCGTACGCCAGACCGCGTCGTGAACAGGCTTGACTCATCGCGAACCACTGTTTCGCCCCTCCACGCCTGGCGTAAACCTACCTTGGCCTGCCGGCGGCTGTCACCGGGCGTATGGGACCCTGCGGGGCTAATCAGTCAGTACGGCACCCTGCGGGCGCCGGTCCCTTCGAGCGCCGGTCTTGAGGCGCGAGGGTCGCTACGCTTCTAACCTAACCGCTGGACGCACCTACTCCGACCTACTCCCACCGTATTGTGGACTTCTCTACCGTACTCAATCGTGCTCAACTCTAACTCAACCTACCCTTCTCTTACGTAACCAACCCTAGCATACTCTAACCTACCCTAGCCTACTCTGACCTAGCCTACTCTAACTTACCCTACTCCTAACCTAACCTAGCCTAACCAGTTTCAGTCCAAGGAGGCCCTGCTTTGACTACTGGCACCACCAGCAGCACCTGGGGTCTTCTTCGGCATTGTGATTGAGGTCCTGAGTGTATTTTAAGCGTGGTCGGTTACCATCTTTAAGTTCAAAATACTGCTTTTTTAGCAGTTTTTCCTTTTGCTCCTGCTCCTACTCACGAAGGCCCTGTTTTGGCCCCCAGCACCTGCAGCAGCACTTGGGGCTGATTTTAGCATCTTGAATGGGGTCTTAGGGTGATTTTAGAGGGGCGGTCGCCATTTTTAAGTTCGTGTTGTTGTTGAGAAGTTGAAGTTGTAGGAACCTGATTGGTATTGAAATTTTGATGGTTCGGATGTTGGTGAGAGTCCTATTATAGAATTTGTTGAAACTTAGCGTTCATACAATTTATACTTCGTGTTATAACTGTTTTCTTACATTTGGTTGTGTTGTTTGATGTTGAAGATCAGAAGATGTATTGTCATTTGTAATGTTATTGTTCGCTTGTTCGTTTCTGTTATAAGGATGTGTTCTTGGGTTGTACCATTTACGACCATTTTGAAATTGCTATAAAAAGATGTAGTTGTGGGTTTCTAAAATCAGATTCTAGAGATGTTATAAATATTATAATACTTACTCTACGATTGTTGTTGTTGCTGTTAGTTTGATTATTCTGCTGATTCGGTTTCCTTATCAATCGTATGGCATTCATGATTTGGTTCATTGTCCCTGACATGTTGTAAGTTGTTTGTGAAACAGTCATATTTATTTGTTTTGTCCATGTTACTTGCCTTTTGATGTGGAAAGTTTGAGAGTTTGCGTCTGAGATTTCAGAATATAGTTTTCACCCATCTTGAAATTGTTATAGAAACAATTGTTAAGAGAGGGTTGTATTGTTGTGTATTGAAGTCAAATACACCAAAACCAAGAATGTCTAATCTGGTAATGTGTTTAAAATTTTTAAATTAAAGTAATGTTCTACTTTGTGTGAATAAAACTAAAACCTCTTAAAATTGGTAATTGTGAGTGTTTTTTTTTGTTTCATTTCAGTTCATTCAGTACTGTTGAATTGGGCAGGGCAGGGAATGACAAAGGCTCAGTTGAGCAGTGTGGCTTTATTCAGGCAGGTCTGAGACGGAGTGCACCGCTCTAAGGGCGAGCGGCTGCTTATAAAGGAAATGCAGAGGAACATCAGGAAGAAGTGAATTATCTGGAAGGGGTATTGTAGTGTGTATAAGGAGCAGAGAATGGGCCAGTTGACTGGTTATTGTTGTCAGGTAGAGAATGGATGCATCCAAGTTGGCGCCCCGCATGGTAGCTACCAGATCAGGTTAAAGGTCTTGTTTACAATTTAATGCTCGATACCACACTAATCCTTCCTAAAAGAAAAACGGAAACTTCCTTTAAGTTAACAATTCTTGCCTCTGCTTGCAAAAGTTTTCGTTTTCAACATTAAATTGTGAAATTTTCTTCCAGTGCTCCCGGAGAAAAATGATTCGCGTACTGGTGGCTGAAAAAAAGACGTTGTCGTACGCGATTTTTGAGCAACCGTAAAGCGCGTAGCAGAGGCTTAGCCACGAGACTGGTTACGCGAATAGTACGCGTTTTTGAAGTGGAGGGACCAGGGGGCCGTTCGCGTACTGGAGGATGACTATTCAGCCTGCGCTACGCTGTTCCAGGTCAGTTTTCGCGTAGCGCTGGCTGACTGTTCATCCCGCCTCACGCGAGGCGACCGCGCCGCGCGTTAGCGGAGCGGTGGCTGACGAGTAAGCCACTGGTACGCGAATCCGCAGAGCAGTCCGGACGATGACCTGTCAATCACGGCTGCGTCGCTGCGTGCACTCCTGGAGGTGGTGGGTGGGGGGACGACACATTGGCAACACTGTTCTGGTAAACAGAAAACAGGGTGTTCCGAAAGACCATCCGCTTGCACTGCGAAAAATGAAAACGATGTAATATTAAACTTAAATTAAATGCGTACCTCGCACCAATCAGAACGAAGTAAATCTGACACTTGTACAATAGTCAGAATTATAATTTACAATTACTATGAACATTGAACCACACAAAGAAAACTGTAACTCGTTCGGAGGACACGAAAAGCAGCAACTCGGAGTTGCGCATAAGAAAAGCAACAGCTCTGAGAGCTCGCTAAAGTCGCGGCTTTTCTTACACGCAGCCCCGAGCTAAATACTGCGCTAGATTACCCAGATGTAGTAAAGGCGGGAAAAGTCCTCGAGGAGCAGCGTGGAGATGCTCCGAAAGCGTCTGGCCGGCTCGGAAGAGCAGCAGCAACTGAACAGCTCGAGCTCGTGGAGACCAGCCTGGCCAGGACGCTGTTGCCCGGCCACAGTCGGGCAATGTCTTACGGACCGGACACTGCCCGCCCAGAGAGCGACCCAGCCCGGGCAATGTTAGGTCTGCCCGATCCTAACCGGGCAGTCCGGACATTGCCCGAAAATTTTCGGGTAATCTTAGGTTGGCCCGGCGACCGGACCTTGCCCGTAACATATACACTGATGATGACTTTATCCACTGTCTCCATATTCTCAAGAAGAACACAACAAACCACATATTATAAATCTTTTGCAGTGGAGCTAATGATTTGTCAAGAAAGGCATGTTCAACATTTTCATGAGTTTTAAGTATTGTGGCATCACATCCAATGACATTCTGCTCCATACTCAACACAACTCTTTTAGAACACATTTTCATTGTTGCATTGAAATTCATTTTGTCAGACTTAGTCAAATCATATTCAGTCAGCCCATGTTCACCTTTACTAGCACAGTTAATGATAATCTTGAGGTGGGAAACAGATGCAATATAATTACCCATTGGTAAAACAACGGAAGGTTTAAGTAGTCTAGTTTTGAACCTATTCAGAACATGAATCGTATCCTGTATCATAGTTTCCTTTTTAGAAAAATCACAATGCAACAGATCTTTGAAAATATTTGGTACAACTGCATTGGCTGGAAACATGTGGGCTCGCATTGACTTCAGTAACTTTGGATCACCATCAGCAGCGTATCCTATCACCTCCACCCCACATCTCTCCAGTTCATTTGTAATATACTTATGTCTCTTTGTGACATCTTCTGCTTTGAAAGAATTATTTGTGCCATGCATGGATAAAAGAAAAAGAGGCGCACCTTCACATAGTGGCTGGGCCATGATAACATATGCTGTTGAAGCAGGCTCACCATGAACAAAGTGTTTAGCAATCATTGCAGCTGATGTTGCTGGGAATGAATTTACACATAGAGTACCATCAACATCTGAGAGGGGTAGAACAGGACCTACAATCTGATAAGTAGAAAAGTCATATTGAAAAACAGATTTTATCCTTGTCCCATCTTCACCAATAAACACTTTCATTGGATAGCTGCGAGATTTCAAATTGCCAACAAGTTCCTGAAAACGGTATTCACCCTGTTTAATAGGAGTAGCTGTATGTGCTATAAAGGATTCTACTGTTGATGGACAAGGAAGTGAATCAGACATATTTTTTTGGATAATATCATAAAATTTTCTCCCTGCTGCAATAAATGTATAAGCTGCAAACGATTTAATTTCATCCTGAAACTTCAGTTTTCACGTGAGCCGTGGCGTTTATCTCCACTTCGTTCAAACGGTTTTGTTCAGAAGGTGTACAAAGCCCTCTCAAATGCCAGAAATTGAGCATGAAGAAATCAGGGGGCGTCCCTAAATTACGTGACCCGTTTGAATTCTGCTTTTTCGTCATGATTCGCGCGCGCCATGTCGGGTCGGCCAAGTTAAAATAGATTTTTATTGATTATTATTATTAAAATAGATTATTATTACCTGCTCTCTCTCTCTGCTGTGATGATACGCACAATTGAATGTGATTTTAAGGCTTAGATCTGTACATATACCAAGTGATTCAAAAACTATATATATAGTTAAAAAGAGTACTTACTGGTGTTTCAAATATAATAAAAATTAACTGGTACCTGACCCATGTAATCTTGAACCAGTTTAGCTGTTCCTCGTACCTACCAACCTCCACCCCCCCCCCCCCCCCCAAAAAAAAAAAAAAAAACCAGATGACTAACCACATGTGTAAATGGCATTATGAAAAGTAACGTGCTTAAGAAATGGTCCCCCTATTGAGCTCGCAGGGTTTCTGTGCACGCTCTCGGACTACTGTGACTTTCACTTCACAACAACGTGTCCCTGAATTGCCTGGAGACATTGCGCGCACGAATCATGACGAAAAGCAAAACCGTTTGAACGAAGTGGAGATAAACGCCACGGCTCACGTGAAAACTGAGATTTTGATTTTCTTACCCCTGAAATGTAGGCAAACCGCTTTACACCGACCCGCAACACGTCCATATGTCAGTTTCATCGATGCGCAATGTTAAAACGAGTCGGCCTGCAAAATTTCAGATAAGAAATAACGATGTAATAGCGGTTATCCGGAATCCACCCCTGAAAGGTAGGCAACCGCCTGTCACGGGCCCCTGCACGGCGTGCCAACTTGGCTCCATATCTTAAATCGAAGGTATATGCATGTACAACACCTGTGCAAAGCGGCATTGCTTGAACTTGAGGTGCAAGGTTGTAGCTGAATTTGACGCTTAGCGCCCCGACTATCAACGGAAGACGGAAGATTCTTCAGCAACGGAAAACAACAATTGCAAACAATAAACACCAGTTCTTGTCTTTCTTCCCCGCACGGCTGAAGGAACGGTCGCCGTCGCTGCGCTGCCGGCCGCGTTTGTTATTGTTGTCGTCCGCCCGGTGCGTTGCGGCGTTGCCGAGTTGCCAAGCGTTGGCTCGGTGTGCCAACTACTGGCGCGCGAGACTTCGGCGCGCGCTACCAACCCTCGAACTAGAGGCGCGCGAAAATTGAAATGTGGAAAAGGAGACAACTGTGCTCTCATCGGAGTATGCTCAAATAACGCTATTAAAGTGACAGCTCTCGTGCTCATGACTGAATTTTCCTTCTTTTTCTTTAACTTTTTTGACTTTCGACTTCTATTTATTTTAGCGACTGTTCGGACCGCTATTGACTTTTGTCGACTTTTTTGACGTTTGTTCGATTGTTTGGACTATATTTGACTTGTTTGACTGATGGTGACTTTTGTGACTTTTTCGACTTTTAATTACTTTTGCAGACTTTAGTCGCCTTTTTTTACGTTTGTTTGATTTTTTTGACTTTCTTGACTTTTTTTTACTGATTTTCACTTTTCCGACTTTTTTGACTTTGTTTGACTTTCCGTGACTTTTTTGTGACTTTTTCGGCCTTGTACAAAGACTTTACGAAGTTGGGACCCCCTCGGGCAACGACTCTTAAATAAATCAGATTTGATGTGATCTCATGCCCAATGGTGGACTCTAGCAGATTGGTTACGTCTGCTTTTCTTAAATGAACTGGAATTATTGTTTATAAGTGTATTGGTACATTTGTTTTAGATTCTCCGCCCACTCCGTCCCGCTACGTGCGGTGCCAACATGTCATTTTGAAACAATAAGCAGCAATGCTGAGATAATTTATATTCTGTTAATTTGCAGTTAGATACCAAAGGTTCAATTACATCGTATGATAAAAAAGATGTTAAATATAATGGAAGAACAACGGTAATTAATATTTTTAAAATATCTATATGTTTTGAAAGTTGGTAGAACCGTAGCATAATTCCGCCCATTTCTGTGGCTCCATCTAGCGGCATATGAAGGAACTCCAATGAAACAACAAGAGTTACCTATAAGGGACTTACTTGGTAAGAAGAACAGAAAGAACAAGATGGCCGCCGGGTGGCGGGGCGTAGCGCCGTCTCACAACAAAGCAGACGCCAGTGGCCGCAAGTTGCGAAACGAAGCACTATATCGTTAAAATAGGTCCTAACGCGTCGGAGAAAAGCTTTCCTCCCTGAAATCGAGGTCGAGGATTCCGGAAAAAAAGGTTTCAAGACGATTTTCGACCGGGAAAGTACTTTCATTTCAAATTCGGTCCATTTGTAGCCGGTGATACGTTCTTCGGAGTCATTTCCACCATTTTTGTTTGTTGTTTCGCGTTTTTGTGTTCTAACTAGAGTTAGAATATGAATTTCCGTGCATAATGAATGCAGACTTTTTATTCTCCTCCCAGGTATGTCAAAGTTGTGGTAGTTTTGAGTGACTAAAGTGACTAATGACTAAATTTGATGTGCAAGATTTTTTTTTCTATTGTATGCATGTTTGGTGTTTCAGATTGAAGGCGGTCCTAGAGGCCTCGTTAACATTAAAGGTTATACCTGTTACATCAATGCCACTTTGCAGTGTCTATATAGCTGTGACATTTGGAGGAAATTTTTATGTGGAGGCAGCGTGGAAGCATTGGTTTCTTCAAAGAGTAAATCACAAGGGCTGGTCTGCCGTGCGCTTCAAGATGTATTTTATGCCTTGAACAGTGAAAATTATGCGTTTGTGCCGGAAACCTTTCTGGTAAGTATGACATACAATGAGAGAAAGGCAGTTGCTACTGCCAGCGGGTCTAATCTACACCTGGAATGTTGTATGTTGCCAAGGGAGTGGTCAGTGCCTGCTGGTCTGCTTTCGAGCCTGGCAGAGAAATGGATGCAGCAGAATTCATTTCTTTCTTGCTGGCTGCCCTTCATGATGATTTGATGGTGGGTGGCATGCTTTGATTTTCCATTTGGTCATGTTGCAGATATTTTCTATTAATTCCCTTTTTATTTTTTGAACAAATGTGTAGATGAAACCCGAGGCATTGTTTGTCCCATTGGCTGGAGATCCAGCCATTGATGCTGTTGCAGCGTGGGATAAGAGTAGTCAGTCTGCTGTCTCTCATGTCTTCAATGTTCAAGTAATTGGCCTGAGTCTGTGCAGCAGATGCCACTATGCCTCGGGACAGTACGGAGATGTCAATAATTACATTTCCATTGAAATTCCAGCACATGAAACAGTTTCACTACAGGTGTGTCTCTTACAAAGCTTGCATTTACAGTCCATGAAGGGCCTATTTATTAATACCTGTTGCAGAATTGTCTGAAGCACTACTGCAGAGAGGAGGAAGTGACAGATGCAAAATGCAGTGGCTGCTCAACAATGGGAATCAAGCACAAACTTATATTGGGACGTCTACCCCATATACTTATCATTCATCTGAAAAGGTAATAACCCATTCCTGCATCATCTTCATTGCATTCTATAGTGCTCTTTGAGTGTTATTTCCCCTTTGTTTCCTGTTTCATTTATTTAACATTCAAAACTGTAGGTTCAAACGCCTTCCAAATGGTTCCCTGCAAAAAATTAATAAGAAAGTTCATTTCACTACCACACTAGATTTAAAGGAAATGTGTTTAGAGTCTGTGCACAGTAGCACAACATACAAACTAGTTAGTGTCATTAACCACCATGGTCACTCTCTTAATAGTGGCCACTACACAACCATCAGCAGACGAGGAGAACGGTAAATTTTGTATTTCTTTTGTGCAGCATCGATTGTATTATGTTCCATCTCGTCCGATTTCATTTATGACTATAACAGGTGGTCACAAACTTTCATGCCACTACTTTTTTGTAAATTGTTTTGAATTACCTGTCATTTTGTAGTAGTTTTACTTGCACTCTCAAAGTGGTAGGCAAAGTTGCCATTGTGTCATTGAAGTTTGTAGCCAGTTTACGCAGTTTTCTGGTTTGCTCATTCTAGTTTTTAACTTGCTGCACCCCTCTGTTCTCATAGGTGGTACACTTTTAATGACACAAAAGTTTCTAGTTGTACCAGTAGACATCTGTCCACTAGCAACACATACCTGCTGTTTTTTGAAAAAGAGACTGATGAAAATAACAATCTTCCTTTTGATCATCAGGGAATGGATGCATTCCTGAAGAGTTTTGAAACTCATAGCCAAATAGTTAATGTAGAACAAGTGAGACAAGCAGTAGCAATACATTATATCTCCCAAAAATGTGATGGAATTTTGCATCTTAACAACTGTATTGTTTTATGCAGGTGGACCAATTGGCAAACCAATTCGATGTTTCAGTGGATTTATTCGACGAAGAAGATAATGAACTTCCCCCTGATTTGGACCAAGTCATGTCTGAAAATGAAGACTCTCCTGATTTTGACCAGCCTGTATTTGACAATATTGAAAAATCTCCTGATTTTGACCAGCCTGTATTTGACAATATTGAAAAATCTCCTGATTTTGACCCACCCATATATGACAGTATTGAAAACCCTCCTGATTTCAAACACCCTCTTGTGGACAGTGACAAGAAATCACAGACTAGTCAGCCAAATGTAGTAAGCATTTCCATTCTTTTTCCTCTTTATTGTGCTTCGTCCCCAGTGGTTTGTCACATTGGAATTATTCTTGTGATTTACAGATTTCTCAGTGTAATCATCCAAACTTCGACCTGGACATCATGGATCCTGTCCTTTCAGAGGATGATGTGCCAGGTGCAAAGCTGGACCTTGATTGCCTTAATAACTACAATAAGGAACAGTTACAATGGTGGCTGGCATGCCGTGGTCTTAATCAAGGAGGACGGAAGGCAGAATTAGTACAAAGGTGCAGTGTTGCATGGTTATCGCTTTTGTCAATTGGTTTCAGACATCTTAATTAATTCTTGTACTTATTTAGGATCCTTAATCATCGCCACAGAGCAGGCAATATTTATCCAGGTGTTGGGAATGGTAAATGGTATGAAGCTAAAAGGAAGAAAACAATGGCAGAGGTAAGTCTTTCAAGATAACTAAATACATTCAATTAAGCACCGTTATGAATTTCCACAGTTTTCACATTTCCCCTTTTGAACTAGGCGTATGATACCAACAAGCGATATCCTATGGTGCCTACTGGAGCAGTGTGGAAGCCATTTCCCTCAGTCCATATTCCCATCAAATACTCAGCGGATATGGCAATGAATTATTTGAGATCAATACCTCTGTGGCGTTTTTCACTTGATCATGGGGTGACTGCTGCAAACCAAGGAGACCAAGATGGTGATTCAGAAAGAGAAGATGATCTGTTTGACTTGTCTCTCCCGACCCAAGATGACAGGAAAAACCTTTTTGTCAATGGAACTATGAAACGGGCGACCAATTTCCTAGACAGTGGAAGAGTTCTCTCTGTTCACTAGGGGCGGTCATGGAATGGTCAAGTTACAAATTTAAATTTCGACATATCAGTAAAGTTGGCCCGTCCTACCAGACGCCCAAAAATATTTTTTTCAGAATTTTCGAACAACTTCTAGCGGCTCCGCAAGAGCCATTTATATTGAGAGTAGGCAACCCGCAACACACCGCCGCTTTTTCGGCTATTCTGGCCATAAATCACGGTAAGTCGGTACTTTTTTGAGTCGGTTGGGGTCGGGTCATGTTGGGCAAGTGTCTAGGGAGTGACCTGAGCCAGCAGGTCACGTGTCGACACCCAGTGCTGCCAACGTGAACGAAAAAACCTTAAAAATAGCGAAAAAGTGTACTTTTTTCAGAATTGTTTGCAGTGTACCGCAGTTTCAGCACCAAATAAGGTAAGGGGAGGTACTCGCCAGCCCGCCCAAGCCTTTCCAGCCCCCGGCGACACAACTAGTCCCTTATCAACCCTTATCACAGCGTACCACATAGCATGTATGAGAAATCCAGAAATAAGAAATGTTGCAGCTCTTCGCCCATACAGTGAGTCCTGCAAGTGTGGACCCACCGGATGACCCAGAACTCACCACGAGGAGGTGGCTGCAATGCGAGTTCCATCCCCCCTCCCCCTCCCCCCCGTTTTTTTTTTTTTTTTTTTTTTTTTTTTAAGCCCTGGTGGTTCTAAGCGCACTTGAAGTCTTGCTTTGATGCAAACTTGGGCATGACTTGTCTAGAATGTATTTTTTGACGGATGTTGCCGTCGCGGTCCTCCGGGGTGGTGAGCTGCCGTGATGCCTCCGTTACCATCTTGATGTGCCTCTCTACGGCTTGGGTGTGGCACGGGAGGTCGGGAACCACGATGGCAGGTGGGCTTCCCTCTCCGGAATCCTCCAGCATGGCCTCCAGGTCGGCAGTGGATATGGTGTCCAGCAACGGCGGCGGCGTGATGCTGACGTACTCCCAGTCGATGATGTCGGTGTAGTCAGTTGCATCAAAGTTGAGAGTGGGCACTTGGAACGGCCGGATCTCCTCGTCGTCCTGGTGCAGCCGCCTCGCCTCCACGACCCGCTGGATGCCAAGCCTTCGGACTTCGGGCCGCTCGTCGGTCACCATGAGTGTGGCGCAGCCGTCACCACCGATGCCCCGCCACGACGAGGTGTCGATCTTGGCCTCCTCAATGCAGTCCACGACGCTGTTGCCGAGGCAGTCTGCATCTGCAGTGTCCGGGGCGCAGTGCCCGACGTACACGCTGCCAGGCTCGGCCAGAATGACGACGTGCTCCTCCCTTACTTCTTTGATGCGGACCTTGTTGAACAAGACTTCCTGCTCCTTCGTCTTGTCTACCCTGCCATCAAAGTAAACCGCAACCAGGGGAACCTCTCTCAATTTCTGCAGGTCTTCTTCGGTGGCCAGCCCCCTGTACTTCTTCCTCTGCCTGGCTATTTTCTTACGGTCCACTACCAAGGAGGTGTCCTCGGCAGTGACTTGGCCGTGGTCTTGGAGGACGGCGGTCGCGAATGCCGCAGCGGCGCCACTTGGCAGGTTGAACCGCTCCGCCATCTTGCAGGTGTTGGGCAGCTCCGTGGTGTTCCGGGAGGAGCAGCTTGACGACGGACGGGACGAGCAGCTCGACGAGGGACGCGACGAAGATCCTGACGCCGACGACGAAGCCCGGGGCGAGAGCGGAGTCCACTCGTCATCGGGCATGGGGGGCAAGGCCACGTCGCCGTCGTCGTCAGAGTCCGCCGCCCTGGCACACAGCGACTCCATCTTCGCCTTCAACGAGCGGGCGAAGCTGTCTGCTTCCGTTTTCACAGCCGCAGTGTCCGCTTCCACCATCTTCTTCTCTTCTCTTGCAGCAGATTTCTGCAGCGCCGCGGTGGCCTTGACGTCCACGCCGCCGATTACCATCCGCCGCGCCGTCCTCTGGTCGACCAAGAAAGGGATCTCCTTGGGGTCGATCTTCTCTGCCAGGCTCTTGCACACACACTCCGGAAGTCGCGGCAGGCATTTGCAGAGGGCGAAGTCGAAGAGCTGCTGAGCCTCAACCCGGAAGCGGCGGAAGTCTTCCTGGGTTTTGGCCGACATCCTCTTGGCGCACTTCATGAGCTTCATGAATTTCAGGTGGTATCGCATGATGCTCTGTACCATTCCCCGGTTGGAAATAGCAGGCACTGAGGCAGCACGCCACACTTCCTCCACCCTGTCCGCAACCACCTGCGCGATCACTTGGGCCGGCGGATCAAACCCACCACTCTCTTCTTTCTTCTGCATCTCCACAAACTTCCAAAACCTAATAACATCTTCGTACGACGGCAAGTTCCTCCCAGTCAGTTCTTTTGGAGGACCGAAGACAGGATTCTCCACCGCCGAACGAGTTACTTTCTTCATTTTCAGTTTTCACAAAAGCAACACAAGCCACCAGTCAAAACAAAACAAAAGATCCCGCCGCCCACAACACAGGCGCTGAGACCGCCGTCGTAGTTCGCAAGACTGCCACCGCCTGGGCGAGCGACCAGCGCTGCATGTCGTGCCCGGCAGGAGGGGGGGGGGGGGGGTCAGAGCTGGCCAGCAAACAGGTGCCGATGAAAAGCTCAGTCACCAACCCATCGCCAGAGACGTCCCCGAGTCCGAGACGGACCGGGCGCGAAGAGCTGCAACATTTCTTATTTCTGGATTTCTCATACATGCTATGTGGTACGCTGTGATAAGGGTTGATAAGGGACTAGTTGTGTCGCCGGGGGCTGGAAAGGCTTGGGCGGGCTGGCGAGTACCTCTCCTTACCTTATTTGGTACTGAAACTGCGGTACACTGCAAACAATTCTGAAAAAAGTACACTTTTTCGCTATTTTTAAGGTTTTTTCGTTCACGTTGGCAGCACTGGGTGTCGACACGTGACCTGCCGGCTCAGGTCATTCCCTAGACACTTGCCCAACATGACCCGACCCCAACCGACTCAAAAAAGTACCGACTTACCGTGATTTATGGCCAGAATAGCCGAAAAAGCGGCAGTGTGTTGCGGGTTGCCTACTCTCAATATAAATGGCTCTTGCGGAGCCGCTAGAAGTTGTTCGAAAATTCTGAAAAAAATATTTTTGGGCGTCTGGTAGGACGGGCCAACTTTTCTGATATGTCGAACTTTAAATTTGTAACTTGACCATTCCATGACCGCCCCGTTTCCCATTTTAAGTAATTATATTAATAATACAAGTCTCCACTAGTAAAAGATTCTTATCATATTGTACAAAGTAAAACTTAAGATGTCATCACATACGTTCAGTTTTTATCTTCATCATCAATACAGACAAATGGCTTCTGAAAGTTAACGAGGAATGCACAAACTCTAACTAAGTCATTTGCTACAGGAAGCATTGTGTTAGGAATGATGTACCTCACTAATCTGAAGTCCTTGATTTTACCAATGAAAATCTCTACATAAATTCTCGTAACAGATATTGCTCTTGAGTAAATTAATTCTCTCCCAGTAAAAGCACTGCGCCTGCCAAGAAACGATGGAATATACAGATCAACATCTTTTTCGTCACACTTGTCCTCAACATCAAAGCCTTTGTCTGACATCACTCCATCTCTTGGTACCAAACGGTCCATGAAGCCACTGACTTCTATAATTTTCCTGTCAGAAATGCTACCTTCAAATCCTTCACTCAAGAAGGACAAACCACCAAAGCATGAAATGCCTATTAAAAACTTAATGGTGTGGTAGGTCTTGTAATCTGAAAAACAGTTGCTTTGCTGCTGTTGATTATGTGGCCTTTGGATTCTGAATTCGGAAGTGTCGATTATTACCCTCAGGTTGGGAAAATCTTTGAAGCATTTGGGTCTTCTGCCATTCTGGGCCTCAGTGCTTATAAACATGACTTCCTCCAATTTCCTGAATTCCAGGCTCATAAATCTAATCCAGGTGAAGCAAATTCTGGATGCATATCCCTCTGAAATGTTGAATAAACACTTCAAATCCCTCAGAGGAATTCCTCTTCTCATCCTCAGTAGAGTTAGATACATCTTGTCTCTTGGTGTCAGGTCTCCATGAAATTGTTCCCTCTTTGGTGTTTTACTGGTATATTCATATTTCAGTTTGGAGCATACTTCATCACCTCCAAGAAAATTGTACAATATTTCAAAAATTTCTTGAGTTATGCCCGTATAGAATTGAAATTCCTCTTCCTTCAATGCTTTACATTTCTCATAACACAAGAAGCTCCTACTGCACTGAATCCCAATTGACCGCACCATTTTTTCCTGAAACACAGAAATAATTGGGAGTTTTTTGTTACAAGATACATTTTTTCTTCTTATTTTCCAGCCATTACTTCAACTGGAAGGAGGTGTTATTGGCTGGTCCCTGGAACTTCCGTTGTGAGGGCACCAGGAGCAATCAGGGATAAAGCCGAGTACTCTGTACGGAGTTCTCAGTACAGAAGAAGATGTGACTTTGATCCAAGACCCGAAGCATTCCAGACTGATGAGGGTGGTGAACGCATAAAGAATTTGTTGGGACTGATTGGTGAACTGCCCATCTTGTGGTCGTATCATCTGCAACAGCCGCCTCAGCCTACCCAGGAAGAAGAAGAAATATTTCCTGATGTGTCCACCACTCTCCAGCTTGCAGATATGTGCAGCTACCTGCTCTGGAACTTGAACCTCATTAAGGTATCTTCTACACACCAGCCATTGCATTTTCGCCTCACCAGGAATCAGAGTTTAAACGCTCTCTGGAAATGTGAGAGGAGTGTCCGAATTACAGCTTCAAAAGCAAAAACATTTCTGGGTCTGGTTTCTTCGAGATCGACACAAAGTGGGAAAATAAATAATCTCAGAAAACATGTATGGGGTTTGGATGCTTTTCAGAATGATGCCATGAAAGACGGTTTGGAAATGGAACCTGATGCTAGAAAAGCTTACATCACTGAAATGAAGAAAGAACATCCTGAGTGGGAAGTGATTGAAACAGGCATGTGGGTAAATCCAAAACACCCACAACTTTCCTGCAGCCCAGATGGTATTGTGGTGGATACAAATGGATTTCTCAAACTGCTGGAAGTAAAATGTCCAGCTGTGCTAAAAAACATTGATCCAGTTGCATTCGAAACCCTACCTAAAGAGCGACTGAGATCATTCTGCCTTACAAGAAATAAAAGTACAGGTGAAGTGGAATTGAAGCGCACACATGATTATTATTACCAAGTGCAAATGTCCCTTGACATTTTACAGTTGGACGAGTGTGATTTTGTGCTTTACTCTGAGCTGAAAACCCACCCAACTCAACCAAAGAAGCCAAAGATATTGACCGTCACAGTAAAATATGATGAAGCTTTTTGGAGGGAAAAGAGGGAACGGTTGAAAAGGATTCATAGGGAGCTGGTAGTTCCTGAGTTCTTCTTATATAATACTGTTTTCAAGCGGCCCCCAACATTTCTAGTGTACACGCCTTTTCATGAGGAACATGATGATGATTACTTCTGGCATGGTGAAGAACCAGTAAATACCTTCATAGTGCAGAGTGAATCAGAAGTATTGATTGATTTTGACGAAGAGTATGACAATGAGTTTCAGCATAGCGAGGCACTTCAAAATAGCTTTGCAGTATGTAGTGATTCAGAAACTGTGATTGATTGATAGGTTTTAATTTTCTCTAATGGGGAAAATGGAAATACCTGTTAAGTGATTGTGCTACTGAGGCACCAATATTTTTTATGTCAATTTCACTGAATGCTGTTCCATTTTAATTGTTAAGTGAGCTCATTGAAAAAAGGGACCAACTAAGTGAGTTATGTTGTAAATTACAACATAAAGACTGAGCAATGATAAGCATATTTTACAATTGAGTATTATATACTGTGATTTTAAAAGAACTGATGTAGATTATTTTATAAACTGACAAGAAAGTGTTGTTCAATTTTCTCTATGATTTTCCCTTACCTTTTCTGAAGTACCACATTTACATTTTCCACTGTCGCCTATTTTTGTGGGAGGAGGGAGTGGAGTTGAGGTGACACATTCTAGTGACCTGATGAATGTGTGGTCTGTGAGTTCAGTAGAGTTATTATTGTCCAGAATGTTCATATTTATGTCAGGCATGCTGTTCAATTCTTCAGACAATTGGGAAACCCCAAGATCACTGAAGTCCTGAGAAGCAAAGCACAGAAATGGAAGGAAAAAGAAACCACACCACAGGCAAAAGCTAAAGTAAGGCACACAAGTACTAACAAGCATTCGACTCAGAGCCTGGCGTTTCCTCTTCCTAAAGTTGTTCTTAGCTTCGTTGTTCCTCAGACTCCAGAGCTGCCGGCTGGGGGAATACTTAGGAGATTTGATGGTCTGCACAAAAGGAAAATCTTACAACATGTACTTAATGTAGCCCAGTAAACTTTTAAAATTCATAAGAAGGTATTACCTTGGAACTTTGAGAGCTATTAACTTCTGTCAGGCTACTACCAGGGTGTACTGCTGCTGGCTGAAATGCATACATTCTTGATTTGGAGAGGCATTTACATTTTGTACAGGATTTGAAGGGTGTACAGGGACTTACCAAAAGAAGAAGGGCATCCACAACTGCTTTCGTGGAAGGTGTGATGCTAATTGCCCTAGTTTTGGCAGGAGGTGATTGTTCATCCATTGATGGAGCTGGTAGAACTTCTTCATCCTGACAACACAATTCAATTTTGACAGCAATTCTTGAACGTTCTTTGGGTAATGAAGTTATCTGCAGTATAACTCTACAATATTCACATTGTAAACCTCAATATACTCCTCAGGATCTGTTTTTCTTCCTCCTGGAAAATGGCACGAACATAGGCACCAGCTTGTAAGGAGTTTCTTTGGTGTGGTATTATATACACCGCTGAGGTGCAACCATCTCCGGGCACTAACAGGGTCTTTAGGAAAAATGTGAAATTTGCAGCCCTCTGGCTTGCAATTCTGATTGTGACCACAATTCCGGTACAGGCATTTTCTTCCTTGTCGCATCTGCAACCAAGATGTAATACTACTGACATTCGCCTTTAAAAGAACACACAAAGGGCAACAACCAACCAACTTACCGCTTCCTACAGAGAGAACTAATCACGGAAAAAACGAAAAAACCCAACAAAAGCACTTTCCCGGTCGAAAATCGTCTTGAAACCCTTTTTTCCGGAATCCTCGACCTCGATTTCAGGGAGGAAAGCTTTTCTCCGACGCGTTAGGACCTACTTTAACGATATAGTGCTTCGTTTCGCAACTTGCGGCCGCTGGCGTCTGCTTTGTTGTGAGACGGCGCTACGCCCCGCCACCCGGCGGCCATCTTGTTCTTTCTGTTCTTCTTACCAAGTAAGTCCCTTATAGCAACGACACCTGCTGTGAGGGAGCAAAATAAAAAGAAGAATACTCGATGCAGAGAGCTCCTCGCTCCGCTCGGGATCAAAAATAAAGAATGGGCGTCCCAACATAGGACTCGAGTTACTTGCCCCAGGGTACATTCCACGGGTATGTGGATGCCGTCCCAGGGTACTCCCTCTCGCCTGAAGGTAGAACCCAGAAATCTCAAGTTAGTCACCACGTCGCTCCGTTGACCTGTAACACACAAACAACACCACAACAAAAATCTACTCCTACAGCTTCCACACCCACTCCTTAGGAGGGGCATGCCTCATCCGTTTACTCTGGATTACGGATTGCCTTTGCGACAGCCTGACTAGCTAAAACCTAACTAATGGCACCGAAACTAAACTGCTTGTTTGAAACCTAGCCAGTGTTTTCCGGCTTTACCCAGTATACTTAACTCATAGTCCGAGTTGTTCCAGTGTCCTTAGCACGTCCCTGTAGACGGCCTCCTTGGACTGGTTGGCGTTGACAACGGTCACAGGAAGACTCTCCTCCAGCAGCAACCGCTCGTCCATTCGGTGGTGTAGTTGGTCGAAGTATTCTTGTTTGAGTGAATTCTCCTCCAGGCGGCCACGCCCATAGGCCCTTTTAAAAGCCTCCTGTGCTGGGAGCTTTAAGTAAATAAAATGCTTCTGTCCTTGTGAGAAAACCCTTAATATTCTTGACACCGCCTTAACTGCTGTTGCTGTAGGTGGCCGTTCTTGATTAATACTTCTGAGAATAGTTTTTCCACACTGTGGACTGACCGTTCCATGATCAATGTGCCTGAGACTTTACTCATGCTTTGCTCCCATACTGTTACCAGAGCGTAAATTTGAAACATAAAAGCACATTTTTCAGGCTGCTTGCTCACTTGATTCAACAAATTAATTCCATCTAGATTCACCCATTTGTCCACAGGCTCCTTTCGAAATTGATACTTCTTTTGCTCATTTAGTTTTCTCAAAATTGTTGATTTTCCAGCTCTAATATTTCCCTCAACATACTCATCGGAGACCCCCTTTTTTTAGCCCGTCCCGACACGTTTCTTTAGAAACGGCAGGAGCCGGGCTTATAGTCTGATGCCGCATGTTCGTTCGGGCGGACGTATGTTCGCCGACTTATCGTTCATAGAAAAACTTCAAATTTTGAGGATCAACTACTTTTTTAACGTAGAATCACGTGCGGTAGCAACAATTTTCGATTTGTATCGCATTTTTGATGAATGAAAGTTTGTCTGTTTTTGTTTTTTGTGGTTAGGGTTGGCCGCCGCGCGCACACTATTACCATCGCGGCGCGCTCAGGGACGGGCTCAGGTTAACGATTTTAATAGTAACAAATACATCTGCTATCGGGCACTTCTAGGGAGACTTAAGGCGGGGGCGGAAGGCCCCCGCAAACGCCGCCGGCAGGCCAAGCTGGCCAAGTCCCCCTGTCAATCCGAGGTGCCGGTGGAGCGCAGCGGAACTGGCACCGAGGATGACGGAAGGGACGGGCCAGCTTGTTTTTGTTGTAAGGAGCCGGTGCGGGACGCAGAAATGAACCGCACGGGTTGGAAGCCAGGGACAGACTCAGGGTTTATTGAGGCGCTGCTACGGCCAACAATGCGCTAGTGACATCAGGAACGGCAGCGCCAACCGCACGGCGCGATTAACACTTAGAGCGCTAGAAGCGCCCCCCAACACATTTTCCCCCTTGTTATTTTGAAACTGAAGGGCAACTTACACTAGATTAACACATAGAAAAACAATGAACTGCGAGAAGGCAAGACGCGACATTAGAACGAATAAAGAAAGACATGCAGGGCACATGCTCGCAGACACTGTCACAACGCGACATTTGATCGGAACACTTATTCTAAAAAAAAAAAAAAAAAAAAACCACTGTTCAAATGAGCACCGTTAGACGGAAGCAGTGCCGGCCTCAACCATAACGCGCGGCACAACCGGAGTCAGTCTGTCACTGTGCACAACGCGGGGGCGTGCCCGCGGCTTCTCCAAGTTCCTGATCCGGACGGTGACGCCGTTGATCACGGACAAGACCAAATAAGGCCCCGTCCACCACGAGCACAGCTTCGATGTTCTTCCCACCTTACGCCGGGGATCGAAGAACCACACTTGGTCTCCGGGCTGGATGTGGGGGCGGCGGGCACGCAAGTCATACCGCTCCTTCATCCGGAGAGACGCAATGTCCACTCTCTCCCGGACATCGTGGTGGAGATCATGGAGGCGGTCGAACAGCCACCGGGGGTACTCCGAGCGGGCAACACAGGGTGCCTGCTGGGGGGGGGGGGGGGGGGAGCGGCCCACGCGCCAGGACAGGGGGCAGGCTGATGTCACGGCCCAACATCATCATGGAGGGCGAGACCCCCGTCGTGGAGTGGCGTTGTGAGCGTTACCCCACCTGTTATATTATCGAGTTCGAATCATCTCTGGTTGACTGAAGGTTTGCGTGTATGGAATAATTGGTGGACACAGAGTTAATGCTAAGACAAAGCTTTTATTACAAATGGTCTAGTAGATGGAACAGAGTTTTAGTATGGTCCCTACCGCAGTGCCTGGAGTTAGAGTTCGGGCTTACCCAAGGAGACAACGAAGCACAGTCCTGAGCAGCAGAGTGAGCAGGGGAAGCTGGGTGCTGACTGAGCGAGCGGGGCTGACTGATCCTGAATACTGAGAACAGGTATAGCTGTCTTAACTATCACATGATCAGAAGGAACTACGGAAACTATAGATGCAGAATCCTCACTTTTCATCGACTCTGAATCTACAACATCATCACCTTCTACCAGTTCCAAGGAACCCGAGTTATCCGAACCTGTTAAAAAATCTCTAAGATCTCTAAAATCTCTAAGATTAACCGTCACCTGACCCAAAGGAACGGACTCAGAACCTACGAGAGTCCTGAGTAAAGTCTTATCTATATGGCAATCAAGATCACGTTGACATATCACAATAGTTATCGTCACTCTGACGAAAACCTCCCTAAGCAAATCAATCACCTCCGCCACGCGTAAACCATCGCGACCACAACCAATAAGCGGAGCGGCGACTTGTCTTAGACCCCTCTCCAAGCACAATCCATAAAACTGTCTAACAGCGTTAGAAATTTTTTTTAAAGTGGGCTTATGATAGCGAGCAGCCTTAGTAATTAGATAAAAGAAAGAACGCCCCTTAAAAGTAGAATCCACTACACCACACTAGCCCACCTTCAAATCTTGTCCCGATAGATGAAATCGTTGGTTCCGTAGCCAATGCAAGCAAGTCTGGGGCGACGCCCTGTGACATAGCTAAATCCAAGGATATACAGTGACCAATTGACAAAGGAGAGTCAAGCACAGAACCGACTACAAACCTCACACCACCCTCAGCAAGCCCCCCACCCTGCGGCACTACAGACACGATACCGTCAACAAGACGAAAACGAGTATGATCACAAAGATATTGATCAGGTAAGTATACCTCATCCGAGGGGGAAAAGGAATAAGCCGGTTAACATACTTTACAATAGACTTATCAGGTGCCTCTCTAAGAGCCGGATCCAGTATATTTTTATGTAATCTCTTCAGAAAAACTTGTTGACGAGAGAGAATTCTACACCGCTCTTCATTTAGGGCAGAAACACACTCGTCAACTCGTGAAAAATCATCATATGGCATTTTGTTCTCCATCACAAGAAACACTTCAGAAGAAGATGGTCGAGTAGCATACGGGACGACGAATCGAACACGTTCAAACATAGCTGAAACCAAACGAAACAATACAAGGCTGCCAACTGAAGTAGTATCTAACATTTTCATGACACATACTCCACCAACAACTAAGGCCTGTCTAACCAGATGCACTACACCAGACCAGATTGGCCAGTTTACCTCTTCTTGATCTTCATGTCTATGTTTCGTAACCGCACAAGCATCACTGACAATCAAATCATACTTACCATTCCTACGAAAAAACCCTTCATGAGCACTAATGTCAGATATATCACCACTACCCCCCATAAAGTCAACCAGAATCTCCTGATCACAGAATATCGGAATTGCCGACAAATTCAATTTTATATCAGACGCCTGGGGGGAGATAATTGTCAAATGAGCGACACCACTCCGCAATAAAAACTGCGAAACGGAGCCCGGGGCCGCGCCAATATCCATCACTTTACGACCTGCTAACTCAAAATTAATATTGGATAATTCTCACGAACCTTAGTCACCTGCCCCTGCAAGGCGCGAAGGACCTCAAGATTTAACGTAGGTACTGACCTAATACCAACACCACGGGGAAGCATTCTGGGTCCCACGTCCGGCTGATTATAGGGCTCAAAATGGCTATTTGTCAATTGTATATGCATCATACGCGACTCAGGAAGTCCGCAATAGAATCTCAGATCTCTCATTTGATTATGGTCATGCACACAAACGTCTATGCCGTAATGAAGAGCAAAAAGCGAGACGCTAGCGCCGGAGAGATCATTATAAAATCTCCTCCCATTTTTAATCTCCGGCAGTGAGTCTAATTCAATTACATAACTCCCCTCATAACACGCTATGTGCGGTCTAATCGGACTCTTCGCGAGCGTCTCCATCATCTCCTCAGCACTACTCTTTATTCCGATAATATATCTCGCAGAGTGCAAGAAACATAGTCCATCACCTGCAACAGGAACCGTCTCTCTAAACCCAGAGGAACAGGAGACAATCTTGTACGTAGGCTCAACTGGGCTCCTCCCTTCTATAGCAACGGCCCTACGCTGATTCGCCGGTAGAAGAACCAGCTCCCCTTCCGGATAAGGGGACTGAGGAGTCCTATATAGGGATTTAAAGGCCGGTAATATTACCGGTAAGATTCGGTAAGTTACCGTTACTTACGGTAATATTACTCGACCTCGAAAAAAGTGGTATTTTTCGGTAATATTCAGACTTGCAAAACTCTGAAAATTAGCTGTGCTTGCTGTTCAAAGTAGTGAAAAGGGTACTTTTTGGTCCTTGCCGTCACTGCAAAGGCTGAATCTACTCTAAAACGCATCCTTTATTATTATTTTTGCATCTTCAAGCAATTATCTGACTTCTCGCTAGAAGACAACCGTAGCCATACACAATCCTTAATTCTGACACAAACCTATATTTCAAGTGATAAAACGTCTGAAGTGTTCTAGCACATCAAGAATTGCCAGGATTGACTCTGATTGACTACTGTTACGTGGAAAAACGTAGAAACACATACTATTTTAACAAATACCAGCTGTAAATCAATCTTTCTCATTATTACCAAAAATACCCGTAACTTACCAATCTTTCCGTATCTTACCGTAAGATTGAATCTTACCGGTATTTTTAAATCCCTAGTCCTATAGTGCTAGCGGTAGGCCTAACCTAACCTGCAAATCGACTAACAAGCAAGCGCTTCGGCACACTTGTTCCTTAAATATGTTTCTTGGATTTGAGTCTAAACGTTCAATGGAAATCTCGTGCAGACCCCCTTTTTGGGGGGGTTAACTACCCCCTCCACCCCCTCTGTGGAAAAAGTTAAAATGTCGTATATATGCTATGTTGGTATCGATTTCGGACAATATGAGCACCAGAAACTCATTGGTGATATGCAAAAATGTCGGCCGGAATCAGAAGAGGCAATTTGGCCGCCATTTTCGAAAATGGCCAAATTTGGAAGATACTCCTATATAGTCGTGCGGGTAGTCGTTTCAGTGGTTTCTAGTAGGTTTAATTTCATCTCCGGTGTCTTTAATATTGTCCGGCTACTGGAAGTTACGAAAAAGGCCATTTGAACTTGCAAATCGACTAAGTATGAAATGTTCTGAACGGTTTGAGGATTAAAATGAAAAATTCGCATGTTTAAAATTCTGGTATGATTGTGTAATAGTATCATCTACATACCATATCAAGTGAATAAATATATGTACAATTGTGTACATAACATATTAACATATACTATATGTATACTGGTGCGTATAATTTTTTACACATAACATACAAACATGAAGTCCCAGAAATGAAAATGTTAAAAATCTTTAGCGGTGTTCCGTCAGGTACTGCGAGCTGAAATTCAGAAGGGTGCTGTTAGCCGCTGTAACTTCTATCGTTGGTAAGTAATCACAGTGCGAACTGTTATTCTTGTGATTGATGCAGGACAACACCATCAGTGTCTGAGCTGCAAACATCAGTATCAGGACCTCAGACACAGGTTGTGTTGTCCTGGTCTTGTCTCGTTTTCGTGACCTTACCACGATAGAAGTTACAACGGCTAACAGCACTCTTCTGAACTTCAAGTCACACTCTGACGGAACACTGAGGAACAATTTTTTACATTTTCATTTTTTGAATTTCATGGGCCTAAGTTACGTAAAAATTATACATGTATATTTACGTACTAGGAAATGTTAATATGTGATGTCCACGCAGCCCATGCAGAACGCTTTCCTTTCGTGGCGCAGCCAGTGAATGTATGAAAATCTCTAAGTGCGACACAGATCTTATTTCCCCACGCGGCTGTGTTTTGTTGTGTTGCACTCGAGGAGTAAAGTATCCAAGCCCCTGTAACCGTTTAGCGCGTAATTCAGGGAAATCACTGCCCTAACGGAAAAAGAGGCCCCTCTTTGGACCCAATTAAGCCTCTCCGAAGTTCCTCCTTGAAATTGGTACTTGAGAGGGATTCCAGGGTGGTTGAAATCCCTACGAAGTTCATTGCTGCGAAGTTCCTTGGAAGTCCCTCCCGCTTTTTACCTTCCTCGGAGCACTCGGTCCAATTGCAGTATTTTCCTGAAATTTTAGGGTAATTTCATGTATTCCTATGAATTTCAGTGCTACGTAGTAGCCCTGGGGGTTTCGTTGCAACGTTAGTGGTAGAAATTGGGCGCAGCTAGCGCAAACTAAAGTAAATGCCTTTTGGCAGTCTGAGGGATTCAAACGCGGATGAACTTAGCGAAAACCCAAGGCCCCCACATGGCACCTTTTGGAACTTCCAGGGGATGTGGCCTTTGGGACCTCCACAGAATTTCGCCTTTGGGACTTGCAAGGGACTTCAATTTCTGTTAGGGTGAAAATGAAAGGGTGAGGGGCTCAGCCCTAAAAGAGCGAGGAACCCCTCTTACTCAAACTTTGGGGGAGGTGTTGACCTACCACACCCAAATTTGAGTGAGGAACCTCACCCAATTTCGGGTGAGACAGGCATTTTTGCCCAAATGCTGACGAGAAAGTGCCACAGTCTCACCCAATTTTCGGCAAGAACGCCGTCCTCACCTGAATTTTTAAAATTTTATGTACCGTTCTGTTGCACCCGAGGAGGAAAGTATCTGAGCCTTTGTTCTGTAACTAACCCTTTGGTACGTAGTTCAGGGAAATGAGACAAGACCAGGACAACACAACCTGTGTCTGAGGTCCTGATACTGATGTTTGCAGCTCAGACACTGATGGTGTTGTCCTGCATCAATCACAAGAATAACAGTTCGCACTGTGATTACTTACCAACGATAGAAGTTACAGCGGCTAACAGCACCCTTCTGAATTTCAGCTCGCAGTACCTGACAAAACACCGCTAGAGATTTTTAATATTTTCATTTCTGGGACTTTATGTTTGGGACTTCATGTTTGTATGTTATGTGTAAAAAATTATACGCACCAGTATACATATAGTATATGTTAATATGTTATGTACACAATTGTACATATATTTATTCACTTGATATGGTATGTAGATGATACTATTACACAATCATACCAGAATTTTAAACATGCGAATTTTTCATTTTAATCCTCAAACCGTTCAGAACATTTCATACTTAGTCGATTTGCAAGTTCAAATGGCCTTTTTCGTAACTTCCGGTAGCCGGACAATATTCAAGACACCGGAGATGAAATTAAACCTACTAGAAACCACTGAAACGACTACCCGCACGACTATATAGGAATATCTTCCAAATTTGGCCATTTTCGAAAATGGCGGCCAAATTGCCTCTTCTGATTCCGGCTGACATTTTTGCATATCACCAATGAGTTTCTGGTGCTCATATTGTCCGAAATCGATACCAACATTGCATATATACGACATTTTAACTTTTTCCACAGAGGGGGTGGAGGGGGGTAGTTAACCCCCCAAAAAGGGGGTCTGCACGAGATTTCCATTGAACGTTTCGACTCAAATCCAAGAAACATATTTAAGGAACAAGTGTGCCGAAGCGCTTGCTTGTTAGTCGATTTGCAGGTTAGGTGAGGCTATTTGGCGTGTACCGCTAGCACTACTAGGTGAAGCGCTTGGTGTTATACCGACGGAACCTACCTCCGAGACCGGTCCACTCCCAATGACAACGTCCTGGGCATGCAGCTGACTCAGTTCCTGATTGAGCAATTGTGATTTTAACCGGGTCCCAACCGGCTTTACCTTCTTTAGTTTTGGTTTAATGTCTAAACCCTTATTCACTAGATCACCAACAACGATCCTCTCAATTTCCTTTTCAATAAAAGCCTCTAATTTCACGTCGTCTTCTCCCTTTTTAATACTACCAGATGTGAAGATCGGGGTAACAGTAAATAGCTCAATGCGCGAGGCCCCTACGAGTAAATTATACTCATCTTCAAAGTCTTCTGTCTGAATTGACGGAAATTCCGTTTGTGCGCAAAGCCTCTCATAAGAAATATATTCTGGAAAGTCAAAGACACCAACACGTTTAGTAACGTGACCACAATCAACCACTTCTGTCAGAGACTTAAGCCGCTCAAATAAAGAACCCCAGAGACCTTTTGTTTGGTCCTCGGTCAGCAGCACACCATCTGCTGTGATCTGATAAGCTTTACCATTTACTTCATGCTTTATAGTATGGTCTCCGGAATTAATCAATAACCTGAATAATCTCTTCATGAGCGATGGTTCCTCTTTACTTTTCTTCCTATCCACGTCCTCCGAGTTCGTGAGATCTCTAATTGTTTGCGTCATAGAAAGGCGGTCCCTGTAAGAAGTAAAAAAGAATGCTATTACAGCGTCTGAAAAGTCAACATAAGACATCTCCTGACCCGCTACCACATCAACACCACTCAACACCACTCGTGACATACAGCAACGCGTATACAATTTAACAAAATCAACGGTAAATTTCTGCGATGTAGATGACATTAGAAAAGTTAAAACTTGATTAGAGAAACCCTTGTTAATGAAGAACCTGCGGAGGCCGCACCTCTCATTCACGGTCTCAGCAAAAGGTCTTATCTCCTTAGGCACACACACCAAGCGTAGATTCTCCGTACCTAGCCAGATGGAGTGAGACAAAAAACTACGAGGTACCACTGGACACAAGTTAGCATAGATCTTAAAGCGAAGGGTGCCAACAGAAGCGGGATTAGAGACGTTCTCAACAGTAAATAATTGCCCGTTACTAGCCCTAATTACACTATTCACTGCAATACCTATATAATCGGTGAACTTATGAATATATGCATAAGTAGAATCCCCATGGAAGGAAAACCTAATCATCAACTGGTTATCCGGGATAGACTCCGAAGTAGCTCTCTCCAAAGGGGTTTGGGTCGTTAATTGTCTGAAATTTTCAGTCTTACTATCATACCTTAGCTTCTCCCAACGACCCCTACCTCCATAGAGCTCACCACAATCAGCAAAAGCCAGGAGAACCCTTGGGTCCCAGAGCATAACCCCATAACCAACATACGCACCGGTATTAACCATAGTATCTGCTATGGCCGTAGTAGTCATATCATAGGTAGAGTGCAAAAACATCACCCAATGCGCAGGAATGGTACATTCCTCTGCGCGTCGCGCGCACATGAAGCGACGTCTTTCAATAGGATCTCGAATAGTTGATAAAACCTTCTGTTTCCTAGTCTGGAACGTCCTGCAAATAATTTCTCAATTTCACAAGTCGAGAAGTGAATCTCGTCGAGTCTCTAACGTCCAGGACGGGACTACAGCTATGAATTCTCTCAAGACCCATGGTAATATTCTTGACGGGATCACCACCAACATCCCGAATTGAATTCACAAACCTTCCACCACTCTCGTGCATCAAATGCTCACGTAGCTCATAGTGCTGGCAATAACGTTGAGCAGCGAAGAAACCGTGAGCATGATTCTCAGAGTGAGAAAAATTTAGTTTATACTTCGGAAACTCCTTCTGAAGAAGCAGCTCACAGGCTCCATCCATCACATGCGGGATAGTGATGACTCAAGTATGCTTCTTATTCACCCTGGATGCTATCAGTTCTCCCGCGGCAGATATAAACCTCTCTCGACCACTGTTCGTAATAAGTGTGTCAGCAATAACGGCGTCGGACACTTTACCAACCAAATCATCTGTATCAAGTATTTTAATAAATTGCTGCAACACAACGTCACCACCGACACAAAGGAACGGGTCGACAGCCAACTTCTTTATATCATTAAACAAAACAGGGGCGAACGCACGAGAGACATGCAGGCATCCGTTTAAAACAGCACCGTAACCCGAAAGAGCACTCGACATTCTCGGCACAAACGGCATGAGCCACCGAACTACATCCCGAAGTGGGTCAAACTCCCAACGGAAAATTGGGCACAATATTTTGAGGACGTGCTCAATCTGTGCTCTAAAGCACAAATTCAGGAACAGCGCCAGCAAATCCAGCATATATATAAGGGACTTCCCTTACATTTAGCCGGCTGTTTAAAGCCGACAGATTATAATGATTTCACCCAGCTTTTAGCTGCGGTTCAAAACTTGGACGCCAGCCATAAGACTGTGCTAAGGGCCGCCACGGAGGCAGCGCTGAATTCCGGGGCTCCAACCTCCAATCGCTAGCGCTTTTCCCCTCCCTAGCCGCCAACCCCCTCCTGCAGGCAGCTCTAGACCCCGCGGCCTTGCCCACCCCGACACCCGCCGCGGCCGCTGCACCCCAGCTGGCCCCGGCTGTCCCTACGGCCACTCCCGCACCCCTTCCCGTTCCCCAGCCTGCCATCGCGCCGGCTCCCGCCCCTGCACCCGCTGCGGCACCACAGGTCCCACCATCCGCTGTCCCTATCCCCGCCGATCCCCAAAAATCCGCCGTCGACGAACTGCTTGCTCGATTAGCGGCACTCATGAAAGCCTCGGCTCCTGGCGCCCACGCAGTGCAATCCCGCCCATCAAATTCACGTTTATTTCCACGGAACTCGAATAACTATCAACGGGAGCGTTCGCCCAGCGGCCAGCGCTATGAGTCCCCCCTCGACGTGACAATTATCGTCGGGGATATTCCCCTTCCCGGAATTTCAATAATCGCCGGGACTTCTCACCGCGAAATTACAATAATAGCAGCAATCGGTTTTCCGAAACCCGCCGTCACGAGCCCCAGCGCCGCAACTTTGGCCCCCGTGGGGCGCCACGCGGAGACTCATCATCACCAGAGGAGCCTGCAAATCCCAAACATCATGGTTATCGGCGGCAAAGATCGACACCTGCTGCACCACAGTCCGGATGAGGCGTTCCACCGCGCCATCCGACTGGGGATGCATCGGCGTCGTGCGGGTCTTCCTAACACCCATGAGAGTCATCACGGCCTGGAACACAGCCGACTCGAACTGGCTGCCCTGGTCCGAATGCAGCTCGGCAGGGCACCCGAAGCGTGAGAAGACGTTCTCCACGAGGACTCGAGCGACGTCTTCTGCGCGGGAACTCGCCACAGGGATCGCTTCTGGCCAGCGCGTGAAGTAATCGACAAGTACCACCAGGTACCGATTGTTACGCGTCGTCGCGGAGAAAGGACCAGCAAGGTCGACGGCCACCCTCTCGAAAGGGACGCCGACATTGTAGAGCTGCAGAGGCGCGCGGGGGCGCACGCCAGGTCCCTTCTTGGCGCGGCACCGGCGGCAGGACATCACGTACAGCTTGACTTCCTGGCATAGACCGACCCAGTAGTACTGGAGACGGATCTTCGCGATGGTCTTGTTCCGGGACAAGTGGCCGCCGGAGCCCGGGAGGTCGTGGTACTGTTCCAGGACGCGCGGGATCATGGCCCGGGGGAGCACCACCTGCATGACGGTACGCCGCCCGCTGGCGTCCTCGAAGCGACGGCAGAGCAGGCCGTCGACCAGCCGCAGGGAGTCCCACTGCAAGAACAGGCCCTTGGTCTTAGCACTGCTGCTGGACAGACTCTCCCGGGTAGGAACCTCGCCACGCTGAAGGGCGCGCAGGATGGGCGCGATGTCCGGATCGTCGCGCTGGCCCGCCCGCAGATCGGCGTGCGTGGGAGTGGCGGCGTCCTCCATCCGCACCCTGTTCACCGGGGCGGCCAGGGACTCGAGCCGCGTGCAGTGACGGCAGCCAGGATCGCAAGGGCGCCGAGACAGGGCGTCAGCGTTCCCGTGGTCTTTGCCGGGCCTGTGGATGATGGTGAAATCGTAAGCCTCCAGGATCTCCAGCCAGCGCGTCAACTGCCCTTCCGTGGAGTCACGGAGGGTGCGCAGCCACTTGAGCGCCGCATGATCCGTGCGCACAATGAAGGGCGCGCCTGCGAGGTAGTGGTGGAAGTGTCGCATGGCGGAGAGGATGGCGTACAGCTCCTTCTTCGTCACACAGTAGTTGCGCTTGGCCCGCGACAACGTTTCGCTGTGATACGAAATCAGACGCTCCTCGCCCCTCTGAACCTGCGAAAGGCAAGCGCCAACCTGGAAATTGCAGGCATCACAATCCAGAACAAATGGGCCTCCCTTCGGATCCGGATAAGCGAGGACCGGGGGGGGGGGGGAGCACAGGGTGGACTTCAGTGTCCCGAAAGCCGTCTGGGCCTCCGAGGACCAGCTGAAGGGCACCGTCTTCTGGGTGAGGTGGAACAGTGGGGCGGCAATCGTGGAGAAGTCCCGGACGAAGCGCGAGTAGTATCGCGCTAATCCGAGAAAGCTGTGAACCTGAGACTTGTCAGTGGGCACTGGCCAAGTGCGCACTTTCTCGGTTTTGGCGGGGTCCGTAGCTATTCTATCGGCGGTGATCACATGACCCAGGTACCGGAGCAGACGCTGGAACAAGGAACACTTCGCCGGACTCAAGAGGAACTTAGCTGCACGGATGCGCACAAAGATCTCCCGCAGACGCTTCAGGGCCTCCTGAAAGGTCTTGCCGGGCACCACGATGTCGTCTAGGTAGACGCGGGCCGTGTCGTGGGGAACGAGACGGTCCATCAAGCGCTGGAACGTGGCCGGGGCATTGCACAAGCCGAAGGGCATGCGCAGGAACTCGTACAACCCGTGGCCAGGCAGGCAGAAGGCGGTCTTGGGGATGGCAGCTTCGGACAGGGGGATGTTCCAATACCCCCACTTCAAGTCCAGCGACGAGAACCAGGACGCTCCCCGGAGAGACTCGATCGTGGCGTCGATCCGTGGCAGCGGGTACGCGTCCTTCCTGGTTACAGAGTTAAGCTTACGAAAATCGATCGCAAACCTTGGATTCCCGTCCTTCTTCGTCAGGAGCACGACCGGCGAGGCCCAGGGTGACTGCGACGGACGGATGACCTTCTGCTCCAGCATCTCCCGCACGCACTTGTCCGCCTTCTCTTGTTTGTGGAACTCCAGGCGGCGTGGGGCTTGTTTGATCGGAGCGACATTCCCAGTGTCGATCTCGTGCTCGACAAGCTGGCAGTGGCCGATCTCGCCGTCGCAGGAGAAGACGTCCCGGAACTCCAGCACCAGATCTCTCACCTGCTGCAGCTCGTCTGGTGACAAGTCAGGCGCACAGCGGTCCACCATGGCCGTGAGGGGCTCCGGCAGAACATTGGCAGCGGCAGGCGCAGCGGCAAGGGCCAGGGCAGGGGTGACTTCGCTGACGGGGGCCTCGGGGTGCACAGCGAAGCGCGCCAGCCAGGTGGACGACGGCAGCGTCACGGGGAGGTCGGTCTCGTTGCAGACCAGGAGGCACAGGGTGTCGGTCTCGTCGCGGACAAGCTGGCCTGCGGACGTTTTACCTGACGACGCGACAACTGGTTGCAGATGACCCTGGAGCCGGCGGACGGCACAGCGTCCTGCGTCAGGCTCTGCCAAGGGCTGGAGCGGAATGTGGCGTCGCTCTAGCCCCTCCCGGTTCGGATGGGTGGCCAGCCCACCCTCACCGGGGCGAGTGGTTACGCTGGGAGCTAACTGCCCCGGAGCTACCTGCCCCCCCACTCGTCCAAACTCCTCTTGGTTGCCGTCCGCCGTCCACATGCCGAACCCTCGAACCTGGACGGGGACAAACTGCAAGGTGCGTGGGAGGAGGGTGACTCGTGCGGCGACTTCCACTCGCGACGGCAGCTCGAAGTCCGACGGCTGGGTGGTGACGAGGGTCATGGGGATGCGCTCAGCACAAGCGCGTAGAACCAACTCGTCGCTGTTCAGATCGATGCAGCGGACGTAGGCGGCAAGGAAGTCGCCTCCCAGCAGGCAATCGTCATGCACATCGCCCTCGTAGATGCAGACGGGCACGGTGACGCCGGGGAGGCCAGTTGCTCCAGGAAGGTCGATGCTCACACAGCGGGGGCCGTACAGTGCGCCAGCAGCGGCCGCGCTCCCGGCGTTGCGCATGCTCAGCACCGAGGACACGGGCGGCGTGTCGGGGAGGACACCACGCCGAAGCACTGACAGCGACGCACCCTGGTCAACAAGGAAGCGGCAGTGCTTACCGGAGACGGTGCCGTCGAAGAACCAGGGCACCCGGGGGAGGATCTGCGGGGGCGCCGAAGGGGGTGGCGGCGGCAACGCTGACGTCGGCGCAGGACGAGGTTGGGCGCGGCACACAGCGGCCGGCGGCTTGCCCGCAGCCGCGGCTACTGTCCGTTTCCCAAACCAGCGTTGGTGGAGCGGCGATCGCCATGGCCGTCATCACGCCGGTCGTCCTTGCCGCCCCCTTGTTTCTGACGGCGGTCAGAGCGGCGCCCGCGGCCGCGGTCAGGACACGCGTTCAAGGAGTGACCCTCACGGTGGCACCCAAAACAGCGGCCCGCGCGGCGGGGAGAGCGCGAACGCCTCCTGCTCCGAGAACGAGAGCGCCGCGGACGGAGCGCAGGGGCGAGCGGGACCGCCGACGGCGGCGCGCCACGGCATCGCGCAAGCTGTCCAGGACAGCCAGCAGGTCGCCGTCACGGCGGTCATCTTGCCGCCCATCCTGCCGGTTGTCACGGCGGCGGAGCTGGGGCCCCACTCGGCGGACGTCCAGCTCATGCTCATCCGCAGATGACGGCGCAGGGGAGGCAGCACGGGGAGGTTCAGGAGGACCTACAACTGAAACCTGCGCTACCTGCAGCTGGGGCGCCATGCGCGCGCGCTTGGGGGACGGCTCGGCTGCAGCAGCGGCCGCGGCTCCAACGCGTCCACCGACTCAATGTGGAGCGCGGCGCTGAGGGCGGCGTCCATTGTTGTCGTCTGGCGCAGGCGCACTTGGCGGCGGAGGGCGTCGTCAGCGATGCCCTTCACGAAGGCCTCGTGCGCCGTGGTCTGCAGGGGCTCCTCCGGCCACGTGGGGTACGCCAGCCGCACCAGCCGGGACAGCTCAGTGGCGTAGGCGCGGAGGGACTCGCCGGCGCCCTGCTTGCGCGTCTGGAACTCGGCCTGGGCGGCGCTGCTGCCCTGGGCGGCGCCGTAGTGCGCGGCCAGGCGCCCACGAAGCTGGCCGAAGTTCTCGTGGTCGGCGGCCGGCAGGGTCTGCACCAGGTCAGCGGCGGGGCCACGGAGGCCGGCAAGGAGGCGGCAGCCCATCTCCTCAGCCGACCAGCCATTGCGCCGCGCCGCGCTGAACTGAGACTCGAACACGGCCCAGGACCTAGAACCGTCAAAAGTCGGCGGGGCGACGCGGTCGCGGCCCTCCCGGTTGGCCTGCAGTTGGAGCTGGGACAGGCGCTCGACGAGCTGGCCCTGCCTCTCTGCATGTGGGCCGACACGGTGGCGAAGCGGGCGAGCGCCTCCTCCAGGGGGCGATCACGGCGATCGCGGTCACGGCGGTCCGGCCTTCGTCTGTTGCTCCTCGTTTTCCGTTGTCTTCTTTCGCTGCTCCTCCTCGTCGGCCTGCACAAGGTCCCACCATGTCGGCCTTTCCGTTTGCAGCATGGTGCTTTCTTATGTTGCTTGGAGCTCCTGGATTTCCAGCTCAAGCTCAGTGTCCTGGGGTGGATGTTGCCGACTCCTCTTCTGCTGCTCTTTCTCTCGTTGTGGACTGCGAGGATGTTGGGCGTTGGAGGCGGTGACGACGACTCCCTCTGCAGCGACCGGCTTGGTTTAAACCGAGCCCCCCAAACTGCGGACACCCGGCCAGCCTCCGACCGCCTAGCTTGCATGACCCGACGCGCCGACTCTACCCCCTGCTGAACACCCAGGTCCAGTGGGCTGGCATTCACTTTCTTGACCTTTTTCTGCTGCAACAGTTTCGGAATCCGGTAGCTCTTGCTTCTCTTTGCCTCGTTCCTTACTGCTGGGCACACTTCTGGCTTTATTCTCCTTCTTTCTTCAAAACTTGTTATCACTCTAAACTTCTGCACTGCTTTGCTTCCAATCCAACACAAGCCACGCACTCCGCCTTGCAACACTTTGCTGCATTTGGGCCCAACAATGCACCCCTGGCATAGGCGCCAGCGAGCGCGTGGCGGCCCCCTGCGAGCGGGCCTTCCCTGGCACCCCTGGCGCCAGCCACCTGGAGCGGTGTTGCCGGAGCAATGGTCACGGAGTAGGGACGACCCCCACATAGTTGATCCAAGCGCCCGGGGTATCGCCGTCTGTGACGTCACCGCCTGTTGCACGCACATCTGCGTTGAGCCGGAATGGAGCGAGGCGGTCCAGGTGGACGAGTTGAAGATTTAGGGGATTTCTGTCTTCCCGAATCCGGGCATTGCAGTCGTTTATTATGTCAATTACGGTAAATGGACCTAGCCATTTCCGCCTGAGTTTTCCCATTTCTCCCGTTTTACGAGCTCTATCGTACAGGAAAACCTTGTATCCAGGCCTAAAAGGCGCCAAGCTTGCAGTGAGATCATATCGCTGTTTCATTTTGTTTGCAGCTTCATAAGACATCCTGCGGACTTGTTCATGGACCTCCATGAGATTTCTCCGCAATTGGCACGGGAAATCACTAATGTCCGGCAGTTTCGGCGGCGAAGTAAGCAGAGTCCACATCGGAGCGCCGAACATAACCTCATACGGCGAGAAATCATGGACTGGATTGGGTAAGTTCCGATACGCCTGTGCAATGAAAGGCAAGTAATCTAGCCAATCCTCTTTTGCGTCCTTCATTATAATTCGCGATTTGGCTTTTAAAGTCCGAATCCAGCGCTCGGCTTTGCCATTGGCAGATGGGTGTTGAGCTGTTGTCCGATACTTGCGGATATGATAGAGTTCCAATACTGCTCTTATCAGCTGGCATTCCACAGGTTTGTCTTTATCTGTAAGGACTGATAATGGAGATCCAAACACGGAAAACACATCTCTGCCCAGTGTTTTGGCAAATTCTTCTGCTGTTCGTGACTTCATTGGGGAAACCACTGGCCAGCCAGAGAAAGCCTCGACCGCTACCAGTACCCACTGATAACCCTCTTGTGTTTTGTACAGGGGTCCAGCGACATCAACATGCCAGCGGCCATGAAGTAAGCCTTCTCTGTACAGCTTCAAGGGAACTTTGGTCTTCTGGTTTGGACCATTCCCACGGTGGCATCTCTCACACTGAGAAATTACTTCTGCGACGTCACTCTGCATACCAGGCCACCAGAAAAATCCCTTAAGGTAATTAAGCGTTTTGGTGACTCCAAACTGATTTGCAGATCCCAGCTGACTGTGGTATGACTGCACTGTTGCTTTCACATGTTTGGCTGGCAATTTTAACTGAAGTCTCTCCTTTTCAGCTATGCCACTGGGGTGTTCAAAACGTCTCCACAGTAACTGGCCCTCAATTTTGAGTGAGTCAAACTGATGCCAAAGAGTCCGAGTCCATGGCCCATAACCTACCACATCCTGGAGTGGTGGCCGTTTTCCATCTTGGACTGCAATGACGATAGGCATAATTCCCTCATCAAGGCGTTGACCTCTGATCATATTGTAGAGTTAGGGCCTTTAGGTAGCGGTCATTGTACCGCTAGCATTTTCATACGCTGGCCGCCTAGTGCCAGCTAGTCTCATGCAAGGCTCTCGCACTGTTGTCCCCAGCAACGCCTAACAACGCCTCGGTTGGCTTGCCAGTCTACGCCGCTCCGTGCTCCGAGACTGTTCCCTGTATCAGTGCCGTTCTCAATAAATCCTCTGGTTCCAGCATATCTGAGTATTTCCTTCTGTCCGAAGCTACGTTTCAACTGGCGCAGTCGGTAGGACAGAAGGAGATATTCGAGGTGCGCTTGGCCAAGGATTTGGCTGATTTTCTGTGCAGGAATTCCGAGTGTGTGTGTGTGCCCTGTGCCATCGTCCATCTTCCTGCTCCCGTCCCGATCCTGGTCCCGCTGGTCCCTGGTTCCCGGTTCCCGTCCCTGGCAGCTGACCGCTCCCCGTCCGGTAGCTGTTCCCCGTGTGACCCCGGTGACCCTCGACCTCTGACCCGGATCGAGATTTCCCCCTGAGTGAGTCTTTCGCCCCCAGTGCGCCAGTGCATTTGTGACCCACTCTCGCGTTCGGCCTCGTTAATTTACACGCCAGTCCGCGCGCGTGTTAAATTACGATGGCAGAACGCCGCGCGAGCCGCAGCGGAGGGCGTTACGTACGCCTGCCGCCCGGCGAGGGGCGCAACAATGACGATGCCGACGCCGGCCACGCCGCGGCCGGGGGCCCGGCTGGCTGTGCCGACGCGGGGGACGCAGTGGTCATTCCCTGCGGCCCTGACGTCACTGCGCTTCTACAGGAGCTGACCGCGCTTCGCGCCGCGGTCGCTGCAAGTGCCGCCGGTACCGCAAGCGCGGCCGCCGCTGGTCCTGCAGCTCAGGCTTCTGCTGCTTACGCAGCGCATGGGCCTTATGCCCATGCAGGCTACTTCGGCGACCAGCGCCAAGAGCCACTGATCGTCTCGGCCTCTACGATTCTTGCGCTTCGTAAGGCTGTGCCGAAGTTCGACGGGCGCGTCAGTTACGACGTTTTCCGCCGTACTTTTGACGATCTGGTGGGTGCCTACCCAGGCCTCACCGGGAGCCAGCGCTTCACGCTGCTGGTCTCTGCGCTCGAGGAGCCCATGTCGCTCCTGACGGCGATTTTGACGCCTTGGACGACATGCTGCGCATGGCCTACAGCAGGCCTGTGCACGCTCCCTCCGAGATGAGAAGTTTCTTCTCTCTCGCTCAAAGCGAGAAGGAAGGGCTCGAGGAGTGGAGCACGCGCGTCAGCCGTGCCGCTCGCCGCGCGTACCCCGACACTGCGCTGGTGCGCGTGGAGGGCTACGCCATCGAGCAGTTTATCAGAGGCTTGTACGCCGATGATATCCGCTCTGGGGTTTCTGGCGGCGCATTCCAGACCATGCGTCAAGCACTGGACCAGTGCCGCCTGACCCGGTCGAGGTGCCCGTAAAAAAAGCGGAATAGTCGATGCAGAGAGCACCTCGCTCCGCTCGGGCTCAAAAATGCGGGCGGTTTTGAGCTGAAAGAGGCGGCGGCGGGACGGCGCGGTCGGACTCTGGCATCACTGGGGGGTACTTTATGTGAGATAACACACTGCCCTTAAAATAAATCCTCAAATAATGATATATTAATTCCAACATACAGAATGTACATAACAAAGTACAAAATATGCATTGTGAATACAAAACAGTGATGAGATAATGATTCTAATCGAGATAAATTATACTTTTACAAATAGTTTATGCAAAGTATTTGATAAAAATTGAGAAAATTGAAATTTTTAAGGCTACAAAAATTGAATATGCTTAGTAGAGATGATACCTATGTAAAAAAAAGGAGCAAAAGAGAAGAACATAATATTGTAACTACCCCAGCACAACCAAAGAAGAAAACAAAGAAAAACACGATCACTGATGGCACTTGGCTATGCAAGGCATTTAGGTTTATTAACCCACAACATTATTGAACTGATGCGGATCAGTAGAGGAACCCCTTGAGCAGGTCCGGGAGCAGGCCACTGGAATAATTAGGTGGAGGTGGGGGATAATTATGGCCATAGCCATACTGCTGCTGGTAGTTATAGTCATTGAACTGTAATTGAAGTGTAGTGGACTGTAATGGTTGGGATAGCGTAGTAATGCTTGTAATTTGTGTAATATGCGTAATTGGTCCGTAATCGTTGTAATGATTCAAAATGTAATTGTCGGTCGACCATTTTTATGAGTGATTTCCCCCTTGGTTATAGTACTTGGGGTAGGAGGGAGCTGGGGCAGGATGGTAGTACTGATTTGAAGGTTGTTCAGTCACAGGAGTGTTCGAAGGGGTACGATAGTGAATGGTATCGGGGGGATTGGCTGGAATGGTACTCTGGGAGGGCACCATGGGAGTGTGATGGATGACTAGCTGGGCTTCCTGGCTGGTCTTCTCTGATGACACAGCAGAAGTTTTGATGGGCGTAGATGGGACAACAGCAGATTCCTTCATGTGTGTGGCTCGAGGGAAGACCACCTTGGTGGGTGTTCCCATTACAACACCGGCGCACTGTGCTCCAGGCCTCTGTGGTGTAGCACCTGTTGATCCTGCTAGCACCTTGGCAGGAGAGTTGAAAGGAGAACTAGTCTTTGCAGTGGAACTCCATTTTGTATATCTCAGTTGAAGGTCCTCCCTGGGCACCTCCAACACACCAGGACTTGCTTCCACAGCCATGGGAGTCCAGACAGCACGGGAATCGTCAGGTACTGCAGCTTTGTCCGCAGAGGGAGATCTCCCCTTCACCGAAGCTAACCGATGGCCCTTCCGGTTGATGACATCATGGAATATGCTTTAGGTCAACTTTCTTGGATCCGGCGAGTTGGCATTAACATAATCTGAAAACAGAAGACTAGACAGGAGTGAAGGGGAAAGATTAGTTCTAAAGATAAAATATACCATGCATGGCTTTCAGAACTTGTTCGGGAATCCCTTTCCTGAATCTTCCGCTGCCATGACACGTAATGTTCACAAGATCCTCGTGTTCAAACAGCTCCACTAACAGCTGCCGCGCCATTGCTTTTGATGGCGCAAGTAAATCCTACAAAAATGAAAAAAACAGATTGCATTATCCGAAAGGATTGAAATATCACTTTGCCCTCTGTGTATATTTCTTTCGGTATATTTGAATATCTTTTTTCAAAAAGCTAGAGAGAGAGAGAGACAGAGAGAGAGAGAGAGAGAGAGAGAGAGAGAGAGAGAGAGAGAGAGAGAGAGAGAGAGAGAGAGAGGGGGGGGGAGGGATTTCATTTGATTTATTGATTTTTGATTTATTGACACTTAAGGGTTCACAAAAAGCGCTAAGAAGCACCACTGGCATGTGAACCCGCCCTCTTAATTATTTATAACAAGTTTATAAATATAGGGAGAGAGTGAGAATTGAGAATTAAATTGAATTTATTGGGTAATAGTAGTACATAAGACTTTTAGTCTTGTTGTTGTACATCAGAAGCGCTCATTAGAAAAACAGTTCAGTAATATTGAGCAGAAAACATTAGTACCGTTAATACAGACACAAAGTATTTGGTAGGGTAGCATATAACAATGGTGTGAAAAGAACAGGTAACACTTACATAGACCAAAGGGAGCAGTTACTTAACATAACAATAACAACAATAACATCAAGGATCAACAAGGCAGGTGCGGCTTAGATAACTTCTAGCTTTATGTTGAAAGCTATTTACTGAGTTGGTTTTTAAAATCCATCCAGGTAACTGGTTCCACAAAGTAACGGCAGCGATCCAGAAGGCGCCACGCTCCTTATCGGTACGATGCAACGGTACACGAAAAGAGGGCTTATCATCACGCCTACTGCGGCAGTTTATTTGGTTTACAGGAGTCAACTTTTGGAACAAATAGGGCGGGGACTTATAGACTTCAACTTTTTCAAGAAGACAGATAGCTTGGAGATGCTTTCTCTGCGTGATATTAAGCCAATTAAAGCTAATGAGGTGCTGAGAAATGCGGGAATGGCGAGGTAGATCAAGCCTGGCACAGGCATTTTGCATCCGCTGTAGCTTCTCCATACTTTTGAACAACATACCAAACGTGACTGCAGAACAGTAATCAATTATAGGAAAAACAAGGGATTCAATCAGGCGTTTTCGGGTTTCTCTGGGTAAAAGGTCTCGAAATCTACGAATGCCATGTAGGGCAGTTCTACTCTTGTTACAGACAGACAAGGCGAAAGGTTCCCAGGTTAAGTTACTATCCACAAGTACTCCAAGGTTATTAACAAAATCAAGATACTTCAGCAGTACATTTTCGACCACTACTGAAGGTTTATTACAGGGCAACTTATTTAGTAGCTTGGGGTTCCCAACTAATATAACCTGGGTTTTGACACCATTAATTGCCAGATTGTGCCCTTTTGCATAAGAGGAAAGTCCAGCTGCCTCCTCATTAATTATACTAACAGCATTATTAAGATCACTATGATCAAATGACACATAGTTTTGTAGATCGTCAACATACAGGTGGAATTTAGAGTTAGCGAAAACCTTATCAATATCATTTCCGTACAGAGAATACAGTAAAGGTCCTAGGACCGAGCCTTGCGGAACGCCGAAGAGGATATCCATAAATGATGAGAGCGAGCCATCTAGACTAACAAATTGTTGACGGTCAGCAAGGTAAGAAGTAATCCAGTTAATTGCAGGTTCAGATAGGCCAAGGTAGCGTATCTTACTAACAGCCCGTGATGCACAGATGGAAATGCATTACTGAAGTCATACAGAACAAGGAGCGAAATTAGGCGTTTACCCATCGCCTCCCTCAAGTCACAGAGAGAGAGAGAGAGAGAGAGAGAGAGAGAGAGAGAGAGAGAGAGAGAGAGAGAGAGAGAGAGAGAGAGAGAGAGAGAGAGAGAGAGAGAGAGAGAGAGAGAGAGAGAGAGAGAGCGAGGGAGAGGGAGAGAGAGAGAGAGAGAGCCTTTTTCTTGGTCCGCTTTTTGTGGGCTTGTCTGGCCTCCACAGTGGCTCCAGCCTGAGCCACACGCAGCATTTCTACTTTGGTCACTTTGACTGATGAAGAACCCAAATATTCCTAAACAGAAGTGGGAAAATGGGCATGAGATAAAGAAAAGTAAAGCAAAGAGTACCACCTCAACCTGCATAATAACCCATGCTTGGCCTGGTGGCAGAGAGGTGTCAATGGGATGATCGTGACCTGGAACAAACAAAATTTGTAACCATCATATGCCAAAGTTATGTTTTCAGCAACTATTTGAAGAAACAGTTTCTCTTCAAAACGAGAAATACAAGATTTTTTATTGGCAGCCACTCTGAAGTAAAAGCTCACATGTGGTCTACACAAGAAACCGAAGTACATGAGGGGGCTCAAGAGAAGAAATAAAATCGATTCTGCTCTACATTAGCCACTTTGACGAGGACTTCGCAACCGGCGAAAACATCGCCGACGATATGGAGCTACAGTTCGCAAAGCGTAACATTGAGAGCCGGTTAATGAAAAAAATTCATTTTGTGACCGACGGTGGCATGAACATTGTACGCGCCCTTGCCATCCTCGGTATTCAGAGGTCGTACTGCTTTGACCACCTGCTGAATTGTGTCCTCCAACGGGCTTTCACGGTGCACCTGAATCGGGTAAATGTGTATGGGGCCGAGGGGGAGACAGTAGTAGGAAAAGTGCGAGAAACAGTGCTCCTCCTGAAATCCTCGAAAGATGTGGCACGCTCACTAAAAGAAAAATTGGTCGTTGGTCCAGATAACAGGATCCACCAGGTTCAGTTTAAGAGCAGCTTGCCCATGATTCAGCGTGTCGCAGCAAACTTCAATGAAGTAAGTACCACCAGGGATGCCAACAAGAGAAAGGAGAGCGGGGCGCGACCGGGTTTCGCAGAAAGAGGGGAGGGAGGGAGGTAATGGGAGATTCTTTTAAATGTACTTGAAACATGAGTTTTAACGAGTGGATTTAAAGTGTAACGTTCAGATAAGATAGGCAGACCGGGAGGGGGGGGCACCAAGGGAGAGGGTTCAATATACTTCATGGACGGCAGCCACTTCGAATACTATTACTGATTGCATTCATTTGTAGGTTTGCAGTGCTCTTGCGAAAATCGGCAGGTCAGAGGTTTTTGAAGATATAACCAAAGATGACCTAGCATCCTTGGTCGAACTTGTAAGGCCAATGGAAAACAGAGCATCGGTGAGAAAGGGAAAGTACCACAATACCCTGCTGGGAAGTGACTGGACTTTCTTTTCCAACCATTTCATTGCCCTCGAGGCTGAAACGCCCTTCACAAGAGCCTTGAAGGCGCACCTCCGGGAGGAGCTGTCAGTGGTTCAGCTTTTGGAGCTAGACAAGCTCAAGAGCGTGGTGGCGTATTTCAAACGGTCCGGGCTGAATTCCAAACTGGAAAAACCCTTAAACAGGAGGTGGAAACACGATGGAATTGCCTTCTGGCCCCTGGAATCGTTTTTCCAAAGAGAAAAACAGGTCCAAAAGGTGTGTTCGTTAATTTGTATACTGTTCAAAAAATGTGTGTATATATATTTAATGTGGTATTCTACTCTAATGGCCTGAAATTTTCAAAAATGCCTTTTCCTTTTAGGTGAACGAAATACTGCTCACCCAGAAAAAGGAGGACCTGGTCCTGACTGCCGACGACGAGAAATTGATGCGGGCCCTCTTGCCTATTTTAAAGATTTTTAGGGAGGAGAGTCTTGTGGTGGAGGATGATGACGGCCCCACCATCCAATTCGTGTTTCTGAGCCACAGGCGGCTTCAAACATATTGCCGCCGAACGCGGAAGACGCAGTGGCAATCGCGAGATTGCGGGCTGCATTGCTGCAAGAGCTTCGCTTGCGGTATCAGACCCACCCTCGCCACTTGCTAGGACTTTTCTTGTGCCGAAATTTCGCCAGCTGTCTCAGGAAAAAGGTAATTAAAATAAAATCAGACACCTCTTTAGGATTCCACACTTCCTCGATGCCCGGGTTCACATACCGACCTTTCTGGACTGTCAATTTGTTTGACACTCTACACATGTGCAACGAGCGCCCATTTCATAGAGCACTGTATTCTCCAGGTTATTTAGAATGCTCGGGCCTTAGTCCAAGAAGTGAGGGATGAGACCGGTGGAACGGCCCTAACTGCTGCAGCGAGTGATCCGCCCCGACCAAAAAGGCGCGATCAGAATACGACGAGCTCAGCGACGAGGTCGAAAATCTTGACGAGGTCGATTTGTACTTGGCTGAACTAAAAGCTGACACACAACACGTCGGAAGCGGTCAAATAATGGACTGGTGGTCGAAACACGTAAGCGAACCCAAACCTAACTGCGCTTCCCTGAAATTTTCTAATTTTTTTCCCTTTCAATGTATCGTTCTAACCTCTTTTTTTTTTTTTTTTTATCAAAATTTCAGAGAGAGCGTTACCCGTCCCTAAGCGTCGTGGCGCGCATGGTATTGGGCACTCCTGCAACCAGCGCCTCTTGAGAGAGTGTTCAGCATTGCAGGTTTTGTCGCCGATGGTCGACGAAGTAATCTCCACCCCGAGTCAATCGATGATATTCTATCTTTTACCATTTGAAAAACAAGAGGAGACAGCGCCGCAAGCGGCAGGGCCGTCAGGAAACGGGGTACAGAGCTAGGGGGCAGGGTACAGGTCAGTCTGAGGGAGGGGTGGACCAGAGGGAGGAAGGCCATGAAGTAGAGAAGGGGGGCAGGTAGTGTAAGAGAAGGGCAGGGAGACTGATTCGTGATTTAATTTTTTTTTTAGGTCTTGTTTTCTAGTCCTGTTTTTTTTTAATGTTTATTTACTCTAGTCATTTTTTTTTTTTCACAAGTCACGAATTTCGAATCAAACGAGTTAAGTTTTTGTACTGTGACAATGTTTCACCATGTTAAATAAACAATTTTTTATGCTTTCTTTCAGTGCCCTTTTCCATTCCGCAATAAAAAGTACAGACGCGAGTATTTTAAAGGGTGTGGTGTGGGGGCGTGTCAGGCGCAGGGGGGGGGGGGAGGAGCAAGGGGAACGGGTAGCCCTTGTGGGTTGCCGAGGACGGACTGCTCAAAATTATAGATTTACAAGGGAGGGGGAGTGGGGGGTATTCAACTCTAGGGCGAAGTATATAAAGAAAAAGCCATGCGCGAGCGCGGACCCCTGTAGCGCTTCGAGTTTGAGAAATATACGAGCGGCGAGCGGTCCCAGTTCAGCTGAGCTGGCGCATGCAGTTTGAGAGTTTGAACCGCACGCGTCAAAGTGGCGCTGGTCGCGGTGCGGCCCGGTACGGTCCGGCAGGCCCACGCCACGTCACCGCTTCGCCCAGCTGACACCGGTGGGCCGGCCAGAAACGGCGGCGGCCGGCGGCCACTGCAGCGCAGCGATCAGCCGCTGCGACTGAACGAGGCAGGCGGAGGCAAGCGAGGCCGTGCGGCGCGGTGGCGACTTGACCGCTCTCCGCTCCGCGCCAACCGCTTGGCAGACAGAGCGGTCAGCAGCGGCGCGGTCGAGCGGTGCGGTCAGAACTGGCCTGACGCAGCACTCTGGCATCTTGTGTCCAAATGTTTGGAGGATGTATACTTGCTATGCAAGCTGCAGTCACAGTCCTCGCACTACATTGGCGACCATAATATGTAGGAAATGCATTATGATCACCTTGGTCGTATGTGCTGCATAATATTCTTATCAATTTTTTTAGTCAAATAGAGTTTACACAAGGAGAATAAAACCTGTGGATGAAAGGGAAAAGTTATTTCCGTTGTTACTTAGGACTCAAGAGTTGGTGTTAAGAGAGAGAGGACACTCGATTTTTTTTGCAGGCGGCGCGGTGAGGAGTTTTTGTTTAGGGTGGTTTTGAGAACTGATAGAAAGATAGTTGCTATGATAATATTATGTTGCATAGCCAATAGGTATAGTGTGAAAAACAAGCTGGCCCGTCCCTTCCGTCAACGTCGGTGCCAGTTCCGCTGCGCTCCACCGGCACCTCGGTTCGACAGGGGGACTTGGCCAGCTTGGCCTGCCGGCGGCGTTTGCAGGGGCCTTCGGCCCCCGCCTCAAGTCTCCCTAGAAGTGCCCGATAGCAGATGCATTTGTTACGATTGAAATCGTTAACCTGAGCCCGTCCCTGTGCGCACCGCGATGGTAATGGTGTGCGCGCAGCGGCCAACCCTAACCTCAAAAAACAAAAACAGACATATTTTTATTCATCAAAAATGCGATATAAATCGGAAATTGTTGCCACCGTGCGTAGTTCTACGTCAAGAAAGTAGTTGATCCTCAAAATTTGAAGTTTTTCTATGAACGATAAGTCGGCGAACATACGTCCGCCCGAACGAACATGCGGCATCAGACTATAAGCCCGGCTCCTGCCGTTTCTAAAGAAACGTGTCGGGACGGGCTAAAAAGAGATATATCTTTGTATGGATTTGAACTAAAATTAAGTTTGTATAATGTTAAAGAAAGTTATTGTTTGTTATTGTGTTATAATGATAAAGACTATTTGTATGGGTACCGAAAGTTTGTATTGCTCTGCTTTTACCATCTCGGTTTCGCAAGTGTTCTGTGTGTTTGTGCCTTGCCTTATGGCCTGTATGTAGAAATGTTTAGCGAAGGGATTTCGGTGGTTGTTTGGTGAGTTTCGTCAGGTGTTGTTGTGGTGTGTGGGCACACAGTTTCCCGGGGGGTACCTTTGGGTAGGGTGGTACTTCCCTAAACAAGCTGGCCCGTCCCTCCGTCAAACCTCGGTGCCAGTTCCGCTGCGCTCCACCGGCACCTCGGTTCGACAGGGGGCCTTGGCCAGCTTGGCCTGCCGGCTCGACAACGGACCCCCCCCCCCCCCCCCCGCCCTGTTCCCACCTTCTCGGTCATCTGTAGGCATATTAGGATCCATCCGAATGTTTCTGGTCGTCCTTTCATAAAGAAGTGTAGTGAAAATAGTGGTTTTTAACGATTTTGAGCTGATTTTGGGCTGTTGATGACAGGCCTGGAGTGGTTTTGGGTGGTTGTTGCATGTTGTGCGATGATAATACTTGCCTTTGGTTTCGACTCCGACCCGCGGGGACGTCCTCGCGGCTGTATTGCGGGTTGCCTATTTGAGGCATATTTTACTGTTTTTTCGAAACTTTGAGGCCCGTGCGGAGACAGAAGATGAAGTCCGATCAAAACACGCTTTTACACCGTTAATACCCTCGCCACGCATCACGTTTCCCACCATGAGCCGATATCGATTTCCAAAAAAGTGGGTATTCACGTCACCCTAGTCCTCGCAACGCAAGGGGGACCCGCTCAATCGTCCTCGTGTAAAGTCATCTCCGCCTCCTACCAGCTCCGTTCAAATCTCATACTGACCAATGAGAGCTCGTGACGGGTATCGCTATCTACCGGAGCGCAGCTTTACTTCCCTGAGCCGGTTAATGACGTAGGGTAGGGGCGATTCCTAAATGACCTACATCAGCGCTGTGTGTGTCACCTTGTAGAACTAACTATCGTTGCGGTACTACCGTTCAATTTTTCATACCTATGTCCACTGACGAACGTTGCGAGATTTTTTTTGCTCATCGGTGTAACTGTTTACTTTCCGTTTGTTTTCGTTTTAATTTTCGGGTAACGGTTTGCGGTTTGTAGCTGAAGATGTTTGATGTAATCGAAGTGTGGTGGTAATGAGAAAGAAGCAAGAAGGTCACAATCGGTAAGTGTGAGGTTAAGTATAGGATCTCAGTACATGGTTTCAAGGGGATGTTTCTTCTATCGGTGCCACAGTCCACTTCGAACCCCGAAAAAAAAAAATGCAAACACCTGATCACTGATGATCTGACGAAGTTCCATTTTTGTCCAAAATTGAGATTCCATTGGCATTGGACGCAGTTTTCCAAAGTGAAAGTATCCTCTGATTTGAAACTTCTTTGTTTGCTTTATCTCTTACTTACTGCAGCGAATTCGTGTTTTCCTGTTATAGGAGGTGTCAATGCATTTTTTAAATCATTTCCTTTAACTCTGAAGCAACAGACACCAAAGATTTTGGTCTCAAGACCTGTTGAATTTCTGAGACATTTTTAGTGGTGTTTAAACTTCAGAAAATGTTTTAATTTTCTTCTGTATTAGGTCAAGTGAAAAAGTTACATTTTTTTAAACGTGAAATTCTTTGTTACCATGGTATGGTCTACAGAAACAGTTTAATTTTGGTGAGTTTAGAAGAAGTGGACTTCAGTCACAGTCAGTATCACCTGTGAAATGTCTCACCAGATAGGGACAAAAGCAACAACATGGTAAAACAAATCGATCTTTAAGTGACTGCTCTGGTGTTGTGCGCAACAACATAACAGTTTACTGATTAATGTGTACTCAGAGCAAACAACAACGGTGGCATTTTTACATAACAGCTCTCTGATAGTGGCGCTATTCTATACCCTGGCCAATCAAAGTAGCGCATTATCATCATGACCTGACAAAGAGGCGTATACTCTAACTCGCTTTGCTCACGCGCGCTGCCGCGCGCGTTCGCAAAGCTCGTTTGGGGCCCTCGGCCCCAATGGGTCGGCGGGCTCCGCCCGCCCGGTTTGGGGCCGGGCCGCCTTCCGAGCGAGAGCGGTCGAGAAGAGGGTCCGTTTAGTGAAGACCGCATCGAAATCGGACGTACGGTTCAGGAGCTAGAGCCGAATCTGCACTTAAGCCCCTCCGCGCCGGCCGGCCGGCCGGGGACCGCCCCCGCCCGGCCCCGCGCGCTGCGCGCGCGGAGAGCGCCTGTGGCGGACCGGGCCGCCAGCCGCTCGCGCGGAGCGCGAGAGAGAACGTGCGAGGATCGGAGAGAGAAGGCATTCGGATCGGGCGCGCCGGGGTGGCGCGCCAACCTGTTTTCCCTTCGTTCCCCCTGAAGGGGTTTGGAGCCGATTTAAGCACTGTCCCCGGGGGAAAAATGAAATTCTGACGATTTTGACCTTCCCAATTGTCGATGCGACGAAGCCGACGCCGCAAACCGGAAGTCGCTAGGACGTCGGGAAGTGGGTGAAACAATCGATCAGTCAGTCACTGTCTCGCATGCGGGGGTATCTTTTGGGACTCGCGCCTGCGGCGCTCGCTGGGGGCTCCGCCCCCAGACCCCCGAGGCGGCCTTCGGCCGCCCAGTGTGGCGGGCTTCGCCCGCCCACGGTGTCTGTGGGGTCAGGTGCCCGGGTAAACGCCAGAAACGCCAAGAAAAACGAAAAAAAAGCAAACCCCCCCACCAGTATTTGAACCGCCGACCTTCACCATGCCCGAGCGCCGCGCGAGACCGCGCGGCTGGCGAGACGTTGTTGACCTGAACCCCCGCGGCCGCCCAACACAAGCGAACGACGGCCAGGCGCCGCGCGCGCCGCACCGGGCCTATTCCCCAGCCACACGTGGTCGACAATGCCCGTGCCCGGTGACCCTCCAGGCGCAGCCCACGCTTTGCCAAAATCTTCCACTCGTCCTCGTTCGCACCCGAAAATTTGAAAGAACGAATCCTATGCATCCCCAGAAAGGGGTTGAAAAACCCCAGAAAACCCACCCTGTCCGAACTCTGTCGGACGCCTCGTTCAAAAATGGCTGCGTCCGAAACGTCTCTGGACCCCCGATTTCTCCCCGATTTTATCGCGTCGGCGAAATTCTTTTAACGGGATGTCGTTCTCCTCCCCGGTTTAAGGGGGTCGAGAGAAGTCATTTTTCGTCCAGCTCGCCTCCTTGTACGAGATCTCGTGAAATTTGACGATTTTATCGCATTTAAGGTAGGAAGGAGGTGGAAATGTTAACTTTTGACGATTTTTCGGTCCCCTATTGTTGAGCGTCCGCGTCGAATGGCGAAAACCGCAATAGAATCGGCCTGCTGGTTTTCCCGGAAACTTAATATGAGATATCCGTCAGTCAGTGGTCAGCGTTTGGGAGGGGAGGGTTATGGTGACTCGCGCCTGCGGCGCTCGCTGGGGGCTCCGCCCCCAGACCCCCCGAGGCGGCCTTCGGCCGCCCAGTGTGGCGGGCTCCGCCCGCCCACGGTGTCTGTGGAGCCAGGTGCCCGGGTAAACGCCAGAAACGCCAAGAAAAACGAAAAAATGCAACCCCCCCACTAGTATTCGAACCGCCGACCTTCACCATGCCCGAGCGCCGCGCGAGACCGCGCGGCTGGCCAGGCGTTGTTGACCTGAACCCCCGCGGCTGCCCAACACAAGCACACGACGGCCAGGCGCCGCGCGCGCCGCATCGGGCCTATTCCCCCAGCCACACGTGGTCGACAATGCCCGTGCCCGGTGCACCTCCAGACGCAGCCCACGCTTTGCCAAAATCTTCCACTCGTCCTCGTTCGCACCCGAAAATTTGAAACACCAAAACCGATACATCCCTAGAAAGGTGTTGAAAAACCCCAGAAAACCCACCCTGTCCGAACTCTGTCGGACGCCCCGTTCAAAAATGGCTGCGTCCGAAACGTCTCTGGTCTCCCGATTTCACCCTGATTTTACCGCGTCGGCGAAATATTCTTGACGGGATGTCGTCCTCCTCCCCGATTTAAGGGGGGTCGAGAGAAGTCATTTTTCGTCCAGCTCGCCTCCTTGTACGAGATCTCGTAAAATTTGACGATTTTATCGCATTTAAGGGAGGAAGGAGGGGGAAATGTGAACTTTTGACAGTTTTTCGGTCCCCAATTGTTGAGCGTCCGCGTCGAATGGCGAAAACCGCGATGAAATCGGCCCGCCGGTTCTCCCGGAACATTTATATGAGATATCCGTCAGTCAGTGAGCGTTTGGCGGGGGAGGGTTATGGTGACTCCGCCCCCCAGACCCCCCGAGGCGGCCTTCGGCCGCCCAGTGTGGCGGGCTTCGCCCGCCCACGGTGTCTGTGGGGCCAGGTGCCCGGGTAAACGCCGGAAACGCGAAGAAAATAAAAAAAAAAAAAGCAACCCCCCCAACTAGTATTTGAACCGCCGACCTTCGCCATACCCGAGCGCCGCGCGAGACCGCGCGGCTGGCTAGGCGTTGTTGACCTGAACCCCCGCGGCCGCCCAACACAAGCACACGACGGCCAGGCGCCGCGCGCGCCGCACCGGGCCTATTCCCCCAGCCACACGTGGTCGACAATGCCCGTGCCCGGTGCCCCTCCAGACGCAGCCCACGCTTTGCCAAAATCTTCCACTCGTCCTCGTTCGCGTCTGAAAATTTGAAACACCGAAACCGATACATCCTCTTAAAGGTGTTGAAAAACCCCAGAAAACCCACCCTGTCCGAACTCTGTCGGACGCCCCGTTCAAAAATGGCTGCGTCCGAAACGTTTCTGGTCCCTCGATTTCTCCCTGATTTTACCGCGTCGGCGAAATTTTTTTTAAGGGATGTCGTTCTCCTCCTCGATTTAAGGGGGTCGAGAGAAGTCATTTTTCATCCAGCTCCGCTCCTTCTACGAGATCTCGTGAAATTTGACGATTTTATCGCATTTAATGTAGGAAGGAGGGGGAAATGTGAAGTTTTGACAGTTTTTCGGTCCCCAATTGTTGAGCGTCCGCGTCGAATGGCGAAAACCGCGATGAAATCGGCCCGCTGGTTCTCCCGGAACATTTATATGAGATATCCGTCAGTCAGTGAGCGTTTGGCGGGGGAGGGTTATGGTGACGCGCCTGCGGCGCTCGCTGGGGGCTCCGCCCCCCAGACCCCCCGAGGCGGCCTTCGGCCGCCCAGTGTGGCGGGCTTCGCCCGCCCACGGCCTCTGTGGGGCCAGGTGCCCGGGTAAACGCCAGAGACGCCAAGAAAAACGAGAAAAAGCAAACCCCCCACTAGTATTTGAACCGCCGACCTTCACCACGCCCGAGCGCCGCGCGAGACCGCGCGGCTGGCTCGGCGTTGTTGACCTGAACCCCCGCGGCCGCCCAACACAAGCGAACGACGGCCAGGCGCCGCGCGCGCCGCACCGGGCCTATTCCCCCAGCCACACGTGGTCGACAATGCCCGTGCCCGGTGCACCTCCAGACGCAGCCCACGCTTTGCCAAAATCTTCCACTCGTCCTCGTTCGCACCCGAAAATTTGAAACACCGAAACCGATGCATCCCCGTAAAGGTGTTGAAAAACCCCAGAAAACCCACCCTGTCCGAACTCTGTCGGACGCCCCGTTCAAAAATGGCTGCGTCTGAAACGTCTCTGGTCCCCCGATTTCACCCCGATTTTACCGCGTCGGCGAAATTTTTTCAACGGGATGTGGTTCTCCTCCCTGATTTAAGAGGGGTCGAGAGAATACATTTTTCGTCCAGCTCCGCTCCTTCTACGAGATCTCGTGAAATTTGACGATTTTATCGCATTTAAGGTAGGAGGGAGGGGGAAATGTCAACTTTTGACAGTTTTTCGGTCCCCAATTGTTGAGCGTCCGCGTCGAATGGCGAAAACCGCGATGAAATCGGCCGGCCGGTTCTCCCGGAACATTTATATGAGATATCCGTCAGTCAGTGAGCGTTTGGCGGGAGAGGGTTCTGGTGACTCGCGCCTGCGGCGCTCGCTGGGGGCTCCGCCCCCAGACCCCCGAGGCGGCCTTCGGCCGCCCAGTGTGGCGGGCTTCGCCCGCCCACGGTGTCTGTGGGGCCAAGTACCCGGGTAAACGCCAGATACGCCAAGAAAAATGAAAAAAAAGCAAACCCCCCTACTAGTATTTGAACCGCCGACCTTCACCATGCCCGAGCGCCGCGCGAGACCGCGCGGCTGGCTAGGCGTTGTTGACCGGAACCCGCGCGGCCGCCCAACACAAGCGAACGACGGCCAGGCGCCGTGCGCGCCGCACCGGGCCTATTCCCTCAGCCACACGTGGTCGACAATGCCCGTGCCCGGTGCACCTCCAGACGCAGCCCACGCTTTGCCAAAATCTTCTACTCGTCCTCGTTCGCAACCGAAAATTTGAAACACCGAAACCGATACATCTCCGGAAAGGTGTCGAAAAACCCCAGAAAACCCACCCTGTCCGAACTCTGTCGGACGCCCCGTTCAAAAATGGCTGCGTCCGAAACCTCTCTGGTCCCCCGATTTCTCCCCGATTTTACCGCGTCGGCGAATTTTTTTTTACGGGATGTCGTTCTCCTTCCCGATTAAAGGGGGGTCGAGAGAAGTCATTTTTCGTCCAGCTCGCCTCCTTGTACGAGATCTCGTGAAATTTGTCGATTTTATCGCATTTAAGGTAAGAAGGAGGGAGAAATGTCAACTTTTGACATTTAATCGCTTCTCAATATCAGACGGTCCGCGTCGAATGGCGAAAACCGCGATAAAATCGGCCGGCTAGTTCTCTGGGAAAATAAAAATGAGAAGTCAGTCAGTCAGTCAGTCAGTGAGCGTTTAGGAGGGGAGGGTTATGGTGACTCGCTTTGCTCACGCGCGCTGCCGCGCGCGTTCTCAAAGCTCGTTTGGGGCCTTCGGCCCCAATGGGTTGGCGGGCTTCGCCCGCCCGGTTTGGGGCCGGGCCGCCTTCCGAGCGAGAGCGGTCGAGAAGAGGGTCCGTTTAGTGAAAACCGCATCGAAATCGGACGTACGGTTCAGGAGCTAGAGCCGACTGTGCACTTAAGCCCCTCCGCGCCGGCCGGCCGGCCGGGGACCGCCCCCGCCCGGCCCCGCGCGCTGCGCGCGCGGAGAGCGCCTGTGGCGGCCCGGGCCGCCAGCCACTCGCGCGGAGCGCGAGAGAGAACGTGCGAGGATCGGAGAGAGAAGGCATTCGGATCGGGCGCGCCGGGGTGGCGCGCCATCCTGACTTCCCTTCGCTTTTTTTTTTATTTTGCCAAGGGGTTTGGAGCCAATTTAAGCACCGTCCCCGGGGGAAAAATGAAATTCTGAGGATTTTGACCTTCCCAATTGTCGATGCGACGAAGCCGACGCCGCAAACCGGAAGTCTCTAGGACGTCGGGAAGTGGGTGAAACAATCGATCAGTCAGTCACTCACTCACTCATCTCGCACGCGGGGGTATCTTTTTGGGACTCGCTTTGCTCACGCGCGCTGCCGCGCGCGTTCGCAAAGCTCGTTTGGGCCTTCGGCCCCAATGGGTTGGCGGGCTCCGCCCGCCCGGTTTGGGGCCGGGCCGCCTTCCGAGCGAGAGCGGTCGAGAAGAGGGTCCGTTTAGTGAAAACCGCATCGAAATCGGACGTACGGTTCAGGAGCTAGAGCCGACTGTGCACTTAAGCCCCTCCGCGCCGGCCGGCCGGCCGGGGACCGCCCCCGCCCGGCCCCGCGCGCTGCGCGCGCGGAGAGCGCCTGTGGCGGGCCGGGCCGCCAGCCGCTCGCGCGGAGCGCGAGAGAGAACGTGCGAGGATCGGAGAGAGAAGGCATTCGGATCGGGCGCGCCGGGGTGGCGCGCCATCCTGATTTCCCTTCGCTTTTTTTTTTTCTTTTGCCAAGGGGTTTGGAGCCGATTTAAGCACCGTCCCCGGGGGAAAAATGAAATTGTGAGGATTTTGACGTTCCCAATTGTCGATGCGACGAAGCCGACGCCGCAAACCGGAAGTCGCTAGGACGTCGGGAAGTGGGTGAAACAATCGATCAGTCAGTCAGTCAGTCACTCACTCACTCACTCACTCATCTCGCACGCGGGGGTATCTTTTTGGGACTCGCTTCGCTCGCCGGGGGGCTACGCCCCCCGGACCCCCGGGGGGGTGAGGGCCTTCGGCCCTCACCCCCCCGTGCGGCGGGCTACGCCCGCCCGTTGTGCGGCCTTCGGCCGCCCAGTCTGTGTCCCTCTCTGTGCCTCTTTGTGTGTGTGTGTGTGTGTGTGTGTGTGTGTGTGTGAGGGGACACATTTTCACTTGTGTGTGTGTGAAACCCCTCCTATCCCCCCCTCCCTCTATATTCAAAAAAATCGGACCAGAGACGTTCATGAGTTGCAGTACAAACTGCATTTATACGCCCCTTGTGCGGCGCCTCGGCGCCAGCCGACCGGCCCCCATCTGCCCCCGACCCATCACCACAAGCCCCCCCTGCTTTGTGCGCAGAGCGTGACGCCGCGACACCATTGACGGGGCCAAGCCGAGCCGATAGCCAAGCCGAGTCGCGAGGCCGCTGCAGGGCGGCTGCTGCGGCCCGATGGCTGCAGCCTGCTTCTCATATTGGTCGCCCGTGGCCAGCCGACCGGCCGGCTAGTAGCTGGCTGTCTGCTCTGCCAACGCACGCTCGCCGCGTGTCTTTTTTTTTTTATTCTCAGTTTATTCTATTTATTACCTTGGCTACCCATCCCTCTCCTAACCTAACATAATCGAGCCACGCCCCAATCTAATCTAACGTCGTCCTTTACGGACGGTCCCTCATCATGCACGTTGTTTATTGCGTCGTTATTTACGGACGGTACCCCGGCATGCATGTCGTTTATGGCGTCGTCATTTACGGACGGTCCCCCAGCATGCATGTCGTTTATAGCGTCGTCATTTACGGACGGTCCCCCGGCATGCGTGCAGCAGCAGCAATGGTTTGTGTCGCCGACGGCAACCTGGCCCCGTCCGGCAGCCAGAGTCCTTTTTCTTCAGTGTGCGCGGTCCGCGTCCGCCTCATCCCTGGCCTAACCTAACCTAAAGTGGTATAGTCTTTGGTGGGGTCCTTTAGTACTTAACACCTAACCCTGAGGTGAACCGATGCCCATTGGCGAAAACCACATGGTCTTAGCACGCTCTATTCATGAGCTATACCCGAAACTGCACTTACGCCCCTGCGGGCGCAGTATAATTCAAATATCTCGAAAACCGGGGCAGATACGCAAATTCTGAGGGTTGCAAATCTCTAGGGATCAACATTTCGTCCTGCTTCCGCAGATACCCCACACGCCCCCCTTCCGATGTGAACTGCACTTAGGCCCTCCGGCGAGGGGGAAGGGGGGGGGGGAGGCAGGTGGACGACGAGGACGACCCAAAAACTTGGGCCGCCCAACGACGCCTACCTAGACCACGTCATGGCGTTCTCAATGAAGCTGATTGCACAGAGGTAGGAGGAAAGGGGGGGGGGGGGGGGGGTAGCAGCGCGTCGACGCATACCTGGACAACGTCATGGTGACCCCCATGTAGCCGATACGGCATACTACCGCAGGCACAGTCGTTCAGCAACACGGCCTTGTGGCCACATGCGCGCAAAACGTTGGTGAGGACGGCTACCTGGGCCGCAGGGCAGTGGTAGGGGGGGGGGGGGGGGAGCGGGCGTACGACGCGGACGTCGGCGGCGGCCACGGCCAGATCCATGTTCGGCACCTCCAGCGCACCAGTAGCAGCAGCAGCGGCAGCAGTGGCTTTGTCGCCGCGCGCGCTCCCGCGTCCACGTCATCCCTGGCCTAACCTAACCTAAAGTGGTATAGTCTTTGGTGGGGTCCTTTAGTACCTAAAACCTAACCCTGAGGTGAACCGATGCCCATCGGCGAAAACCACATGGTCTTGGCACGCTCCATTCAGGAGCTAGACACGGAACTGCACTTACGCCCCTGCGGGCGCAGTCTAATGCGAATATCTCGAAAACCGGGGCTGATACGCAAATTCTGAGGGTTGCAAATCTCTAGGGATCAACATTTCGTCCTGCATCCGCAGATACCCCACACGCCCCCTTTCCGATGTGAACTGCACTTAGGCCCTCCGGCGAGGGGGAAGGAGGGGGGGGGGGCAGGTGGACGACGAGGATGACCGCAGGGGGGGGGGGGGGAAGCAAGCGGACGCCGCGTTCGTCGTCGGCGGCGGCCTCGGCCAGATCCATGTTCGGCACCACCAGCGCACCAGCGCACCAGCAGCAGCAGCGGCACCAGCGGCTTTGACGGCGACCTGGACAGAACTCCAAGCCGGGCCGAACCGAGACGAGGCCGCCGCTGCTGCTGCTGGCTGTGGCCGCTTCTCATTGGCCACCCGTGGCCGGCCGGCCGGCTCGTTCGCTCGCCCAGCCGCCGCCGCCGCCGCCGCCGCCGCCGCCGCGCGGAACCGACTGCCTGCGAACGCAGCCCACGCTTTGCCAAAGTTTCCACTCGTCCTCGTCGAGTGCCGAAAATTTGAAATCCAAAAAGAAGGACATCCTCGGAATGGCCTCTCGAAACGCCAGAAAATGAACCCGGTCCGATCCCCGGCGGACGCCCCGTTCAAAAGGCCGCGTCCGAAACGTCGGCCTGACCTCGAGGCCGTCTTTCCAAAATTGCAAGTTTTTGGCATTTAACGATTTCCCAGCGACATCGGACCTGGCCACGATGGATCGGAGCATCGTTTTACCTGGGGTTGACATCGAGACATTTTGCCCTAACTTATCGATTTCGACCACTTTACTTGAAGGGCGCAAGTGAAAACCCAACTTTTTCCCGTTAAATCGAAATATTTTTTCAATTTTGGCCGGTTCCACCTCCCCAATTGTTATAGAGGAGAAGCCGATGCCGCAAACCCCGAGTCGCTAGCCCTCACGGTTCCCCAGATATAGCCCTCCCGATGAAGGCCCGCACGAGGGCCAAATCGGCAAAGTCCCGGGTGAAAAAGGACGTTTTCCCACTTTTCTCGGGGAAGGCGATTCATTTTCCAACTTTTGGCCTTTCCCAGGTTCCCAATTGTCGACGAGGGGAATCGAATGAAGCAAACCCCGAGTCTCTAGCTCGCACGGTTCTCGAGATCTTTTGTATGGATCAGTCACTCAGTCAGTCAGTCAGTCAGTCAGTCAGTCTTGCGTGGGGGAGTATTTTGCTTGGACTCGCTTTGCTCACGCGCGCTGCCGCGCGCGTTCGCAAAGCTCGTTTGGGGCCTTCGGCCCCAATGGGTTGGCGGGCTTCGCCCGCCCGGTTTGGGGCCGGGCCGCCTTCGAGCGGGAGCGGTCGAGAAGAGGGTCCGTTTAGTGAAAACCGCATCGAAATCGGACGTACGGTTCACGAGCTAGAGCAGAATCTGCACTTATGCCCCTCCGCGCCGGCCGGCCGGCCGGGACCCGCCCCCCCCGGCCCCGCGCGCTGCGCGCGCGGAGAGCGCCTGTGGCGGACCGGGCCGCCAGCCGCTCGCGCGGAGCGCGAGAGAGAACGTGCGAGGATCGGAGAGAGAAAGCATTCGGATCGGGCGCGCCGGGGTGGCGCGCCAACCTGTTTTCCCTTCGTCCCCCTTGGAGGGGTTTGGAGCCGATTTAAGCACCGTCCCCGGGGGAAAAATGAAATTCTGAGGATTTTGACCTTCCCAATTGTCGATGCGACGAAGCCGACGCCGCAAACCGCAGGTCCGTGCGACGTCGGGAAGTGGTCGAACATTAGGATATCAGCACTCAATCACTCACTCACTCACTCATCTCGCACGCGGGGGTATCTTTTTGGGACTCGCTTTGCTCACGCGCGCTGCCGCGCGCGTTCGCAAAGCTCGTTTGGGGCCTTCGGCCCCAATGGGTTGGCGGGCTCCGCCCGCCCGGTTTGGGGCCGGGCCGCCTTTCGAGCGAGAGCGGTCGAGGAGAGGGTCCGTTTAGTGAAGACCGCATCGAAATCGGACGTACGGTTCAGGAGCTAGAGCCGACTGTGCACTTGCGCCCCTCCGCGCCGGCCGGCCGGCCGGGGACCGCCCCCCGCCCGGCCCCGCGCGCTGCGCGCGCGGAGAGCGCCTGTGGCGGACCGGGCCGCCAGCCGCTCGCGCGGAGCGCGAGAGAGAACGTGCGAGGATCGGAGAGAGAAGGCATTCGGATCGGGCGCGCCGGGGTGGCGCGCCATCCTGACTTCCCTTCGCTTTTTTTTTTTTTTTTTTGCCAAGGGGTTTGGAGCCGATTTAAGCACCGTCCCCGGGGGAAAAATGAAATTGTGAGGATTTTGACCTTCCCAATTGTCGATGCGACGAAGCCGACGCCGCAAACCGGAAGTCGCTAGGACGTCGGGAAGTGGGTGGAACAATCGATCAGTCAGTCAGTCAGTCACTCACTCACTCACTCACTCATCTCGCACGCGGGGGTATCTTTTTGGGACTCGCTTTGCTCACGCGCGCTGCCGCGCGCGTTCGCAAAGCTCGTTTGGGGCCTTCGGCCCCAATGGGTTGGCGGGCTCCGCCCGCCCGGTTGGGGGCCGGGCCGCCTTCCGAGCGAGAGCGGTCGAGAAGAGGGTCCGTTTGGTGAAAACCGCATCGAAATCGGACGTACGGTTCAGGAGCTAGAGCCGACTGTGCACTTGCGCCCCTCCGCGCCGGCCGGCCGGCCGGGGACCGCGCCCCGCCCGGCCCCGCGCGCGCGCGCGCGGAGAGCGCCTGTGGCGGACCGGGCCGCCAGCCGCTCGCGCGGAGCGCGAGAGAGAACGTGCGAGGATCGGAGAGAGAAAGCATTCGGATCGGGCGCGCCGGGGTGGCGCGCCAACCTGCTTTCCCTTCGTCCCCCTTGGAGGGGTTTGGAGCCGATTTAAGCACCGTCCCCGGGGGAAAAATGAAATTCTGAGGATTTTGACCTTCCCAATTGTCGATGCGACGAAGCCGACGCCGCAAACCGCAGGTCCGTGCGACGTCGGGAAGTGGTCGAACATTAGGATATCAGCACTCAATCACTCACTCACTCACTCACTCACTCATCTCGCACGCGGGGGTATCTTTTTGGGACTCGCTTCGCTCGCCGGGGGGCTACGCCCCCGGACCCCCCGGGGGGTGAGGGGCCTTCGGCCCTCACCCCCCCGTGCGGCGGGCTACGCCCGCCCGTTGTGCGCGCCTTCGGCCGCCCAGTCTGTGTCCCTCTCTGTGCCTCTTTGTGTGTGTGTGTGTGTGTGTGTGTGTGTGTGTGTGTGTGTGTGAGGGGACACATTTTCACTTGTGTGTGTGTGAAACCCCTCCTATCCCCCTCCCTCTATATTCAAAAAAATCGGACCAGAGACGTTCATGAGTTGCAGTACAAACTGCATTTATACGCCCCTTGTGCGGCGCCTCGGCGCCAGCCGACCGGCCCCCATCTGCCCCCGACCCATCACCACAAGCCCCCCCTGCTTTGTGCGCAGAGCGTGACGCCGCGACACCATTGACGGGGCCAAGCCGAGCCGATAGCCAAGCCGAGTCGCGAGGCCGCTGCAGGGCGGCTGCTGCGGCCCGATGGCTGCAGCCTGCTTCTCATATTGGTCGCCCGTGGCCAGCCGACCGGCCGGCTAGTAGCTGGCTGTCTGCTCTGCCAACGCACGCTCGCCGCGTGTCTTTTTTTTTTTCTCAGTTTATTCTATTTATTACCTTGGCTACCCATCCCTCTCCTAACCTAACATAATCGAGCCACGCCCCAATCTAATCTAACGTCGTCCTTTACGGACGGTCCCTCATCATGCACGTTGTTTATTGCGTCGTTATTTACGGACGGTACCCCGGCATGCATGTCGTTTATGGCGTCGTCATTTACGGACGGTCCCCCAGCATGCATGTCGTTTATAGCGTCGTCATTTACGGACGGTCCCCCGGCATGCGTGCAGCAGCAGCAATGGTTTGTGTCGCCGACGGCAACCTGGCCCCGTCCGGCAGCCAGAGTCCTTTTTCTTCAGTGTGCGCGGTCCGCGTCCGCCTCATCCCTGGCCTAACCTAACCTAAAGTGGTATAGTCTTTGGTGGGGTCCTTTAGTACTTAACACCTAACCCTGAGGTGAACCGATGCCCATTGGCGAAAACCACATGGTCTTAGCACGCTCTATTCATGAGCTATACCCGAAACTGCACTTACGCCCCTGCGGGCGCAGTATAATTCAAATATCTCGAAAACCGGGGCAGATACGCAAATTCTGAGGGTTGCAAATCTCTAGGGATCAACATTTCGTCCTGCTTCCGCAGATACCCCACACGCCCCCCTTCCGATGTAAACTGCACTTAGGCCCTCCGGCGAGGGGGAAGGGGGGGGGGGGGGGCAGGTGGACGACGAGGACGACCCAAAAACTTGGGCCGCCCAACGACGCCTACCTAGACCACGTCATGGCGTTCTCAATGAAGCTGATTGCACAGAGGTAGGAGGAAAGGGGGGGGGGGGGGGTAGCAGCGCGTCGACGCATACCTGGACAACGTCATGGTGACCCCCATGTAGCCGATACGGCATACTACCGCAGGCACAGTCGTTCAGCAACACGGCCTTGTGGCCACATGCGCGCAAAACGTTGGTGAGGACGGCTACCTGGGCCGCAGGGCAGTGGTAGGGGGGGGGGGGGAAGCGGGCGTACGACGCGGACGTCGGCGGCGGCCACGGCCAGATCCATGTTCGGCACCTCCAGCGCACCAGTAGCAGCAGCAGCGGCAGCAGTGGCTTTGTCGCCGCGCGCGCTCCCGCGTCCACGTCATCCCTGGCCTAACCTAACCTAAAGTGGTATAGTCTTTGGTGGGGTCCTTTAGTACCTAAAACCTAACCCTGAGGTGAACCGATGCCCATCGGCGAAAACCACATGGTCTTGGCACGCTCCATTCAGGAGCTAGACCCGGAACTGCACTTACGCCCCTGCGGGCGCAGTCTAATGCGAATATCTCGAAAACCGGGGCTGATACGCAAATTCTGAGGGTTGCAAATCTCTAGGGATCAACATTTCGTCCTGCATCCGCAGATACCCCACACGCCCCCTTTCCGATGTGAACTGCACTTAGGCCCTCCGGCGAGGGGAAGGAGGGGGGGAGGCAGGTGGACGACGAGGATGACCGCAGGGGGGGGGGGGGGGGAAGCAAGCGGACGCCGCGTTCGTCGTCGGCGGCGGCCTCGGCCAGATCCATGTTCGGCACCACCAGCGCACCAGCGCACCAGCAGCAGCAGCGGCACCAGCGGCTTTGACGGCGACCTGGACAGAACTCCAAGCCGGGCCGAACCGAGACGAGGCCGCCGCTGCTGCTGCTGGCTGTGGCCGCTTCTCATTGGCCACCCGTGGCCGGCCGGCCGGCTCGTTCGCTCGCCCAGCCGCCGCCGCCGCCGCCGCCGCCGCCGCCGCGCGGAACCGACTGCCTGCGAACGCAGCCCACGCTTTGCCAAAAGTTTCCACTCGTCCTCGTCGAGTGCCGAAAATTTGAAATCCAAAAAGAAGGACATCCTCGGAATGGCCTCTCGAAACGCCAGAAAATGAACCCGGTCCGATCCCCGGCGGACGCCCCGTTCAAAAGGCCGCGTCCGAAACGTCGGCCTGACCTCGAGGCCGTCTTTCCAAAATTGCAAGTTTTTGGCATTTAACGATTTCCCAGCGACATCGGACCTGGCCACGATGGATCGGAGCATCGTTTTACCTGGGGTTGACATCGAGACATTTTGCCCTAACTTATCGATTTCGACCACTTTACTTGAAGGGCGCAAGTGAAAACCCAACTTTTTCCCGTTAAATCGAAATATTTTTTCAATTTTGGCCGGTTCCACCTCCCCAATTGTTATAGAGGAGAAGCCGATGCCGCAAACCCCGAGTCGCTAGCCCTCACGGTTCCCCAGATATAGCCCTCCCGATGAAGGCCCGCACGAGGGCCAAATCGGCAAAGTCCCGGGTGAAAAAGGACGTTTTCCCACTTTTCTCGGGGAAGACGATTCATTTTCCAACTTTTGGCCTTTCCCAGGTTCCCAATTGTCGACGAGGGGAATCGAATGAAGCAAACCCCGAGTCTCTAGCTCGCACGGTTCTCGAGATCTTTTGTATGGATCAGTCACTCAGTCAGTCAGTCAGTCAGTCAGTCAGTCTTGCGTGGGGGAGTATTTTGCTTGGACTCGCTTTGCTCACGCGCGCTGCCGCGCGCGTTCGCAAAGCTCGTTTGGGCCTTCGGCCCCAATGGGTTGGCGGGCTCCGCCCGCCCGGTTTGGGGCCGGGCCGCCTTCCGAGCGAGAGCGGTCGAGAAGAGGGTCCGTTTAGTGAAAACCGCATCGAAATCGGACGTACGGTTCAGGAGCTAGAGCCGACTGTGCACTTAAGCCCCTCCGCGCCGGCCGGCCGGCCGGGGACCGCCCCCCCCGCCCGGCCCCGCGCGCTGCGCGCGCGGAGAGCGCCTGTGGCGGCCCGGGCCGCCAGCCGCTCGCGCGGAGCGCGAGAGAGAACGTGCGAGGATCGGAGAGAGAAGGCATTCGGATCGGGCGCGCCGGGGTGGCGCGCCATCCTGACTTCCCTTCGCTTTTTTTTTCTTTTGCCAAGGGGTTTGGAGCCAATTTAAGCACCGTCCCCGGGGGAAAAATGAAATTCTGAGGATTTTGACCTTCCCAATTGTCGATGCGACGAAGCCGACGCCGCAAACCGGAAGTCTCTAGGACGTCGGGAAGTGGGTGAAACAATCGATCAGTCAGTCACTCACTCACTCATCTCGCACGCGGGGGTATCTTTTTGGGACTCGCTTTGCTCACGCGCGCTGCCGCGCGCGTTCGCAAAGCTCGTTTGGGGCCTTCGGCCCCAATGGGTTGGCGGGCTCCGCCCGCCCGGTTTGGGGCCGGGCCGCCTTCCGAGCGAGAGCGGTCGAGAAGAGGGTCCGTTTAGTGAAAACCGCATCGAAATCGGACGTACGGTTCAGGAGCTAGAGCCGACTGTGCACTTAAGCCCCTCCGCGCCGGCCGGCCGGCCGGGGACCGCCCCCCGCCCGGCCCCGCGCGCTGCGCGCGCGGAGAGCGCCTGTGGCGGACCGGGCCGCCAGCCGCTCGCGCGGAGCGCGAGAGAGAACGTGCGAGGATCGGAGAGAGAAGGCATTCGGATCGGGCGCGCCGGGGTGGCGCGCCATCCTGACTTCCCTTCGCTTTTTTTTTTTTTTTGCCAAGGGGTTTGGAGCCGATTTAAGCACCGTCCCCGGGGGAAAAATGAAATTGTGAGGATTTTGACGTTCCCAATTGTCGATGCGACGAAGCCGACGCCGCAAACCGGAAGTCGCTAGGACGTCGGGAAGTGGGTGAAACAATCGATCAGTCAGTCAGTCAGTCACTCACTCACTCACTCACTCATCTCGCACGCGGGGGTATCTTTTTGGGACTCGCTTCGCTCGCCGGGGGCTACGCCCCCCGGACCCCCCCGGGGGTGAGGGCCTTCGGCCCTCACCCCCGTGCGGCGGGCTACGCCCCCGCCCGTTGTGCGGCCTTCGGCCGCCCAGTCTGTGTCCCTCTCTGTGCCTCTTTGTGTGTGTGTGTGTGTGTGTGTGTGTGTGAGGGGACACATTTTCACTTGTGTGTGTGTGAAACCCCTCCTATCCCCCCTCCCTCTATATTCAAAAAAATCGGACCAGAGACGTTCATGAGTTGCAGTACAAACTGCATTTATACGCCCCTTGTGCGGCGCCTCGGCGCCAGCCGACCGGCCCCCATCTGCCCCCGACCCATCACCACAAGCCCCCCCCCTGCTTTGTGCGCAGAGCGTGACGCCGCGACACCATTGACGGGGCCAAGCCGAGCCGATAGCCAAGCCGAGTCGCGAGGCCGCTGCAGGGCGGCTGCTGCGGCCCGATGGCTGCAGCCTGCTTCTCATATTGGTCGCCCGTGGCCAGCCGACCGGCCGGCTAGTAGCTGGCTGTCTGCTCTGCCAACGCACGCTCGCCGCGTGTCTTTTTTTTTTTTATTCTCAGTTTATTCTATTTATTACCTTGGCTACCCATCCCTCTCCTAACCTAACATAATCGAGCCACGCCCCAATCTAATCTAACGTCGTCCTTTACGGACGGTCCCTCATCATGCACGTTGTTTATTGCGTCGTTATTTACGGACGGTACCCCGGCATGCATGTCGTTTATGGCGTCGTCATTTACGGACGGTCCCCCAGCATGCATGTCGTTTATAGCGTCGTCATTTACGGACGGTCCCCCGGCATGCGTGCAGCAGCAGCAATGGTTTGTGTCGCCGACGGCAACCTGGCCCCGTCCGGCAGCCAGAGTCCTTTTTCTTCAGTGTGCGCGGTCCGCGTCCGCCTCATCCCTGGCCTAACCTAACCTAAAGTGGTATAGTCTTTGGTGGGGTCCTTTAGTACTTAACACCTAACCCTGAGGTGAACCGATGCCCATTGGCGAAAACCACATGGTCTTAGCACGCTCTATTCATGAGCTATACCCGAAACTGCACTTACGCCCCTGCGGGCGCAGTATAATTCAAATATCTCGAAAACCGGGGCAGATACGCAAATTCTGAGGGTTGCAAATCTCTAGGGATCAACATTTCGTCCTGCTTCCGCAGATACCCCACACGCCCCCCTTCCGATGTAAACTGCACTTAGGCCCTCCGGCGAGGGGGAAGGGGGGGGGGGCAGGTGGACGACGAGGACGACCCAAAAACTTGGGCCGCCCAACGACGCCTACCTAGACCACGTCATGGCGTTCTCAATGAAGCTGATTGCACAGAGGTAGGAGGAAAGGGGGGGGGGGGGGGTAGCAGCGCGTCGACGCATACCTGGACAACGTCATGGTGACCCCCATGTAGCCGATACGGCATACTACCGCAGGCACAGTCGTTCAGCAACACGGCCTTGTGGCCACATGCGCGCAAAACGTTGGTGAGGACGGCTACCTGGGCCGCAGGGCAGTGGTAGGGGGGGGGGGGGGGGGGGGGAAGCGGGCGTACGACGCGGACGTCGGCGGCGGCCACGGCCAGATCCATGTTCGGCACCTCCAGCGCACCAGTAGCAGCAGCAGCGGCAGCAGTGGCTTTGTCGCCGCGCGCGCTCCCGCGTCCACGTCATCCCTGGCCTAACCTAACCTAAAGTGGTATAGTCTTTGGTGGGGTCCTTTAGTACCTAAAACCTAACCCTGAGGTGAACCGATGCCCATCGGCGAAAACCACATGGTCTTGGCACGCTCCATTCAGGAGCTAGACCCGGAACTGCACTTACGCCCCTGCGGGCGCAGTCTAATGCGAATATCTCGAAAACCGGGGCTGATACGCAAATTCTGAGGGTTGCAAATCTCTAGGGATCAACATTTCGTCCTGCATCCGCAGATACCCCACACGCCCCCTTTCCGATGTGAACTGCACTTAGGCCCTCCGGCGAGGGGGAAGGAGGGGGGGGAGGCAGGTGGACGACGAGGATGACCGCAGGGGGGGGGGGGAAGCAAGCGGACGCCGCGTTCGTCGTCGGCGGCGGCCTCGGCCAGATCCATGTTCGGCACCACCAGCGCACCAGCGCACCAGCAGCAGCAGCGGCACCAGCGGCTTTGACGGCGACCTGGACAGAACTCCAAGCCGGGCCGAACCGAGACGAGGCCGCCGCTGCTGCTGCTGGCTGTGGCCGCTTCTCATTGGCCACCCGTGGCCGGCCGGCCGGCTCGTTCGCTCGCCCAGCCGCCGCCGCCGCCGCCGCCGCCGCCGCCGCGCGGAACCGACTGCCTGCGAACGCAGCCCACGCTTTGCCAAAGTTTCCACTCGTCCTCGTCGAGTGCCGAAAATTTGAAATCCAAAAAGAAGGACATCCTCGGAATGGCCTCTCGAAACGCCAGAAAATGAACCCGGTCCGATCCCCGGCGGACGCCCCGTTCAAAAGGCCGCGTCCGAAACGTCGGCCTGACCTCGAGGCCGTCTTTCCAAAATTGCAAGTTTTTGGCATTTAACGATTTCCCAGCGACATCGGACCTGGCCACGATGGATCGGAGCATCGTTTTACCTGGGGTTGACATCGAGACATTTTGCCCTAACTTATCGATTTCGACCACTTTACTTGAAGGGCGCAAGTGAAAACCCAACTTTTTCCCGTTAAATCGAAATATTTTTTCAATTTTGGCCGGTTCCACCTCCCCAATTGTTATAGAGGAGAAGCCGATGCCGCAAACCCCGAGTCGCTAGCCCTCACGGTTCCCCAGATATAGCCCTCCCGATGAAGGCCCGCACGAGGGCCAAATCGGCAAAGTCCCGGGTGAAAAAGGACGTTTTCCCACTTTTCTCGGGGAAGGCGATTCATTTTCCAACTTTTGGCCTTTCCCAGGTTCCCAATTGTCGACGAGGGGAATCGAATGAAGCAAACCCCGAGTCTCTAGCTCGCACGGTTCTCGAGATCTTTTGTATGGATCAGTCACTCAGTCAGTCAGTCTTGCGTGGGGGAGTATTTTGCTTGGACTCGCTTTGCTCACGCGCGCTGCCGCGCGCGTTCGCAAAGCTCGTTTGGGGCCTTCGGCCCCAATGGGTTGGCGGGCTCCGCCCGCCCGGTTTGGGGCCGGGCCGCCTTCCGAGCGAGAGCGGTCGAGAAGAGGGTCCGTTTAGTGAAAACCGCATCGAAATCGGACGTACGGTTCAGGAGCTAGAGCCGACTGTGCACTTAAGCCCCTCCGCGCCGGCCGGCCGGCCGGGGACCGCCCCCGCCCGGCCCCGCGCGCTGCGCGCGCGGAGAGCGCCTGTGGCGGCCCGGGCCGCCAGCCGCTCGCGCGGAGCGCGAGAGAGAACGTGCGAGGATCGGAGAGAGAAGGCATTCGGATCGGGCGCGCCGGGGTGGCGCGCCATCCTGACTTCCCTTCGCTTTTTTTTTTCTTTTGCCAAGGGGTTTGGAGCCAATTTAAGCACCGTCCCCGGGGGAAAAATGAAATTCTGAGGATTTTGACCTTCCCAATTGTCGATGCGACGAAGCCGACGCCGCAAACCGGAAGTCTCTAGGACGTCGGGAAGTGGGTGAAACAATCGATCAGTCAGTCACTCACTCACTCATCTCGCACGCGGGGGTATCTTTTTGGGACTCGCTTTGCTCACGCGCGCTGCCGCGCGCGTTCGCAAAGCTCGTTTGGGGCCTTCGGCCCCAATGGGTTGGCGGGCTCCGCCCGCCCGGTTTGGGGCCGGGCCGCCTTCCGAGCGAGAGCGGTCGAGAAGAGGGTCCGTTTAGTGAAAACCGCATCGAAATCGGACGTACGGTTCAGGAGCTAGAGCCGACTGTGCACTTAAGCCCCTCCGCGCCGGCCGGCCGGCCGGGGACCGCCCCCCGCCCGGCCCCGCGCGCTGCGCGCGCGGAGAGCGCCTGTGGCGGCCCGGGCCGCCAGCCGCTCGCGCGGAGCGCGAGAGAGAACGTGCGAGGATCGGAGAGAGAAGGCATTCGGATCGGGCGCGCCGGGGTGGCGCGCCATCCTGATTTCCCTTCGCTTTTTTTTTTTTTTTTTTTCTTTTGCCAAGGGGTTTGGAGCCGATTTAAGCACCGTCCCCGGGGGAAAAATGAAATTGTGAGGATTTTGACGTTCCCAATTGTCGATGCGACGAAGCCGACGCCGCAAACCGGAAGTCGCTAGGACGTCGGGAAGTGGGTGAAACAATCGATCAGTCAGTCAGTCAGTCACTCACTCACTCACTCACTCATCTCGCACGCGGGGGTATCTTTTTGGGACTCGCTTCGCTCGCCGGGGGCTACGCCCCCCGGACCCCCGGGGGGTGAGGGCCTTCGGCCCTCACCCCCCGTGTGCGGGCTACGCCCGCCCGCCCGGCGGCCTTTGGCCGCCCAGTCTGTGTGTCGCTGTGTCTCTGTGTGTGTGTGTGTGTGTGTGTGTGTGTGCGTGTGTGTGTGTGTGAGGGGACAGATTTTCATTTCAGTTTGTGAAAACCCTCCCTCCCTCCATATTCAAAAAAATCGGACCAGAGACGTTCATGAGTTGCAGTACAAACTGCGGTTCGGCCCCTTTTGCGGCGCCTCGGCGCCGGCCGACCGGCCCCCGTCTGCCCCTGACCCACCACCACACACGCCCCCCCCCCCCCCCCTCTGTTTTTGTGCGCAGAGCGTGACGCCGCGACACCATTGACGGGGCCAAGCCGAGCCGATAGCCAAGCCGAGTCGCGAGGCCGCTGCAGGGCGGCTGCTGCGGCCCGATGGCTGCAGCCTGCTTCTCATATTGGTCGCCCGTGGCCAGCCGACCGGCCGGCTAGTAGCTGGCTGTCTGCTCTGCCAACGCACGCTCGCCGAGTGTCTTTTTTTTTATTTTTTTATTCTCAGTTTACTTTATTTATTACCTTCGCTACCCCACCCTCTCCTAACTTAACCTTATCTAGCCACGCCCCAATCTAAACTAACGTCGTCATTTACGGACGGTCCCCTGGCATGCTTTTTTGTTAATTGCGCCGTCCTTTACGGACGGTCCCTCATCATGCATGTTGTTTATTGCGTCGTCATTTACGGACGGTCCCCCGGCATGCATGTCGTTTATGGCGTCGTCATTTACGGACGGTCCCCCGGCATGCGTGCAGCAGCAGCAATGGCTTGTGTCGCCGACGGCAACCTGGCCCCGTCCGGCAGCCAGAGTCCTTTTTCTTCAGTGTGCGCGGTCCCGCGTCCGCATCATCCCTGGCCTAACCTAACCTAAAGTGGTGTATAGTCTTTGGTTGGGTCCTTTAGTACCTAAAACCTAACCCTAAGGTGAACCGATGCCCATCGGCGAAAACCACATGGTCTTGGCACGCCGCATTTATGAGCTAGACCCGAAACTGCACTTACGCCCCTGCGGGCGCAGTCAAGTGCCAATATCTCGAAAACCGGGGCAGATACGCAAATTCTGAGGGTTGCAAATCTCTAGGGATCAACATTTCGTCCTGCATCCGCAGATACCCCACACGCCCCCCTCCGATGTGAACTGCACTTAGGCCCTCCGGCGAGGGGGAAGGGGGGGGGGGGGAAGGCAGGTGGACGACGCGGACGTCGGCGGCGGCCACGGCCAGATCCATGATCGGCACCACCAGCGCACCAGTAGCAGCAGCAGCGGCAGCAGTGGCTTTGTCGCCGCGCGCGCTCCCGCGTCCGCCTTATCCCTGGCCTAACCTAACCTGAAGTGGTATAGTCTTTGGTGGGGTCCTTTAGTACCTATAACCTAACCCTGAGGTGAACCGATGCCCATAGGCGAAAACCACATGGTCTTGGCACGCCCCATTCCTGAGCTAGACCCGAAACTGCACTTACGCCCCTGCGGGCCCCGTCAAATGCAAATATCTCGAAAACCGGGGCAGATACGCAAATTCTGAGGGTTGGTAATCCCTAGGGATGAACTTTTCGTCCTGCATCTGCAGATACCCCACATGCCCCCCTTCCGATGTGACCTGCAGTTAGGCCCTCCGGCGAGGGGGAGGGGGGGGGGGAAGCAGGTGGACGACGGGGATGAGCGCAGGGCGTTGGGAGGGGGGGGGGGGCAAGCGGACGCCGCGTTCGTCGTCGGCGGCGGCCTCGGCCAGATCCATGTTCGGCACCACCAGCGCACCAGCGCACCAGCAGCAGCAGCGGCAGCAGTGGCTTTGACGGCGACCTGGACACAACTCCAAGCCGGGCCGAACCGAGACGAGGCCGCCGCTGCTGCTGCTGGCTGTGGCCGCTTCTCATTGGCCACCCGTGCCCGGCCGGCCGGCTCGTTCGCTCGCCCAGCCGCCGCCGCCGCCGCCGCCGCCGCGCGGAACCGACTGCCTGCGAACGCAGCCCACGCTATGCCAAAAGTTTCCACTCGTCCTCGTCGAGTCCCGAAAATTTGAAATCCAAAAAGAAGGACATCCTCGGAATGGCCTCTCGAAACGCCAGAAAATGAACCCGGTCCGATCCCCGGCGGACGCCCCGTTCAAAAGGCCGCGTCCGAAACGTCGGCCTGACCTCGAGGCCGTGTTTCCAAAATTCCAAGTTTTTGGCATTTAACGATTTCCCAGCGACATCGGACCTGGCCACGATGGATCGGAGCATCATTTTACCTGGGGTCGACATCGAGACATTTTGCCCTAACTTATCGATTTCGACCACTTTACTTGAAGGGCGCAAGTGAAAACCCAACTTTTCCCGGTTAAATCGAAACATTTTTCCAGTTTTGGGACTTTTGACCTTCCCAATCATCGGGGAGGAGAAGCCGATGCCGCAAACCCCGAGTCGCTAGCCCTCGCCGTTCCCGAGAAATGGGCTTTTGGATGAGCGACCCGGTGAGGCCGAATTCGGCAGAGTCCCGGGTGAAAAAGGACGTTTTCCCACTTTTCTCGGTCAAGATGAAACATTTTCCCACTTTTTCGATTTAATCGGTTCCCAATTGTCGACGAGGGGAATCGAATGAACCAAGGCCCGAGTCGCTGGCCCGCACGGTTCGCGAAATAAACTCTATCCCTCAGTCAGTCAGTCAGTCTTGCGTGGGGGAGTATTTTGCTTGGACTCGCTTCGCTCGCCGGGGGGCTACGCCCCCCGGACCCCGGGGGGTGAGGGCCTTCGGCCCTCACCCCCCCGTGCGGCGGGCTACGCCCGCCCGTTGTGCGGCCTTCGGCCGCCCAGTCTGTGTCCCTCTCTGTGCCTCTTTGTGTGTGTGTGTGTGTGTGTGTGTGTGTGTGTGTGTGTGTGTGAGGGGACACATTTTCACTTGTGTGTGTGTGAAACCCCTCCTATCCCCCCTCCCTCTATATTCAAAAAAATCGGACCAGAGACGTTCATGAGTTGCAGTACAAACTGCATTTATACGCCCCTTGTGCGGCGCCTCGGCGCCAGCCGACCGGCCCCCATCTGCCCCCGACCCATCACCACAAGCCCCCCCTGCTTTGTGCGCAGAGCGTGACGCCGCGACACCATTGACGGGGCCAAGCCGAGCCGATAGCCAAGCCGAGTCGCGAGGCCGCTGCAGGGCGGCTGCTGCGGCCCGATGGCTGCAGCCTGCTTCTCATATTGGTCGCCCGTGGCCAGCCGACCGGCCGGCTAGTAGCTGGCTGTCTGCTCTGCCAACGCACGCTCGCCGCGTGTCTTTTTTTTTTTTATTCTCAGTTTATTCTATTTATTACCTTGGCTACCCATCCCTCTCCTAACCTAACATAATCGAGCCACGCCCCAATCTAATCTAACGTCGTCCTTTACGGACGGTCCCTCATCATGCACGTTGTTTATTGCGTCGTTATTTACGGACGGTCCCCGGCATGCATGTCGTTTATGGCGTCGTCATTTACGGACGGTCCCCCAGCATGCATGTCGTTTATAGCGTCGTCATTTACGGACGGTCCCCCGGCATGCGTGCAGCAGCAGCAATGGTTTGTGTCGCCGACGGCAACCTGGCCCCGTCCGGCAGCCAGAGTCCTTTTTCTTCAGTGTGCGCGGTCCGCGTCCGCCTCATCCCTGGCCTAACCTAACCTAAAGTGGTATAGTCTTTGGTGGGGTCCTTTAGTACTTAACACCTAACCCTGAGGTGAACCGATGCCCATTGGCGAAAACCACATGGTCTTAGCACGCTCTATTCATGAGCTATACCCGAAACTGCACTTACGCCCCTGCGGGCGCAGTATAATTCAAATATCTCGAAAACCGGGGCAGATACGCAAATTCTGAGGGTTGCAAATCTCTAGGGATCAACATTTCGTCCTGCTTCCGCAGATACCCCACACGCCCCCCTTCCGATGTGAACTGCACTTAGGCCCTCCGGCAAGGGGGAAGGGGGGGGGGGGAGGCAGGTGGACGACGAGGACGACCCAAAAACTTGGGCCGCCCAACGACGCCTACCTAGACCACGTCATGGCGTTCTCAATGAAGCTGATTGCACAGAGGTAGGAGGAAAGGGGGGGGGGGGGGGGTAGCAGCGCGTCGACGCATACCTGGACAACGTCATGGTGACCCCCATGTAGCCGATACGGCATACTACCGCAGGCACAGTCGTTCAGCAACACGGCCTTGTGGCCACATGCGCGCAAAACGTTGGTGAGGACGGCTACCTGGGCCGCAGGGCAGTGGTAGGGGGGGGGGGGGAGCGGGCGTACGACGCGGACGTCGGCGGCGGCCACGGCCAGATCCATGTTCGGCACCTCCAGCGCACCAGTAGCAGCAGCAGCGGCAGCAGTGGCTTTGTCGCCGCGCGCGCTCCCGCGTCCACGTCATCCCTGGCCTAACCTAACCTAAAGTGGTATAGTCTTTGGTGGGGTCCTTTAGTACCTAAAACCTAACCCTGAGGTGAACCGATGCCCATCGGCGAAAACCACATGGTCTTGGCACGCTCCATTCAGGAGCTAGACCCGGAACTGCACTTACGCCCCTGCGGGCGCAGTCTAATGCGAATATCTCGAAAACCGGGGCTGATACGCAAATTCTGAGGGTTGCAAATCTCTAGGGATCAACATTTCGTCCTGCATCCGCAGATACCCCACACGCCCCCTTTCCGATGTGAACTGCACTTAGGCCCTCCGGCGAGGGGGAAGGAGGGGGGGAGGCAGGTGGACGACGAGGATGACCGCAGGGGGGGGGGGGGGAAGCAAGCGGACGCCGCGTTCGTCGTCGGCGGCGGCCTCGGCCAGATCCATGTTCGGCACCACCAGCGCACCAGCGCACCAGCAGCAGCAGCGGCACCAGCGGCTTTGACGGCGACCTGGACAGAACTCCAAGCCGGGCCGAACCGAGACGAGGCCGCCGCTGCTGCTGCTGGCTGTGGCCGCTTCTCATTGGCCACCCGTGGCCGGCCGGCCGGCTCGTTCGCTCGCCCAGCCGCCGCCGCCGCCGCCGCCGCCGCCGCCGCGCGGAACCGACTGCCTGCGAACGCAGCCCACGCTTTGCCAAAAGTTTCCACTCGTCCTCGTCGAGTGCCGAAAATTTGAAATCCAAAAAGAAGGACATCCTCGGAATGGCCTCTCGAAACGCCAGAAAATGAACCCGGTCCGATCCCCGGCGGACGCCCCGTTCAAAAGGCCGCGTCCGAAACGTCGGCCTGACCTCGAGGCCGTCTTTCCAAAATTGCAAGTTTTTGGCATTTAACGATTTCCCAGCGACATCGGACCTGGCCACGATGGATCGGAGCATCGTTTTACCTGGGGTTGACATCGAGACATTTTGCCCTAACTTATCGATTTCGACCACTTTACTTGAAGGGCGCAAGTGAAAACCCAACTTTTTCCCGTTAAATCGAAATATTTTTTCAATTTTGGCCGGTTCCACCTCCCCAATTGTTATAGAGGAGAAGCCGATGCCGCAAACCCCGAGTCGCTAGCCCTCACGGTTCCCCAGATATAGCCCTCCCGATGAAGGCCCGCACGAGGGCCAAATCGGCAAAGTCCCGGGTGAAAAAGGACGTTTTCCCACTTTTCTCGGGGAAGGCGATTCATTTTCCAACTTTTGGCCTTTCCCAGGTTCCCAATTGTCGACGAGGGGAATCGAATGAAGCAAACCCCGAGTCTCTAGCTCGCACGGTTCTCGAGATCTTTTGTATGGATCAGTCACTCAGTCAGTCAGTCAGTCAGTCAGTCAGTCTTGCGTGGGGGAGTATTTTGCTTGGACTCGCTTCGCTCGCCGGGGGGGCTACGCCCCCCCGGACCCCCGGGGGGGGAGGGCCTTCGGCCCTCACCCCCCGTGCGGCGGGCTACGCCCGCCCGTTGTGCGGCCTTCGGCCGCCCAGTCTGTGTCCCTCTCTGTGCCTCTTTGTGTGTGTGTGTGTGTGTGTGTGTGTGTGTGTGTGTGTGAGGGGACACATTTTCACTTGTGTGTGTGTGAAACCCCTCCTATCCCCCTCCCTCTATATTCAAAAAAATCGGACCAGAGACGTTCATGAGTTGCAGTACAAACTGCATTTATACGCCCCTTGTGCGGCGCCTCGGCGCCAGCCGACCGGCCCCCATCTGCCCCCGACCCATCACCACAAGCCCCCCCTGCTTTGTGCGCAGAGCGTGACGCCGCGACACCATTGACGGGGCCAAGCCGAGCCGATAGCCAAGCCGAGTCGCGAGGCCGCTGCAGGGCGGCTGCTGCGGCCCGATGGCTGCAGCCTGCTTCTCATATTGGTCGCCCGTGGCCAGCCGACCGGCCGGCTAGTAGCTGGCTGTCTGCTCTGCCAACGCACGCTCGCCGCGTGTCTTTTTTTTTTTTTATTCTCAGTTTATTCTATTTATTACCTTGGCTACCCATCCCTCTCCTAACCTAACATAATCGAGCCACGCCCCAATCTAATCTAACGTCGTCCTTTACGGACGGTCCCTCATCATGCACGTTGTTTATTGCGTCGTTATTTACGGACGGTACCCCGGCATGCATGTCGTTTATGGCGTCGTCATTTACGGACGGTCCCCCAGCATGCATGTCGTTTATAGCGTCGTCATTTACGGACGGTCCCCCGGCATGCGTGCAGCAGCAGCAATGGTTTGTGTCGCCGACGGCAACCTGGCCCCGTCCGGCAGCCAGAGTCCTTTTTCTTCAGTGTGCGCGGTCCGCGTCCGCCTCATCCCTGGCCTAACCTAACCTAAAGTGGTATAGTCTTTGGTGGGGTCCTTTAGTACTTAACACCTAACCCTGAGGTGAACCGATGCCCATTGGCGAAAACCACATGGTCTTAGCACGCTCTATTCATGAGCTATACCCGAAACTGCACTTACGCCCCTGCGGGCGCAGTATAATTCAAATATCTCGAAAACCGGGGCAGATACGCAAATTCTGAGGGTTGCAAATCTCTAGGGATCAACATTTCGTCCTGCTTCCGCAGATACCCCACACGCCCCCCTTCCGATGTGAACTGCACTTAGGCCCTCCGGCGAGGGGGAAGGGGGGGGGGGAGGCAGGTGGACGACGAGGACGACCCAAAAACTTGGGCCGCCCAACGACGCCTACCTAGACCACGTCATGGCGTTCTCAATGAAGCTGATTGCACAGAGGTAGGAGGAAAGGGGGGGGGGGGGTGGCAGCGCGTCGACGCATACCTGGACAACGTCATGGTGACCCCCATGTAGCCGATACGGCATACTACCGCAGGCACAGTCGTTCAGCAACACGGCCTTGTGGCCACATGCGCGCAAAACGTTGGTGAGGACGGCTCCCTGGGCCGCAGGGCAGTGGTAGGGGGGGGGGGGGGGGAAGCGGGCGTACGACGCGGACGTCGGCGGCGGCCACGGCCAGATCCATGTTCGGCACCTCCAGCGCACCAGTAGCAGCAGCAGCGGCAGCAGTGGCTTTGTCGCCGCGCGCGCTCCCGCGTCCACGTCATCCCTGGCCTAACCTAACCTAAAGTGGTATAGTCTTTGGTGGGGTCCTTTAGTACCTAAAACCTAACCCTGAGGTGAACCGATGCCCATCGGCGAAAACCACATGGTCTTGGCACGCTCCATTCAGGAGCTAGACCCGGAACTGCACTTACGCCCCTGCGGGCGCAGTCTAATGCGAATATCTCGAAAACCGGGGCTGATACGCAAATTCTGAGGGTTGCAAATCTCTAGGGATCAACATTTCGTCCTGCATCCGCAGATACCCCACACGCCCCCTTCCGATGTGAACTGCACTTAGGCCCTCCGGCGAGGGGGAAGGAGGGGGGGGGAGGCAGGTGGACGACGAGGATGACCGCAGGGGGGGGGGGGGGGGGGGGGAAGCAAGCGGACGCCGCGTTCGTCGTCGGCGGCGGCCTCGGCCAGATCCATGTTCGGCACCACCAGCGCACCAGCGCACCAGCAGCAGCAGCGGCACCAGCGGCTTTGACGGCGACCTGGACAGAACTCCAAGCCGGGCCGAACCGAGACGAGGCCGCCGCTGCTGCTGCTGGCTGTGGCCGCTTCTCATTGGCCACCCGTGGCCGGCCGGCCGGCTCGTTCGCTCGCCCAGCCGCCGCCGCCGCCGCCGCCGCCGCCGCCGCGCGGAACCGACTGCCTGCGAACGCAGCCCACGCTTTGCCAAAAGTTTCCACTCGTCCTCGTCGAGTGCCGAAAATTTGAAATCCAAAAAGAAGGACATCCTCGGAATGGCCTCTCGAAACGCCAGAAAATGAACCCGGTCCGATCCCCGGCGGACGCCCCGTTCAAAAGGCCGCGTCCGAAACGTCGGCCTGACCTCGAGGCCGTCTTTCCAAAATTGCAAGTTTTTGGCATTTAACGATTTCCCAGCGACATCGGACCTGGCCACGATGGATCGGAGCATCGTTTTACCTGGGGTTGACATCGAGACATTTTGCCCTAACTTATCGATTTCGACCACTTTACTTGAAGGGCGCAAGTGAAAACCCAACTTTTTCCCGTTAAATCGAAATATTTTTTCAATTTTGGCCGGTTCCACCTCCCCAATTGTTATAGAGGAGAAGCCGATGCCGCAAACCCCGAGTCGCTAGCCCTCACGGTTCCCCAGATATAGCCCTCCCGATGAAGGCCCGCACGAGGGCCAAATCGGCAAAGTCCCGGGTGAAAAAGGACGTTTTCCCACTTTTCTCGGGGAAGGCGATTCATTTTCCAACTTTTGGCCTTTCCCAGGTTCCCAATTGTCGACGAGGGGAATCGAATGAAGCAAACCCCGAGTCTCTAGCTCGCACGGTTCTCGAGATCTTTTGTATGGATCAGTCACTCAGTCACTCAGTCAGTCAGTCAGTCAGTCTTGCGTGGGGGAGTATTTTGCTTGGACTCGCTTTGCTCACGCGCGCTGCCGCGCGCGTTCGCAAAGCTCGTTTGGGGCCTTCGGCCCCAATGGGTTGGCGGGCTCCGCCCGCCCGGTTTGGGGCCGGGCCGCCTTCCGAGCGAGAGCGGTCGAGAAGAGGGTCCGTTTAGTGAAGACCGCATCGAAATCGGACGTACGGTTCACGAGCTAGAGCCGAATCTGCACTTATGCCCCTCCGCGCCGGCCGGCCGGCCGGGACCCGCCCCCCGCCCGGCCCCGCGCGCTGCGCGCGCGGAGAGCGCCTGTGGCGGACCGGGCCGCCAGCCGCTCGCGCGGAGCGCGAGAGAGAACGTGCGAGGATCGGAGAGAGAAGGCATTCGGATCGGGCGCGCCGGGGTGGCGCGCCATCCTGATTTCCCTTCGCTTTTTTTTTTCTTTTGCCAAGGGGTTTGGAGCCGATTTAAGCACCGTCCCCGGGGGAAAAATGAAATTGTGAGGATTTTGACGTTCCCAATTGTCGATGCGACGAAGCCGACGCCGCAAACCGGAAGTCGCTAGGACGTCGGGAAGTGGGTGAAACAATCGATCAGTCAGTCAGTCAGTCACTCACTCACTCACTCACTCATCTCGCACGCGGGGGTATCTTTTTGGGACTCGCTTTGCTCACGCGCGCTGCCGCGCGCGTTCGCAAAGCTCGTTTGGGGCCTTCGGCCCCAATGGGTTGGCGGGCTCCGCCCGCCCGGTTTGGAGCCGGGCCGCCTTCCGAGCGAGAGCGGTCGAGAAGAGGGTCCGTTTAGTGAAGACCGCATCGAAATCGGACGTACGGTTCACGAGCTAGAGCCGAATCTGCACTTATGCCCCTCCGCGCCGGCCGGCCGGCCGGGACCCGCCCCGCCCGGCCCCGCGCGCTGCGCGCGCGGAGAGCGCCTGTGGCGGACCGGGCCGCCAGCCGCTCGCGCGGAGCGCGAGAGAGAACGTGCGAGGATCGAGAGAGAAGGCATTCGGATCGGGCGCGCCGGGGTGGCGCGCCATCCTGACTTCCCTTCGCTTTTTTTTTTCTTTTGCCAAGGGGTTTGGAGCCGATTTAAGCACCGTCCCCGGGGGAAAAATGAAATTCTGAGGATTTTGACGTTCCCAATTGTCGATGCGACGAAGCCGACGCCGCAAACCGGAAGTCGCTAGGACGTCGGGAAGTGGGTGAAACAATCGATCAGTCAGTCAGTCAGTCAGTCACTCACTCACTCACTCATCTCGCACGCGGGGGTATCTTTTTGGGACTCGCTTCGCTCGCCGGGGGCTACGCCCCCCCGGACCCCCGGGGGGTGAGGGCCTTCGGCCCTCACCCCCCCGTGCGGCGGGCTACGCCCGCCCGTTGTGGGCCTTCGGCCGCCCAGTCTGTGTCCCTCTCTGTGCCTCTTTGTGTGTGTGTGTGTGTGTGTGTGTGTGTGTGTGTGTGAGGGGACACATTTTCACTTGTGTGTGTGTGAAACCCCTCCTATCCCCCCTCCCTCTATATTCAAAAAAATCGGACCAGAGACGTTCATGAGTTGCAGTACAAACTGCATTTATACGCCCCTTGTGCGGCGCCTCGGCGCCAGCCGACCGGCCCCCATCTGCCCCCGACCCATCACCACAAGCCCCCCCCCCTGCTTTGTGCGCAGAGCGTGACGCCGCGACACCATTGACGGGGCCAAGCCGAGCCGATAGCCAAGCCGAGTCGCGAGGCCGCTGCAGGGCGGCTGCTGCGGCCCGATGGCTGCAGCCTGCTTCTCATATTGGTCGCCCGTGGCCAGCCGACCGGCCGGCTAGTAGCTGGCTGTCTGCTCTGCCAACGCACGCTCGCCGCGTGTCTTTTTTTTTTTATTCTCAGTTTATTCTATTTATTACCTTGGCTACCCATCCCTCTCCTAACCTAACATAATCGAGCCACGCCCCAATCTAATCTAACGTCGTCCTTTACGGACGGTCCCTCATCATGCACGTTGTTTATTGCGTCGTTATTTACGGACGGTACCCCGGCATGCATGTCGTTTATGGCGTCGTCATTTACGGACGGTCCCCCAGCATGCATGTCGTTTATAGCGTCGTCATTTACGGACGGTCCCCCGGCATGCGTGCAGCAGCAGCAATGGTTTGTGTCGCCGACGGCAACCTGGCCCCGTCCGGCAGCCAGAGTCCTTTTTCTTCAGTGTGCGCGGTCCGCGTCCGCCTCATCCCTGGCCTAACCTAACCTAAAGTGGTATAGTCTTTGGTGGGGTCCTTTAGTACTTAACACCTAACCCTGAGGTGAACCGATGCCCATTGGCGAAAACCACATGGTCTTAGCACGCTCTATTCATGAGCTATACCCGAAACTGCACTTACGCCCCTGCGGGCGCAGTATAATTCAAATATCTCGAAAACCGGGGCAGATACGCAAATTCTGAGGGTTGCAAATCTCTAGGGATCAACATTTCGTCCTGCTTCCGCAGATACCCCACACGCCCCCCTTCCGATGTGAACTGCACTTAGGCCCTCCGGCGAGGGGGAAGGGGGGGGGGGAGGCAGGTGGACGACGAGGACGACCCAAAAACTTGGGCCGCCCAACGACGCCTACCTAGACCACGTCATGGCGTTCTCAATGAAGCTGATTGCACAGAGGTAGGAGGAAAGGGGGGGGGGTAGCAGCGCGTCGACGCATACCTGGACAACGTCATGGTGACCCCCATGTAGCCGATACGGCATACTACCGCAGGCACAGTCGTTCAGCAACACGGCCTTGTGGCCACATGCGCGCAAAACGTTGGTGAGGACGGCTACCTGGGCCGCAGGGCAGTGGTAGGGGGGGGGGGGGGGGAAGCGGGCGTACGACGCGGACGTCGGCGGCGGCCACGGCCAGATCCATGTTCGGCACCTCCAGCGCACCAGTAGCAGCAGCAGCGGCAGCAGTGGCTTTGTCGCCGCGCGCGCTCCCGCGTCCACGTCATCCCTGGCCTAACCTAACCTAAAGTGGTATAGTCTTTGGTGGGGTCCTTTAGTACCTAAAACCTAACCCTGAGGTGAACCGATGCCCATCGGCGAAAACCACATGGTCTTGGCACGCTCCATTCAGGAGCTAGACCCGGAACTGCACTTACGCCCCTGCGGGCGCAGTCTAATGCGAATATCTCGAAAACCGGGGCTGATACGCAAATTCTGAGGGTTGCAAATCTCTAGGGATCAACATTTCGTCCTGCATCCGCAGATACCCCACACGCCCCCTTTCCGATGTGAACTGCACTTAGGCCCTCCGGCGAGGGGGAAGGAGGGGGGGGGAGGCAGGTGGACGACGAGGATGACCGCAGGGGGGGGGGGGGGGGGAAGCAAGCGGACGCCGCGTTCGTCGTCGGCGGCGGCCTCGGCCAGATCCATGTTCGGCACCACCAGCGCACCAGCGCACCAGCAGCAGCAGCGGCACCAGCGGCTTTGACGGCGACCTGGACAGAACTCCAAGCCGGGCCGAACCGAGACGAGGCCGCCGCTGCTGCTGCTGGCTGTGGCCGCTTCTCATTGGCCACCCGTGGCCGGCCGGCCGGCTCGTTCGCTCGCCCAGCCGCCGCCGCCGCCGCCGCCGCCGCCGCCGCGCGGAACCGACTGCCTGCGAACGCAGCCCACGCTTTGCCAAAAGTTTCCACTCGTCCTCGTCGAGTGCCGAAAATTTGAAATCCAAAAAGAAGGACATCCTCGGAATGGCCTCTCGAAACGCCAGAAAATGAACCCGGTCCGATCCCCGGCGGACGCCCCGTTCAAAAGGCCGCGTCCGAAACGTCGGCCTGACCTCGAGGCCGTCTTTCCAAAATTGCAAGTTTTTGGCATTTAACGATTTCCCAGCGACATCGGACCTGGCCACGATGGATCGGAGCATCGTTTTACCTGGGGTTGACATCGAGACATTTTGCCCTAACTTATCGATTTCGACCACTTTACTTGAAGGGCGCAAGTGAAAACCCAACTTTTTCCCGTTAAATCGAAATATTTTTTCAATTTTGGCCGGTTCCACCTCCCCAATTGTTATAGAGGAGAAGCCGATGCCGCAAACCCCGAGTCGCTAGCCCTCACGGTTCCCCAGATATAGCCCTCCCGATGAAGGCCCGCACGAGGGCCAAATCGGCAAAGTCCCGGGTGAAAAAGGACGTTTTCCCACTTTTCTCGGGGAAGGCGATTCATTTTCCAACTTTTGGCCTTTCCCAGGTTCCCAATTGTCGACGAGGGGAATCGAATGAAGCAAACCCCGAGTCTCTAGCTCGCACGGTTCTCGAGATCTTTTGTATGGATCAGTCACTCAGTCAGTCAGTCTTGCGTGGGGGAGTATTTTGCTTGGACTCGCTTTGCTCACGCGCGCTGCCGCGCGCGTTCGCAAAGCTCGTTTGGGGCCTTCGGCCCCAATGGGTTGGCGGGCTCCGCCCGCCCGGTTTGGGGCCGGGCCGCCTTCCGAGCGAGAGCGGTCGAGAAGAGGGTCCGTTTAGTGAAAACCGCATCGAAATCGGACGTCCGGTTCAGGAGCTAGAGCCGACTGTGCACTTAAGCCCCTCCGCGCCGGCCGGCCGGCCGGGGACCGCCCCCCGCCCGGCCCCGCGCGCTGCGCGCGCGGAGAGCGCCTGTGGCGGCCCGGGCCGCCAGCCGCTCGCGCGGAGCGCGAGAGAGAACGTGCGAGGATCGGAGAGAGAAGGCATTCGGATCGGGCGCGCCGGGGTGGCGCGCCATCCTGATTTCCCTTCGCTTTTTTTTTCTTTTGCCAAGGGGTTTGGAGCCGATTTAAGCACCGTCCCCGGGGGAAAAATGAAATTGTGAGGATTTTGACGTTCCCAATTGTCGATGCGACGAAGCCGACGCCGCAAACCGGAAGTCGCTAGGACGTCGGGAAGTGGGTGAAACAATCGATCAGTCAGTCAGTCAGTCACTCACTCACTCACTCACTCATCTCGCACGCGGGGGTATCTTTTTGGGACTCGCTTCGCTCGCCGGGGGCTACGCCCCCCCGGACCCCCCGGGGGTGAGGGCCTTCGGCCCTCACCCCCCCGTGCGGCGGGCTACGCCCGCCCGTTGTGCGGCCTTCGGCCGCCCAGTCTGTGTCCCTCTCTGTGCCTCTTTGTGTGTGTGTGTGTGTGTGTGTGTGTGTGTGTGTGTGTGTGGGGACACATTTTCACTTGTGTGTGTGTGAAACCCCTCCTATCCCCCTCCCTCTATATTCAAAAAAATCGGACCAGAGACGTTCATGAGTTGCAGTACAAACTGCATTTATACGCCCCTTGTGCGGCGCCTCGGCGCCAGCCGACCGGCCCCCATCTGCCCCCGACCCATCACCACAAGCCCCCCCCCCCCCTGCTTTGTGCGCAGAGCGTGACGCCGCGACACCATTGACGGGGCCAAGCCGAGCCGATAGCCAAGCCGAGTCGCGAGGCCGCTGCAGGGCGGCTGCTGCGGCCCGATGGCTGCAGCCTGCTTCTCATATTGGTCGCCCGTGGCCAGCCGACCGGCCGGCTAGTAGCTGGCTGTCTGCTCTGCCAACGCACGCTCGCCGCGTGTCTTTTTTTTTTTTTTTTTTTTTTTTTTTATTCTCAGTTTATTCTATTTATTACCTTGGCTACCCATCCCTCTCCTAACCTAACATAATCGAGCCACGCCCCAATCTAATCTAACGTCGTCCTTTACGGACGGTCCCTCATCATGCACGTTGTTTATTGCGTCGTTATTTACGGACGGTACCCCGGCATGCATGTCGTTTATGGCGTCGTCATTTACGGACGGTCCCCCAGCATGCATGTCGTTTATAGCGTCGTCATTTACGGACGGTCCCCCGGCATGCGTGCAGCAGCAGCAATGGTTTGTGTCGCCGACGGCAACCTGGCCCCGTCCGGCAGCCAGAGTCCTTTTTCTTCAGTGTGCGCGGTCCGCGTCCGCCTCATCCCTGGCCTAACCTAACCTAAAGTGGTATAGTCTTTGGTGGGGTCCTTTAGTACTTAACACCTAACCCTGAGGTGAACCGATGCCCATTGGCGAAAACCACATGGTCTTAGCACGCTCTATTCATGAGCTATACCCGAAACTGCACTTACGCCCCTGCGGGCGCAGTATAATTCAAATATCTCGAAAACCGGGGCAGATACGCAAATTCTGAGGGTTGCAAATCTCTAGGGATCAACATTTCGTCCTGCTTCCGCAGATACCCCACACGCCCCCCTTCCGATGTAAACTGCACTTAGGCCCTCCGGCGAGGGGGGAAGGGGGGGGGGGAGGCAGGTGGACGACGAGGACGACCCAAAAACTTGGGCCGCCCAACGACGCCTACCTAGACCACGTCATGGCGTTCTCAATGAAGCTGATTGCACAGAGGTAGGAGGAAAGGGGGGGGGGGGGGGTAGCAGCGCGTCGACGCATACCTGGACAACGTCATGGTGACCCCCATGTAGCCGATACGGCATACTACCGCAGGCACAGTCGTTCAGCAACACGGCCTTGTGGCCACATGCGCGCAAAACGTTGGTGAGGACGGCTACCTGGGCCGCAGGGCAGTGGTAGGGGGGGGGGGGGAAGCGGGCGTACGACGCGGACGTCGGCGGCGGCCACGGCCAGATCCATGTTCGGCACCTCCAGCGCACCAGTAGCAGCAGCAGCGGCAGCAGTGGCTTTGTCGCCGCGCGCGCTCCCGCGTCCACGTCATCCCTGGCCTAACCTAACCTAAAGTGGTATAGTCTTTGGTGGGGTCCTTTAGTACCTAAAACCTAACCCTGAGGTGAACCGATGCCCATCGGCGAAAACCACATGGTCTTGGCACGCTCCATTCAGGAGCTAGACCCGGAACTGCACTTACGCCCCTGCGGGCGCAGTCTAATGCGAATATCTCGAAAACCGGGGCTGATACGCAAATTCTGAGGGTTGCAAATCTCTAGGGATCAACATTTCGTCCTGCATCCGCAGATACCCCACACGCCCCCTTTCCGATGTGAACTGCACTTAGGCCCTCCGGCGAGGGGGAAGGAGGGGGGGGGAGGCAGGTGGACGACGAGGATGACCGCAGGGGGGGGGGGGGGGGGAAGCAAGCGGACGCCGCGTTCGTCGTCGGCGGCGGCCTCGGCCAGATCCATGTTCGGCACCACCAGCGCACCAGCGCACCAGCAGCAGCAGCGGCACCAGCGGCTTTGACGGCGACCTGGACAGAACTCCAAGCCGGGCCGAACCGAGACGAGGCCGCCGCTGCTGCTGCTGGCTGTGGCCGCTTCTCATTGGCCACCCGTGGCCGGCCGGCCGGCTCGTTCGCTCGCCCAGCCGCCGCCGCCGCCGCCGCCGCCGCCGCCGCGCGGAACCGACTGCCTGCGAACGCAGCCCACGCTTTGCCAAAGTTTCCACTCGTCCTCGTCGAGTGCCGAAAATTTGAAATCCAAAAAGAAGGACATCCTCGGAATGGCCTCTCGAAACGCCAGAAAATGAACCCGGTCCGATCCCCGGCGGACGCCCCGTTCAAAAGGCCGCGTCCGAAACGTCGGCCTGACCTCGAGGCCGTCTTTCCAAAATTGCAAGTTTTTGGCATTTAACGATTTCCCAGCGACATCGGACCTGGCCACGATGGATCGGAGCATCGTTTTACCTGGGGTTGACATCGAGACATTTTGCCCTAACTTATCGATTTCGACCACTTTACTTGAAGGGCGCAAGTGAAAACCCAACTTTTTCCCGTTAAATCGAAATATTTTTTCAATTTTGGCCGGTTCCACCTCCCCAATTGTTATAGAGGAGAAGCCGATGCCGCAAACCCCGAGTCGCTAGCCCTCACGGTTCCCCAGATATAGCCCTCCCGATGAAGGCCCGCACGAGGGCCAAATCGGCAAAGTCCCGGGTGAAAAAGGACGTTTTCCCACTTTTCTCGGGGAAGACGATTCATTTTCCAACTTTTGGCCTTTCCCAGGTTCCCAATTGTCGACGAGGGGAATCGAATGAAGCAAACCCCGAGTCTCTAGCTCGCACGGTTCTCGAGATCTTTTGTATGGATCAGTCACTCAGTCAGTCAGTCAGTCAGTCAGTCAGTCTTGCGTGGGGGAGTATTTTGCTTGGACTCGCTTTGCTCACGCGCGCTGCCGCGCGCGTTCGCAAAGCTCGTTTGGGGCCTTCGGCCCCAATGGGTTGGGGGCTCCGCCCGCCCGGTTTGGAGCCGGGCCGCCTTCCGAGCGAGAGCGGTCGAGAAGAGGGTCCGTTTAGTGAAGACCGCATCGAAATCGGACGTACGGTTCACGAGCTAGAGCAGAATCTGCACTTATGCCCCTCCGCGCCGGCCGGCCGGCCGGGGACCGCCCCCCGCCCGGCCCCGCGCGCTGCGCGCGCGGAGAGCGCCTGTGGCGGACCGGGCCGCCAGCCGCTCGCGCGGAGCGCGAGAGAGAACGTGCGAGGATCAGAGAGAGAAGGCATTCGGATCGGGCGCGCCGGGATGGCGCGCCATCCTGACTTCCCTTCGCTTTTTTTTTCTTTTGCCAAGGGGTTTGGAGCCGATTTAAGCACCGTCCCCGGGGGAAAAATGAAATTCTGAGGATTTTGACGTTCCCAATTGTCGATGCGACGAAGCCGACGCCGCAAACCGGAAGTCGCTAGGACGTCGGGAAGTGGGTGAAACAATCGATCAGTCAGTCAGTCAGTCACTCACTCACTCACTCACTCATCTCGCACGCGGGGGTATCTTTTTGGGACTCGCTTCGCTCGCCGGGGGGCTACGCCCCCCGGACCCCCGGGGGGTGAGGGGCCTTCGGCCCTCACCCCCCGTGCGGCGGGCTACGCCCGCCCGTTGTGCGGCCTTCGGCCGCCCAGTCTGTGTCCCTCTCTGTGCCTCTTTGTGTGTGTGTGTGTGTGTGTGTGTGTGTGTGTGTGTGTGTGTGTGTGAGGGGACACATTTTCACTTGTGTGTGTGTGAAACCCCTCCTATCCCCCTCCCTCTATATTCAAAAAAATCGGACCAGAGACGTTCATGAGTTGCAGTACAAACTGCATTTATACGCCCCTTGTGCGGCGCCTCGGCGCCAGCCGACCGGCCCCCATCTGCCCCCGACCCATCACCACAAGCCCCCCCCCCCCCCCGCTTTGTGCGCAGAGCGTGACGCCGCGACACCATTGACGGGGCCAAGCCGAGCCGATAGCCAAGCCGAGTCGCGAGGCCGCTGCAGGGCGGCTGCTGCGGCCCGATGGCTGCAGCCTGCTTCTCATATTGGTCGCCCGTGGCCAGCCGACCGGCCGGCTAGTAGCTGGCTGTCTGCTCTGCCAACGCACGCTCGCCGCGTGTCTTTTTTTTTTTTATTCTCAGTTTATTCTATTTATTACCTTGGCTACCCATCCCTCTCCTAACCTAACATAATCGAGCCACGCCCCAATCTAATCTAACGTCGTCCTTTACGGACGGTCCCTCATCATGCACGTTGTTTATTGCGTCGTTATTTACGGACGGTACCCCGGCATGCATGTCGTTTATGGCGTCGTCATTTACGGACGGTCCCCCAGCATGCATGTCGTTTATAGCGTCGTCATTTACGGACGGTCCCCCGGCATGCGTGCAGCAGCAGCAATGGTTTGTGTCGCCGACGGCAACCTGGCCCCGTCCGGCAGCCAGAGTCCTTTTTCTTCAGTGTGCGCGGTCCGCGTCCGCCTCATCCCTGGCCTAACCTAACCTAAAGTGGTATAGTCTTTGGTGGGGTCCTTTAGTACTTAACACCTAACCCTGAGGTGAACCGATGCCCATTGGCGAAAACCACATGGTCTTAGCACGCTCTATTCATGAGCTATACCCGAAACTGCACTTACGCCCCTGCGGGCGCAGTCTAATTCAAATATCTCGAAAACCGGGGCAGATACGCAAATTCTGAGGGTTGCAAATCTCTAGGGATCAACATTTCGTCCTGCTTCCGCAGATACCCCACACGCCCCCCTTCCGATGTAAACTGCACTTAGGCCCTCCGGCGAGGGGGAAGGGGGGGGGGGGGGGAGGCAGGTGGACGACGAGGACGACCCAAAAACTTGGGCCGCCCAACGACGCCTACCTAGACCACGTCATGGCGTTCTCAATGAAGCTGATTGCACAGAGGTAGGAGGAAAGGGGGGGGGGGGGGTAGCAGCGCGTCGACGCATACCTGGACAACGTCATGGTGACCCCCATGTAGCCGATACGGTATACTACCGCAGGCACAGTCGTCCAGCAACACGGCCTTGTGGCCACATGCGCGCAAAACGTTGGTGAGGACGGCTACCTGGGCCGCAGGGCAGTGGTAGGGGGGGGGGGGAAGCGGGCGTACGACGCGGACGTCGGCGGCGGCCACGGCCAGATCCATGTTCGGCACCTCCAGCGCACCAGTAGCAGCAGCAGCGGCAGCAGTGGCTTTGTCGCCGCGCGCGCTCCCGCGTCCACGTCATCCCTGGCCTAACCTAACCTAAAGTGGTATAGTCTTTGGTGGGGTCCTTTAGTACCTAAAACCTAACCCTGAGGTGAACCGATGCCCATCGGCGAAAACCACATGGTCTTGGCACGCTCCATTCAGGAGCTAGACCCGGAACTGCACTTACGCCCCTGCGGGCGCAGTCTAATGCGAATATCTCGAAAACCGGGGCTGATACGCAAATTCTGAGGGTTGCAAATCTCTAGGGATCAACATTTCGTCCTGCATCCGCAGATACCCCACACGCCCCCTTTCCGATGTGAACTGCACTTAGGCCCTCCGGCGAGGGGGAAGGAGGGGGGAGGCAGGTGGACGACGAGGATGACCGCAGGGGGGGGGGAAGCAAGCGGACGCCGCGTTCGTCGTCGGCGGCGGCCTCGGCCAGATCCATGTTCGGCACCACCAGCGCACCAGCGCACCAGCAGCAGCAGCGGCACCAGCGGCTTTGACGGCGACCTGGACAGAACTCCAAGCCGGGCCGAACCGAGACGAGGCCGCCGCTGCTGCTGCTGGCTGTGGCCGCTTCTCATTGGCCACCCGTGGCCGGCCGGCCGGCTCGTTCGCTCGCCCAGCCGCCGCCGCCGCCGCCGCCGCCGCCGCCGCGCGGAACCGACTGCCTGCGAACGCAGCCCACGCTTTGCCAAAGTTTCCACTCGTCCTCGTCGAGTGCCGAAAATTTGAAATCCAAAAAGAAGGACATCCTCGGAATGGCCTCTCGAAACGCCAGAAAATGAACCCGGTCCGATCCCCGGCGGACGCCCCGTTCAAAAGGCCGCGTCCGAAACGTCGGCCTGACCTCGAGGCCGTCTTTCCAAAATTGCAAGTTTTTGGCATTTAACGATTTCCCAGCGACATCGGACCTGGCCACGATGGATCGGAGCATCGTTTTACCTGGGGTTGACATCGAGACATTTTGCCCTAACTTATCGATTTCGACCACTTTACTTGAAGGGCGCAAGTGAAAACCCAACTTTTTCCCGTTAAATCGAAATATTTTTTCAATTTTGGCCGGTTCCACCTCCCCAATTGTTATAGAGGAGAAGCCGATGCCGCAAACCCCGAGTCGCTAGCCCTCACGGTTCCCCAGATATAGCCCTCCCGATGAAGGCCCGCACGAGGGCCAAATCGGCAAAGTCCCGGGTGAAAAAGGACGTTTTCCCACTTTTCTCGGGGAAGACGATTCATTTTCCAACTTTTGGCCTTTCCCAGGTTCCCAATTGTCGACGAGGGGAATCGAATGAAGCAAACCCCGAGTCTCTAGCTCGCACGGTTCTCGAGATCTTTTGTATGGATCAGTCACTCAGTCAGTCAGTCAGTCAGTCAGTCAGTCTTGCGTGGGGGAGTATTTTGCTTGGACTCGCTTCGCTCGCCGGGGGCTACGCCCCCCGGACCCCCGGGGGGTGAGGGCCTTCGGCCCTCACCCCCCCGTGCGGCGGGCTACGCCCGCCCGTTGTGCGGCCTTCGGCCGCCCAGTCTGTGTCCCTCTCTGTGCCTCTTGTGTGTGTGTGTGTGTGTGTGTGTGTGTGTGTGTGAGGGGACACATTTTCACTTGTGTGTGTGTGAAACCCCTCCTATCCCCCCTCCCTCTATATTCAAAAAAATCGGACCAGAGACGTTCATGAGTTGCAGTACAAACTGCATTTATACGCCCCTTGTGCGGCGCCTCGGCGCCAGCCGACCGGCCCCCATCTGCCCCCGACCCATCACCACAAGCCCCCCCTGCTTTGTGCGCAGAGCGTGACGCCGCGACACCATTGACGGGGCCAAGCCGAGCCGATAGCCAAGCCGAGTCGCGAGGCCGCTGCAGGGCGGCTGCTGCGGCCCGATGGCTGCAGCCTGCTTCTCATATTGGTCGCCCGTGGCCAGCCGACCGGCCGGCTAGTAGCTGGCTGTCTGCTCTGCCAACGCACGCTCGCCGCGTGTCTTTTTTTTTTTTATTCTCAGTTTATTCTATTTATTACCTTGGCTACCCATCCCTCTCCTAACCTAACATAATCGAGCCACGCCCCAATCTAATCTAACGTCGTCCTTTACGGACGGTCCCTCATCATGCACGTTGTTTATTGCGTCGTTATTTACGGACGGTCCCCCGGCATGCATGTCGTTTATGGCGTCGTCATTTACGGACGGTCCCCCGGCATGCATGTCGTTTATAGCGTCGTCATTTACGGACGGTCCCCCGGCATGCGTGCAGCAGCAGCAATGGTTTGTGTCGCCGACGGCAACCTGGCCCCGTCCGGCAGCCAGAGTCCTTTTTCTTCAGTGTGCGCGGTCCGCGTCCGCCTCATCCCTGGCCTAACCTAACCTAAAGTGGTATAGTCTTTGGTGGGGTCCTTTAGTACTTAACACCTAACCCTGAGGTGAACCGATGCCCATTGGCGAAAACCACATGGTCTTAGCACGCTCTATTCATGAGCTATACCCGAAACTGCACTTACGCCCCTGCGGGCGCAGTCTAATTCAAATATCTCGAAAACCGGGGCAGATACGCAAATTCTGAGGGTTGCAAATCTCTAGGGATCAACATTTCGTCCTGCTTCCGCAGATACCCCACACGCCCCCTTCCGATGTAAACTGCACTTAGGCCCTCCGGCGAGGGGGGGGGGGGGGGGGGAGGCAGGTGGACGACGAGGACGACCCAAAAACTTGGGCCGCCCAACGACGCCTACCTAGACCACGTCATGGCGTTCTCAATGAAGCTGATTGCACAGAGGTAGGAGGAAAGGGGGGGGGGGGGGGGGGGTAGCAGCGCGTCGACGCATACCTGGACAACGTCATGGTGACCCCCATGTAGCCGATACGGCATACTACCGCAGGCACAGTCGTTCAGCAACACGGCCTTGTGGCCACATGCGCGCAAAACGTTGGTGAGGACGGCTACCTGAGCCGCAGGGCAGTGGTAGGGGGGGGGGAGCGGGCGTACGACGCGGACGTCGGCGGCGGCCACGGCCAGATCCATGTTCGGCACCTCCAGCGCACCAGTAGCAGCAGCAGCGGCAGCAGTGGCTTTGTCGCCGCGCGCGCTCCCGCGTCCACGTCATCCCTGGCCTAACCTAACCTAAAGTGGTATAGTCTTTGGTGGGGTCCTTTAGTACCTAAAACCTAACCCTGAGGTGAACCGATGCCCATCGGCGAAAACCACATGGTCTTGGCACGCTCCATTCAGGAGCTAGACCCGGAACTGCACTTACGCCCCTGCGGGCGCAGTCTAATGCGAATATCTCGAAAACCGGGGCTGATACGCAAATTCTGAGGGTTGCAAATCTCTAGGGATCAACATTTCGTCCTGCATCCGCAGATACCCCACACGCCCCCTTTCCGATGTGAACTGCACTTAGGCCCTCCGGCGAGGGGGAAGGAGGGGGGGGAGGCAGGTGGACGACGAGGATGACCGCAGGGGGGGGGGGAAGCAAGCGGACGCCGCGTTCGTCGTCGGCGGCGGCCTCGGCCAGATCCATGTTCGGCACCACCAGCGCACCAGCGCACCAGCAGCAGCAGCGGCACCAGCGGCTTTGACGGCGACCTGGACAGAACTCCAAGCCGGGCCGAACCGAGACGAGGCCGCCGCTGCTGCTGCTGGCTGTGGCCGCTTCTCATTGGCCACCCGTGGCCGGCCGGCCGGCTCGTTCGCTCGCCCAGCCGCCGCCGCCGCCGCCGCCGCCGCCGCCGCGCGGAACCGACTGCCTGCGAACGCAGCCCACGCTTTGCCAAAAGTTTCCACTCGTCCTCGTCGAGTGCCGAAAATTTGAAATCCAAAAAGAAGGACATCCTCGGAATGGCCTCTCGAAACGCCAGAAAATGAACCCGGTCCGATCCCCGGCGGACGCCCCGTTCAAAAGGCCGCGTCCGAAACGTCGGCCTGACCTCGAGGCCGTCTTTCCAAAATTGCAAGTTTTTGGCATTTAACGATTTCCCAGCGACATCGGACCTGGCCACGATGGATCGGAGCATCGTTTTACCTGGGGTTGACATCGAGACATTTTGCCCTAACTTATCGATTTCGACCACTTTACTTGAAGGGCGCAAGTGAAAACCCAACTTTTTCCCGTTAAATCGAAATATTTTTTCAATTTTGGCCGGTTCCACCTCCCCAATTGTTATAGAGGAGAAGCCGATGCCGCAAACCCCGAGTCGCTAGCCCTCACGGTTCCCCAGATATAGCCCTCCCGATGAAGGCCCGCACGAGGGCCAAATCGGCAAAGTCCCGGGTGAAAAAGGACGTTTTCCCACTTTTCTCGGGGAAGGCGATTCATTTTCCAACTTTTGGCCTTTCCCAGGTTCCCAATTGTCGACGAGGGGAATCGAATGAAGCAAACCCCGAGTCTCTAGCTCGCACGGTTCTCGAGATCTTTTGTATGGATCAGTCACTCAGTCAGTCAGTCAGTCAGTCAGTCAGTCTTGCGTAGGGGGGAATTTTGGGTGGACTCGCGCCTGCGGCGCTCGCTGGGGGGCTCCGCCCCCCAGACCCCCCGAGGCGGCCTTCGGCCGCCCAGTGTGGCGGGCTCCGCCCGCCCACGGTGTCTGTGGGGCCAGGTGCCCAGGTAAACGCCAGAAACGCCAAGAAAAACGAAAAAAGCAAACCCCCTACCAGTATTTGAACCGCCGACCCTCACCACGCCCGAGCGCCGCGCGAGACCGCGCGGCTGGCTCGGCGTTGATGACCTGAATCCCCGCGGCCGCCCAACACAAGCGAACGACGGCCAGGCGCCGCGCGCGCCGCACCGGGCCTATTCCCCCAGCCACACGTGGTCGACAATGCCCGTGCCCGGTGACCCTCCAGACGCAGCCCACGCTTTGCCAAAATCTTCTACTCGTCCTCGTTCGCACCCGAAAATTTGAAAGAACGAAATTTATACATCCCTAGAAAGGGGTTGAAAAACCCCAGAAAACCCACCCTGTCCGAACTCTGTCGGACGCCCTGTTCAAAAATGGCTGCGTCCGAAACGTCTGTGGTCCTCTGATTTCTTTCCGATTTTACCGCGTCGGCAAAATTGTTTTTACGGGATGTCGTTCTCCTCCAAGATTAAAGGGGGGTCGAGAGAAGTCATTTTTCGTCCAGCTCGGCTCCTTCTACGAGATCTCGTGAAATTTGACGATTTTATCGCATTTAAGGGAGGAAGGAGGGGGAAATGTGAACTTTTGACGATTTTTCGGTCCCCAATTGTTGAGCGTCCGCGTCGAATGGCGAAAACCGCAATAGAATCGGCCTGCTGGTTTTCCCGGAAACTTAATATGAGATATCCGTCAGTCAGTGGTCAGCGTTTGGGAGGGGAGGGTTCGGGTGACTCGCGCCTGCGGCGCTCGCTGGGGGGCTCCGCCCCCAGACCCCCGGGGCGGCCTTCGGCCGCCCTGTGGCAGGGCTTCGCCCGCCCTTCGTGTCTGTGGGGCCAGGTGCCCGTGTAAACGCTAAAAAGGAACGATTCCTTCGGCAGTATTTGAACCAGCGACCTTACGGACGCTGAGCGCCGCGCGAGCCCGCGCGGCTGATTAGGTGTTGTTGACCTGAGCGCCCGTGACCGCCCAACACAAGCGAACTGTCATCCGCGCGCCGCCGTGGGAGTGTGCGGCTAACTGGACGTTGTTGCGCCTGAACGTTCTCCCTCCCCCACCAGCGCGCGGTACCGACTGTTGTTGGGCTTTGTAGTGTGTAGGAAAGAGATGTGATGATCTGCCGTTCTGCCGCAATTTAAATTACGTTGCCCGGGTTTCGCCACGTGGAGGCAGGCAGTATTGAAACCCTTTTTTTTTTTTTTTTTTTTTTTTGTAACAAGAAGCGTGATATAGAATATATGCGTGCAAGTATTTACAGTGATGTGCATAGAAAGGAAAGGATATATATACTAGTTGGGATATATTACATATTTACAGTCTTAAAATATATACATATATATATACATATATATACAACAGAATAGAAGTATGTACAATTATTTGCTCTTTGCCCGTAGTTTAAAGTCTCCTTGCGTTCAGACCTAGCTGTTAAGTGAATTAACCGGGTGGTCGGTTGATAAGGTCACGGTACACAATGTTTTTTGCAAAAGTTTGCTCTTCCGACACTCTTCTCTCTGGTGTTAAGATGAGAAGTGACTCAGGGCTGGGCACGCGGCTCAAAGCTACGTATAGTTGCCCGTGGGCAAAGCAGCCCGATCGAAGATCTAAGGCGCACCTGCGGATGGTCTGGCCCTGAGATTTGTGTACGGACATTGCGTATGCGACCTGAAGGGGAAATTGCCGACGGATCATGTTAACGTGGCTTCTCTCAAAGATGGGAAATTTAAAGCTGATTCGCGGTATGGCTAAGATTTCTTGGCTGCCGGGTCGTCGGACGAGGATGATATTTCGCCTGATGTCTACGATAATGACTTTAGCCCCGTTTACTAAGCCGTCGTCAGAGTTAAGGTTTCTCATGATCATGCAGAGTGCGCCCCTTTTCAGGCGGAGCACGTGGGGGGCACGCCCCTGCCCTCGGCCTGGTGCAGCATTTCGATGTCGCACAGCTCTGCGTGATCGCCGTCCTCTGCTGCTACTAAATCTGCACTGAGTAATTCCTCTTCCTCTGTTTCAAGTCGGCCCAGAATGAGTTTGTTGGTGGAGGCGACATTGATGTTATGTGTGCAGAGGATAGCCCGGTCTGCACACTGGTCCGGGTCCTGAAGCACCTCGTCGGGAAAGACGTGGGCGACGAGGTCATCGATGTTCGTAGTGTGTCGCACACGCTCGTCTATCCCGATGAGGGCTTCGGTCCGGTTGTCGCCCTCGACCTCACTCAATCTGAACGTGACTTCTGGAGCCCGTCCCTCTCCGACCTCCAGCAAGAATTTAGAGTACTGTGGATCAGTGCAGCGCTGCCCCACCGTGAGATTCATTTTTTTCATGAAACCCCAAAGGTGCGAGGAGATGAGAGAGGCATTGATCACATCGCCGGCGTTGTGCGAACCAGTGACGACTGGGGCGAGCTGCCTGAAATCCCCGCAGAACATGATCGGTTTGGCTCCGAACAGACGGGTGTTGCCCATCAAGTCGCGCAGAGATCTGTCCAGCATCTCGATGAGGCCGCGATTAGCCATCGTGACCTCATCGTAGATGATGAACCCAGCGGCTTTGATGAACTCAGCGCGCTGAGTTCCGTTGGTGTGGCTCCACACACCCCGGGGGTCTATAATTTCGAGTGGAAATCCGAACATGGAGTGCGCAGTGCGGCCACCCTCGTAATTTAGTGCGGCGATCCCCGAGCTGGCCACGCAGATAACCACGATATCCTTGAGTCTGAAGTAGGCGGCAAGGACCCTGCAGAGCAGGGTTTTGCCGCATCCCCCGGGTGCATCCAGAAAGACAGCGTTCGGGCAGTTGGTGTTCGGCAAGGCCGATTGGGATTGTTCGACGAGCATCTTGATGTAGTTGAATACATTTCGTTGCTCGTCGGACAGCCGCGGGAGCCACTCGTCGACTTCGCGCTGCAATGCCTCTTTGCTATAAGCGGTCCTCTCCCTGCCGAGCTCGGTGTTGTCATCGACAACGTCAGGGAGGCCGTGATGGACATTGCTACTCCCCGCCCGGCGTAGACCCCTGTCTATCTGGATGAGAGCCCGATTGTATGCCCTTTCTCTGTTCGCCTCGCCCTGGTAGAGGTCCTCGGTGAGGATCTCTCTGTGCTGGTTCCAGAGGACTGCTGCGGGCGCACCGATGTTACACAGGAGGACGAACAGGCGGCGCAGAGCGTTGCCAAGCAGGAAGCCGTGAGCCTCCTGCAGGGCGTCGCTGTACTCCCTCTCGTTGTCCAGAAGGCCCTTAGCGCAGGCTGCCTCCTGAAAAGTCTTGCAATCGGGCCCCCCGAGCCGATACAGGTCCGTGTAACCTCGACAGGGAAAGTTTGTGAGGAGGATACGCAGGTAGTACTGTTCGCCTCTGTGGGGTGACACCCAGAAGAGGCGGACGACGCACTCCCCACGTTGCCTCCTGGTGACATAGCGACCGCCCGTCAAGCTTTCCCACATGTCCTCGCCAGATCTCCTATTAGGTCTTTTGGGATGGACGATGTAATTTTCGTAGAAGTCTGCGTATTTAATGTTTTCAAGCTCCTCGATGGCTGGTCGATTAAAATACCATTCTAATTTGCCATCCCGTTCGAGGGCTTGATTTTCTTCGCCTCGGCGGTAACAGGTGATGCGTTGTCCCTCCAAGTGGACGGGCACGCACTCCACCACGGGGTCCCTGCCCGTGAGGTCAAACTCCAGGGCTCTCCAGGCAGCATCACTGGCCCCCATGTATCTGTGCGTCAGGTACTCTTCGACCTCGTTGATGGGTTCCTTCTCCTGGTTGTCATCGGACACGGCAACGCGTATTTGGGTTTTAGTGTTTCCCTTCGTAATGTACTTGAACAAATACTTTACGGAGCCCCGTCCCGCAGCGACCTCAAGATTTGTATGGTTTTCGCCCTTAAGTAAAAGCGCCGCGTTGTAGGAGACAACGTCGCAGTCACTTACGGTAATAGCCTTGCCGTTCTGATATTTAACAGTCTTGTTATTTGGGTCGCGTTTATAATGCCAAAAGCCCCTCTCGTCACAAAAACTCTCCGGTGTGGGCGGTTTGGGGAAGAACTTTTTGCACCGCTTCTTTTCTTCATCCCAGCACGGCAGCTTAGAGCCGGGTCCACATGGACCATGGATCATGTTTTGGAGGACGAGTTCTCTGAGCCGGCCGCCCGCCTCCTCAGGAGAGGGGATGTCGGCTCTGATAACTTCGTCCACCTCATGGCTCTGGGTAGGAATGTGCTGGTTTTGCACACGGAAGCATATGTGGGCGTGAGGGAGTCCGCGCGCCTGCCACTCGATCACCCACACGATGTACGAAGGCTTACCGAAGAAGCGGCCGCTCCGCAAGTCTCTCATGAGCTCATCGAGCTTGATTTTAAACACTCTGGCCAGGACATGAGCCTCAGTGTTTGCGCTGCGTCGAGACTGTCGATGTTCGGGCCAGGAGCCATTCGAGGTGACGGTCAGGAAGTATGTGGGGCTGCCTTTTTTAGCCACTATGGCCATAGCGTCCAGGTACTTTGTTTTAAAGTACCTGTCTGATCCCACGTAGGTATTTGGTAGGTAGATGCGCCCCGCATCGCGTCCTCCGTCACCTTGAATGGTTTCGTCCCGATTAATATCGGCGTTTGTGGGAGCTTCCAGTACAGCTCGGAGCTCGCTGGCTGGAGCCACCCTCTGCCCATTATTATTTGCACGCTTTTGAGTTTCCTCCAAGTAGCGCAACTTTTCCTCTTCGTGGCGGCACGTGACGTCCAACAACCAAGTATCGGAGAGCCTACCGTCACTGCCGAACCTGTCATCGGACAGTAGCAGATACCGCATGTACTTAAGCTGGGAAATTTTTTTCCCATCCCGCGATTTGACGTCATACGACCACCCTAAGTTTCCGTGAGGAAAAAGTAGGGGGTACTGCAAACTCTCCATGAAGGGGCTCGTCGTGTCAATGTAGTGCTGCCCCCCGCCGTGCTTCTTAATTACGAGCTGCCGCCGTTCGTACGGAACGTCCTCGGTAGCAAAGAGAGCGGCCACTTCCGCGTTCGGATCGTGGTCCAGGAAGCTGTTTGTGCCTGTACGCCGCTCGACGTGCCGGAACACGAGTTTCGCATCGACAGACTCTTCCTCTGCCAACCTTTTGAACAGGTGAACAAAGGGGTTGATCCGGTACAACTCCTCCTTAATTTCCTGAATAAGATCAGGCTTTAGCTTTAGCCCCTCGGCAAGGCGTCGCCGTTCTGCTCCGTCGTCGATATACATGTTCGTGTAGTTTGGCCGGCCGGCGGACGGCGCGCGGCCCCCGTCGAACATGAGGTGGTAGGTGCGGCCCTGTAGCTTCATGTGTGTGATGCCAGTTTTGGCGTGTACCCAGTTGCCCTTGAGGCACAGAGCGCTCATTGCGAACAAGTCGTTGTACGCCCGCGGATGCTTTTTGTACTCTGGATGGTTGAAGAAATTACTCTCCCGCGGCGGGAGAGCGAGGCAGCACAGTCGCCCCTCATCGCAGCACCACTTGGTCCTGCCGAGCTCCTCTTTGAACAAGCGCGCGTTGCAGTGAGGACACCTCGGGCAGTTCTCGTCATTAAGACAAATCTCCAAGTAAAATGGCCGGATAATATCTAGGTCGTTACCGCGCAGTTTTCCTAGAAGTTCCCCGCGTCGCTGGTCGGGTGGCAGATGCCGGGCCGACTGGGCTTCCTGCCTTTTGTCGCGGTGATTTTCATTGTAATTTATTACAGCCCTCTGATTTACCTCGGGATGCTGTTCCGCGTACCTGCGAGCTGCCTCTTGGTTTACCTCAGGGTGTTGCTTCGCGTACTTTTGGGTCGCCTCGCGATGTACTTCGGGATTATTTGCTCGGAAAACTTTATCTTTTTCAATTTTTGCCTGTTTGTTTTTCTCATAGTATCTCTTAGTAGCTGCTCGCAGTTGCTCTTCCTTGGTGAGGTTTGAAGTCTTTGGCCTACCTCGTTTTACCTTTTTGGGTCTGCCAGGCCCACGCTTTGCCTCCGGATTAGGCAATCTCGTTGACAAAGGGGAGTCAGATTTGGAATCGGTCGCATGATTTTTAGCGCGTTTTGGCGGGGGTAGTCGGTCTGAGAGGGGCGCGTCAGAATCGGAATCGGTAGAGTCGCGTCTACGTCGCTTATCTGGCTTCGACGCCTGAGAGTTAGGAAATGAACCTTGGGGACAGCCTGCCGGGCTCTGCCCTCGAACTTTATTACCAACTAATCGCTGGCCTAGCGGAATGTCCTCGCTGGAAGTGTGTGAGAGCACGGACTGTACAGAGTCTCCGTCACTTTCGGCGTCAATCGCCATGCGCCGGATGTCGTCCTCGAGGTCCTCAGCGGAGAGGAGATTGTAGCCCTCGGGCGCAGCGCTGTACAGGTCGTAATGACTGTGCCCGCTGTACCTGAGCAGCACCGGGCTAGGGTCGTCGCGCGGACCGTTGATGGAAAGCAGGTCACCGTCGTCCGCGTTGATGATGATGATCCTCCTGTTGTAAAGGGAGGACAGTGCCGCGGCCTCCAGGTGTGACCCCCACACGCCGGGCCGGGACATCTCGGCGCGGTAGTGATCGGCTGTGGCGTAATTAGCCATGAGCCCATAAAAATCCCAATTGACAGCTGCATAATCCACAGCCTCTTGCCTGACCACGCCGTGTAGATCGACTAAGCCGTACACGGCGAGCGCGACCGATGAAAAAAGCAGTTGCCGTCCCCGTTAATTACCGAGTAGGCAATGCCCGCGAAAGGGCCCGAACGCTCAATGGCCTGGGGGTCCATCGTTATAAAAAAATAGAACGCTGGATATCAGATGGAGATATATAATAAAATACTTACGCAGTCGCGATGTAATTTACGCAACAATCAGTAAAAGAACGCAAGAGAAATAAATGAAAGGGCAAATCGCAACGTAAAGCTAGTGAAAATAAACTTGAAAAAATTAAAAAGAAAACTAAATGAATGCGTAAATGAAAACTAAGAAGCTTAACTAAGAAAACTAAATGAACGCTTAAATTAAACTTAAAACTAGGTTTCAATTGGGTCCCTATGCCTCACCACTACTTCCTACTCGTTAACCAGAGGTATGCGACGCGGAGCGACCCAGTCGCGCCCAGAACGCCGTGTCAGGCAACTCTAGACGGTATGGACTCCTGGCCACTGCCTCCAAGAAAACTTTCGTTTTCACGGAAGTCTAAGCCACAGACAAGGTAATCAACCCGTTAGAACCAGTAGGATTGGTTATCTCAACTACTGTCACCGGGGCCAACCCAAGAATCTTAACGACTCAGACTCCACTGGCGAGGGAGATAAAAGTGCTGAAAAGGAAAGAAAATTAGTAAATCCACTCGGACACTCTGGAACTAGTCGGAGAACGCTAGGGAATCCTTTTCCGAGCAAAAGGAGCCGTCGCACAACTCTCTGGGATAAAATAACAGCGAAAAACAGCCAAGCGCGAAAAACACGTCTGTACTATTCCACTGCCAAGGCTCCCGCAGCGAGCGAGCGGGCAGGAGGCGGGCAGGCGGCGGGCTGGGGCATTGTTGTCGGCCGGGCGTGTCGGGACCTGCCGGCCGGCTGCATTGTCGTCGCGCGGCCCGAAGCTGACGTGTCGCGCGAGGGGGGGGGGGGGGGGGGGGGAGGAGGTGGTGGTCCCGGCGGCCTGCAGCAGCCACGCGCGCGCGCACTGGCCCCAGTTGATCCTGGTCTCCTAGAAGGTCACCAAGTGCCTTATTATGCCAAACGCTTCGCGCGGCCCGCGGCTGATGAGTAGCGGGCGGGAAGAGGTGGTGGTCCCGGCGGCCTGCAGCTGCACCGCGCGCGCGCACGGGCCCTAGTTGATCCTGGTCTCCTAGAAGGTCACCAAGTGCCTTATTATGCCAAACGCTTCGCGAGGCCCGCGGCTGATGTCGTGCAACAGGGAGGGGGTGGGTGGTCCCGGCGCTCTGTAGCAAGATTGCGCGCGCGCACCGGCCGAGGCTGTTCGTGCTCTCCTAGAAGTTCACCAAGTGCCTTATCATGCTCAACACGTCCGGCGGCTTGTGGCTACCGAGCGGAGGGAGGGGGTGGGTGGTCCCGGCGGCCTCCAGCAGCACCGCACGCGCGCACTGGCCCCAGTTGATCCTGGTCGCCTAGAAGGTCACCTAGTGCCTTATTATGCCAAACGCTTCGCGCGGCCCACGGCTGATGAGTAGCGGGCGGGGAGATGTGGCGGTCCCAGCGGCCTGCAGCGGCACCGCGCGCGCGCACGGGCCCTAGTTGCCAGAGGCGTCAAAAATAAACAAAAACGCCAACGCTCCACTAGTATTTGAACCGCCGACCATCAATTTGCCCGAGTGCCGCGCGAGACCGCGCAGCTGACTAGGCGTTGTTGACCTGAATCTCCGCGGCCGCCCATCACAAGTAAAGCCGTGCGGCGGGCCATGCGCCACGTTGTGCGCCGCCTCGGGCCTATTCCCCAGCCACGTAGTGCCCGGGGCGCCAAAAATAAACAAAAAAGGTAATCCCGCACTAGTATTTGAACCACCAACCATCAACATGCCCGAGCGCCGCGCGAGACCGCGCGGCTGACTAGGCGTTGTTGACCTGAACCCTCACGGGCGCCCAACACAAGCGAACGTTCAGGCGCCGCGCGCCGCACCGGGCCTATTCCCCAGCCACGTGGTCGACAATGCCCGTGCCCGGTGCCCCTCCAGACGCAGCCCACACTTCGCTAAAATCTTCCACTCGTCCTCGTTTGCACCCGAAAATTTGAAACACGGAAACCGATACATCCCCGATAAGGTGATGTAAAAACCCAGAAAACCCACCCTGTCCGAACTCTGTCGGACGCCCCGTTCAGAAATGGCTGCGTCCGAAACGTTTCTGGTCCCCCGATTTCTCCCTGATTTTCCCCGATTTTACAGCATCGGCACAATTTTTTTACGGGATATCGTTCTCCTCCCCGAATTGAGGGGGGTCAAGAGAAGTCGTTTTTCGGCTAGCTGGCCTCCTTCCTTGAAATGTCGTGAAATTTGTCGATTTCATGGTGAAGGAGTGCGAAAATTCGACTTTTGACAATTTCGACCTTCCCGGTTGCTCGACCGTCCGCGTCGAATGGCGAAAACCGCAATGAAATCGGCCCGCTAGTTCTCCCGGAACATTTGCATGAGCAGTCAGTGAGTGGTAGTTTAGGGGAGGAGGGTTCTGGTGATTGGGAGGGGAGGGTTCGGGTGACTCGCGCCTGCGGCGCTCGCTGGGGGGCTCCGCCCCCCAGACCCCCCGAGGCGGCCTTCGGCCGCCCAGTGTGGCGGGCTTCGCCCGCCCACGGTGTCTGTGGGGCCAGGTGCCCGGGTAAACGCCAGAAACGCCAAGAAAAACTAAAATAAGACAAACCCCCACTAGTATTTGAACCGCCGACCTTCATCATGCCCGAGCGCCGCGCGAGACCGCGCGGCTGACTAGGCGTTGTTGACCTGAACCCCCGCGGCCGCCCAACACAAGCGAACGACGGCCAGCCGCCGCGCGCGCCGCACCGGGCCTATTCCCCCAGCCACACGTGGTCGACAATGCCCGTGCCCGGTGCCCCTCCGGACGCAGCCCACGCTTTGCCAAAATCTTCCACTCCTCCTCGTTCGCACCCGAAAATTTGAAACACCGAGACCGATACATCACCGAAAAGGCGTTGTAAAACCCCAGAAAACCCACCCTGTCCGAACTCTGACGGACGCCCCGTTCAAAAATGGCTGCGTCCGAATCATCTGTGGCCCCCCAATTTCTCCCCGATTTTACCGCGTCGGCGAAATTTTTTTTACGGGATGTCGTTCTCCTTCGTCATTTAAGGGGGGTCAAAAGAAGTCATTTTTCGTCCAGCTCCGCTCCTTCTACGAGATCTCGTGAAATTGGACGATTTTATCGCGTTTAAGGTGGGAAGGAGGGGGAAATGTCAACTTTTGACGATATTTCGGTCCCCAATTGTTAAGCGTCCGCGTCGAATGGCGAAAACCGCGATGAAATCGGCCCGCTGGTTCTCCCGGAACATTAATATGAGATATCCGTCAGTGAGTGAGTGGTAGTTTGGGAGGGGAGGGTTCGGGTGACTCGCGCCTGCGGCGCTCGCTGGGGGGCTCCGCCCCCCAGACCCCCCGAGGCGGCCTTCGGCCGCCCAGTGTGGCGGGCTCCGCCCGCCCACGGTGTCTGTGGGGCCAGGTGCCCGGGTAAACGCCAGAAACGCCAAGAAAAACGAAAAAAAGGTAACACCCCCACCAGTATTTGAACCGCCGACCTTCACTATGCCCGAGCGCTGCGCGAGACCGCGCGGCTGGCCAGGCGTTGTTGACCTGAACCCCGCGGCCGCCCAACACAAGCACACGACGGCCAGGCGCCGCGCGCGCCGCATCGGGCCAATCCCCTAGCCACACGTGGTCGACAATGCCCGTGCCCGGTGCACCTCCAGACGCAGCCCACGCTTTGCCAAAATCTTCCACTCGTCCTCGTTCGCACCCGAAAATTTGAAACACCGAAACCGATACATCCCCGGAAAGGTGTTGAAAAACCCCAGAAAACCCACCCTGTCCGAAGTCTGTCGGACGCCCCGTTCAAAAATGGCTGCGTCCGAAACGTCTCTGGTCCCCTGATTTCTCCCTGATTTTACCGCGTCGGCGAAATTTTTTTAACGGGATGTCGTTCTCCTCCATGATTTAAGGGGGGTCGAGATCAGTCATTTTTCGTCCACCTCCGCTCCTTGTACGAGATCTCGTGAAATAAGACGATTTTATCGCATTTTTGGGGTGAAGGAGTGGGAAAAATCGAGTTTTGGCAATTTCGACCTTCCCGGTTGCTCGACCGTCCGCGTCGAATGGCGAAAACCGCAATGAAATCGGCCCGCTGGTTCTTCCGGAACATTTGCATGAGCAGTGAGTGTGTCAGTGAGCGTTTGGGAGGGGAGGGTTATGGTGACTCGCGCCTGCGGCGCTCGCTGGGGGCTCCGCCCCCAGACCCCCCGAGGCGGCCTTCGGCCGCCCAGTGTGGCGGGCTTCGCCCGCCCACGGCGTCTGTGGGGCCAGGTGCCCGGGTAAACGCCAGAAACGCCAAGAAAAACGAAAAAAAGCAAACCCCCCCACCAGTATTTGAACCGCCGACCTTCACCATGCCCGAGCGCCGCGCGAAACCGCGCGGCTGCCTAGGCGTTGTTGACCTGAACCCCCGCGGCCGCCCAACACAACCGAACGATGGCCAGGCGCCGCGCGCGGCGCACCAGGCCTATTCCCCCAGCCACACGTGGTCGACAATGCCCGTGCCCGGTGCACCTCCAGACGCAGCCCACGCTTTGCCAAAATCTTCCACTCGTCCTCGTTCGCACCCGAAAATTTGAAACACCGAAACCGATACATCCCCGGAAAGGTGTTGAAAAACCCCAGAAAACCCACCCTGTCCGAACTCTGTCGGACGCCCCGTTCAAAAATGGCTGCGTCCGAAACGTCTCTGGTCCCCCGATTTCTCCCCGATTTTACCGCGTCGGCGAAATTATTTTAACGGGATGTCGTTCTCCTCCGCGATTTAAGGGGGGTCGAGACAAGTCATTTTTCGTCCAGCTCGCCTCCTTGTACGAGATGTCGTGAAATTTGACGATTTTATCGCATTTAAGGTAGGAAGGAGGGGGAAATGTGAACTTTTGACGATTTTTCGCTCCCCAATTGTTGAGCGTCCGCGTCGAATGGCGAAAACCGCGATGAAATCGGCCCGCTGGTTCTCCCGGAACATTAAAATGAGAAGTCAGTCAGTGGTCAGCGTTTGGCGGGGGAGGGTTATGGTGATGCGGCGCTCGCTGGGGGGCTCCGCCCCCCAGACCCCCCGAGGCGGCCTTCGGCCGCCCAGTGTGGCGGGCTTCGCCCGCCCACGGTGTCTGTGGGGCCACATGCCCGGGTAAACGCCAGAAACGCCAAGAAAAACGAAAAAAATCAACCCCCCCACCAGTATTTGAACCGCCGACCTTTACCATGCCCGAGCGCCGCGCGAGACCGCGCGGCTGACTAGGCGTTGTAGACCTGAACCTCCGCGGCCGCCCAACACAAGCGAACGACGGCCAGGCGCCGCGCGCGCCGCACCGGGCCTATTCCCCAGCCACACGTGGTCGACAATGCCCGTGCCCGGTGCCCCTCCGGACGCAGCCCACGCTTTGCCAACATCTTCCACTCGTCCTCGTTTGCACCCGAAAATTTAAAACATCGAAACCGATACATTCCCGGAAAGGTGTTGAAAAACCCCAGAAAACCCACCCTGTCCGAACTCTGTCGGACGCCCCGTTCAAAAATGGCTACGTCCGAAACGTCTCTGGTCCCCCGATTTCTTCCTGATACTCCCCGATTTTACAGCATCGGCACAATTTTTTTACGGGATGTCGTTCTCCTCCCAAAATAGAGGGGGGTCAAGAGAAGTCGTTTTTTGGCTATCTGGCTCCCTTCCTTGAAATGTCGTGAAATCTGTCGATTTCATGGTGAAGGAGTGGGAAAAATCGACTTTTGACAATTTCGACCTTCCCGGTTGCTCGACCGTCCGCGTCGAATGGCGAAAACCGCAATGAAATCGGCCTGCTGGTTCTCCCGGAACATTTGCATGAGCAGTGAGTGTGTCAGTGAGCGTTTGGCGGGGGAGGGTTCGGGTGACTCGCGCCTGCGGCGCTCGCTGGGGGGCTCCGCCCCCCAGACCCCCCGAGGCGGCCTTCGGCCGCCCAGTGTGGCGGGCTCCGCCCGCCCACGGTGTCTGTGGGGCCAGGTGCCCGGGTAAACGCCAGAAACGCCAAGAAAAACGAAAAAAAAACCCCTCCCACTAGTATTTGAACCGCCGACCTTCACCGTGCCTGAGCTCCGCGCGAGACCGCGCGGCTGGCTAGGCGTTGTTGACCTGAACCCCCGCGGCCGCCCAACACAAGCGAACGACGGCCAGGCGCCGCGCGCGCCGCACCGGGCCTATTCCCCAGCCACACGTGGTCGACAATGCCCGTGCCCGGTGCACCTCCAGACGCAGCCCACGCTTTGCCAAAATCTTCCACTCGTCCTCGTTCGCACCCGAAAATTTAAAACACCGAAACCGATACATCCCCGAAAAGGTGTTGTAAAACCCCAGAAAACCCACCCTGTCCGAACTCTGTCGGACGCCCCGTTCAAAAATGGCTGCGTCCGAAACGTCTGTGGTCCACCGATTTCTCCCTGATACTACCTGATTTTACAGCATCGGCACAATTTTTTTTACCGGATGTCGTTCTCCTCCTCGGATTGAGGGGGGTCAAGAGAAGTCGTTTTTCGGCTAGCTGGTCTCCTTCCTTGAAATGTCGTGAAATTTGTCGATTTCATGGTGAAGGAGTGGGAAAAATCGACTTTTGACATTTTCGACCTTCCCGGTTGCTCGACCGTCCGCGTCGAATGGCGAAAACCGCAATGAAATCGGCCCGCTGGTTCTCCCGGAACATTTGCATGAGCAGTGAGTCAGTCAGCGTTTGGGAGGGGAGGGTTATGGTGACTCGCGCCTGCGGCGCTCGCTGGGGGGCTCCGCCCCCCAGACCCCCCGAGGCGGCCTTCGGCCGCCCAGTGTGGCGGGCTTCGCCCGCCCACGGTGTCTGTGGGGCCAGGTGCTCAGGTAAACGCCAGAAACGCCAAGAAAAACGATAAAAAGCAAACCCCCCCACCAGTATTTGAACCGCCGACCTTCACCATGCCCGAGCCCCGCGCGAGACCGCGCGGCTGGCTAGGCGTTGTTGCCCTGAACTCCCGCGGCCGCCCAACACAAGCGAACGACGGCCAGGCGCCGCGCGCGCCGCACCGGGCCTATTCCCCCAGCCACACGTGGTCGACAATGCCCGTGCCCGGTGCCCCTCCGGACGCAGCCCACGCTTTGCCAAAATCTTCCACTCGTCCTCGTTCGCACCCGAAAATTTGAAACACCGAAACCAATACATCCCCGGAAAGGTGTTGAAAAACCCCAGAAAACCCACCCTGGCCGAACTCTGTCGGACGCCCCGTTCAAAAATGGCTGCGTCCGAAACGTCTCTGGCCCCCGATTTCTCCCCGATTTTACCGCGTCGGCGAAATTTTTTTTACGGGATGTCGTTCTCCTCCCTAATTTAAGGGGGTCGATTGATATCATTTTTCGTCCAGCTCCGCTTCTTCTACGAGATCTCGAGAAATTTGACGATTTTATCGCATTTAAGGTAGGAAGGAGGGGGAAATGAGAACTTTTGACAGTTTTTCGGTCCCCAATTGTTGAGCATCCGCGTCGAATGGCGAAAACCGCAGCTCGCTGGGACTTATAGTTCTCCCGGAACATTCGTCTATGAGATCCGTCAGTGAGTGAGTGAGTGAGTGGTCGTTTGGGAGGGGAGGGTTCTGGTGACTCGCTTTGCTCACGCGCGCTGCCGCGCGCGTTCGCAAAGCTCGTTTGGGGCCTTCGGCCCCAATGGGTTGGCGGGCTCCGCCCGCCCGGTTTGGGGCCGGGCCGCCTTCCGAGCGAGAGCGGTCGAGAAGAGGGTCCGTTTAGTGAAGACCGCATCGAAATCGGACGTACGGTTCACGAGCTAGAGCCGACTGTGCACTTGAGCCCCTCCGCGCCGGCCGGCCGGCCGGGGACCGCCCCCCGCCCGGCCCCGCGCGCTGCGCGCGCGGAGAGCGCCTGTGGCGGACCGGGCCGCCAGCCGCTCGCGCGGAGCGCGAGAGAGAACGTGCGAGGATCGGAGAGAGAAAGCATTCGGATCGGGCGCGCCGGGGTGGCGCGCCAACCTGTTTTCCCTTCGTCCCCCCTGGAGAGAGAAAAGCCGATTTAAGCACCGTCCCCGGGGGAAAAATGAAATTCTGAGGATTTTGACCTTCCCAATTGTCGATGCGACGAAGCCGACGCCGCAAACCGGAAGTCGCTAGGACGTCGGGAAGTGGGTGAAACAATCGATCAGTCACTCACTCACTCACTCACTCACTCACTCACTCATCTCGCACGCGGGGGTATCTTTTTGGGAATACTGGTCTGGCACACTGGCATATATTCAAATTGTGGTCTGAGAAAGTGGCGTCTTCTCATCCAATCTTGATCATAAGCCACTGGTCACAGACCGCAGGGAGATTTACGCCTCTTGTCACAGACTAAAAAATTATACCCCACTATGATATTGATGAAACTCACACTTAAATTCAATTTAAGATAAAATGCATGTTTTATTGGTGACCTTAAAAAGCCTCTTTATTGCTTGCCTTATTTTGCAATAATCTTGTAGATTTTCCATGAACTAAAATAAAGCTCTCCTGTAAAATTTGTGAAAATGGAATTATGCCACTGTGTCAGACCAACAGTGATATGTTTTTTCCGCCCCTGTAACACCTCATAAACGTATAGTTTGAAGTACAAACTTTCGATCGAAAACTTATAATTTTGTCAGGACTCTGATTATTTTGCCGCCTGTGCCCCAGGCGAAGTGTGGTTGTGGAAAGCTTTTATCAAAACCGAAATCTTCCCCTTGTCTGTTTCTTAAAAAGTTTTCTATATCATTTTTGAGGAAACGGGCTTCGTAGTTCTTGAGTTGTAATGACACCCTTTTTATCGCATTTAGCACGGTCATGTAAAACGGTAGTTCAAATGAACTTTCTGAACTCCTGCGAGACCATACGGTTTGCTCCTCTCGATAGAATATCCCGCCAGCACGTGAACTAAGTCTCAATTCAAAATACAAATCAGCCGCGCAAGCGGAAAGTAGGGGCCCGGCACTTCTTCCGGCCCTCCCCCATGCCTTGTCTTTCCCACCCCTCCCCGCTGCGCGCTCCGCAACACTGCGTTATTTTGACTGCGGCCTAGGCGATGTTTATCGTTGAAAATAACTGTTTCGGAAGTGAAATTAGTGCTCTGTGATCTCTTGGGTATCCTGTTGTGTTTAAATAGAATTCATTGTTGCTGTGGGTTAATGTGGGTATGTTTGGCAAATTAAGTTATTCATTAACATAATGCTCAACGGAGGTTATGTTGGTGCATACCGTGTTCATGGTTCATGTTAACAGATATAGTGAAACAATCCGACTACGGCATGGTCCTGTGTCTTGGAAAGCGAATCATTATCGTAATTTTCTCTCTGTTACGCGTGTTTGGTGACCGTTCATAGGTTATGATGCTCTTGGGTATCTCAATTTCAGTTCTGTAACTGTTGGGTTAGGATGAATACAATCTTACTATTGTTAAGCCAATGTCAAAGAGACCCCTTGCTTTCAGCCCTCACTTTGGTTCGAGCTACGTCTTCTTGCTGTCTTGGAAAAACAGTTGCTGAAGGAGCACAAATATTTATCAATTCTCCAAAGTTGTCCGAGTGGCCTGCTCGCATGAGATGAAGGACTGTGTCAAAACGGTGATACCTATCTCATTGGTCGACTAGTGATGACTATGTGCGGTGAGTTTCAATCGACCTTTTATATATAGAGACTTGATTCTCTTTGAGGGACCTCAAAAATACTTTGGTTTGTCTTAAGGAAATTTGAGTTGCATTCTTTTCCTTCTCTGAAATTTAATTGGTACACCTGTATAAATATAAACTTCATCACCTGAACCCTCCAAGGAAAGTGAGGTTTTCACAGGCAAAATACTAAAAACTGAAAGGTTGTAGAGATATGGCTGGCTGAAGTTAAAATGATTGTTTTGAAATGGTTGTAAACCATTGAGTGTCATACTGAGCAGATAGCACAGGGGCCAATTTGGGAGTTTCACTTTACATAAACCTCAAATCCTCAAAGATAATAATATGTTTTTGTTCTTTAAGTTTATCTTGTAGGTAGTGTACATAGAAATTGAACACTTTTTTAATCTTTCTTTTGGTAGTATGTTTCTCTCTCTCTAGCAGCCGCGATCGCAGTACGTTGAGGACCGCGTCAGCTCGGGACGCCGTCGAGCAGTCCCACAAGGGTGTCCCGGGCCAACTTGAGACGGGCGCGTCCTAGACCGATGGGATTTGCTGCTTTGGACCTTGCGCGCAGCGGGCGCAGTGCGTCGAGAGGTCTGCGTCTGCACCAGGATGCCGTCGCCAAAGAGTCCCGCAGTCTGCCGCAGGGGGGTGAGTGAGAATTCCGATATTTCCTTGTCATCAGCGGGCCTTGCTCCTCGCTCCTTGCTCCTATTGAAAGTCGTTTGCATCCTGACGCTGCACATGGTGCAGACGCCCACTGCCTTCTCCTGTCCAGGACGTGCCCACCGTGCATATCGAATCCCTGTCCTGACGCGGAGAGCAGACTTCTGACGCTCGTCGTCAATTGTGGTTAATTTGTGCCATGTGATTGGACTCTAGACGTGGAGGTGAACGCAGGGGTTCCCGGACACCACCCGATCGTGCTGCTGTCCCACAACGACCATGAGCTGATCCCCCACATCTCCAAGGACGAGGGCCCCCGGGACTGGTGGACCAAGTACTTCGCCTCCGTCGAGGCCATAATCGAGGAGGCTGCGCGGCTGTCCACGCAGCAGCACGGGCTGGCACCCGAGCTGGAGGAGGGTGGCCGGACCAGCGCCTTTCCACGACGGGCACGGACCACTCGTACCACGAGAAGCCACGGCCGCCAAGTTCGTCGCCAAGCTGTGCCCCAAGAGCGCGTGCTGACACGGAGAGGCCCGCACCACCTGCTCACCACGGTATGAGAAATGCAGCGTGCAGCGCGCGTGAGATAGGTATCCCCCTGACCTTCTACCCGTGCCGTGCGTGTACAGGTGTACTCCGACGAGCTGGAAGCGCAGGTCGACTACAACGGCTTCTCTCGTGCGACGTCTTCCGGTGCAAGGCGGGCGACAAGGCCGAGAGCTGGGCGGTGAGCGTGTCCAAGGTGCGCCGTCAAGGCGGATACGGGATACGCACATCGGCTGCAGCTGGGATCCAGGCCCTTCAGCGGCAAGGCGAACTGCATCTCCAAGACGCTGGTCTAACGCACCTTCTTGGTAGTAAGTGTTCGTGTCGGTCTCCACTGCCCTCAGCGTCTCCTGGCATTGTGTAGCGCGTCGCCGTTTTTGGTGCGTCCGTCACGGTGCCGCCACCGACCGAGACGCGACGTGTTCCCCATTGCACTCTGATGCATTCCCTGGTGAAATAGAATCCATCCCCTGGCCGCGGCCGTCGATTTCAGCCCGGCTCTTCAGCCCCGTCTTGTGCTACAAGGCCGGCTGGGTCGACACCAAGACCCCTGTGTTGGTGCGGGCGGCGCGCGGCCTGTTCGCCAACAACGGCCTGGTGTCGCCCACACCGCGGGTCCGTGGGTACAGGGGGCAACATGGTCTCGTCGTGCGACGCCGCCGCTTGGAGTCCCCCGTCAACACCGTTTGGACTTAACTTTCGCCCTGGTCTCCCTGTGTCCAACTTCCGAACAGTTCGGATTATTTATGAATCGACTCGTAACAATGTCTGATGACTTGCTTCCATAGCTCCCTTCTATGGCATCTTTTCGATTATACGACTTTCGTTTTGTGCATACTTGGTTGCAAACTGTTGCTAGCAAGGAAACCAGAAAGTTTCTTCATGTTCCCTTCTTCTTTTGCAGTGTGTCGCAGCGGGGACCTTGGTCAGGGAGGTGTAGCGAGTGCAGGGCGTCTCTCCGCGGTCACCGGCGGCCATCTGGTCGACGGAATGACTTTACATCGCAGATGTCACCGAATCACCGACTTCGCCTCTGGAGCCCACGTCGGCGTGCTGGAGTCGGGGCCGAGGAACGTCGAGGGCCTCTTGAACGACAAATTGGTTAGTGACACCGTCTTGTTATTTCATAGGCCTTTTGTGATTTTAGGATGTGAGAAATGGAGATGGTTTGGCGCCCTGTAGTCCGGAGCCAGCATCACGTGCGGCGTCACGGGCACACTGGCAAACAGCGCCACTCTCCGTGCTGTCCACCGCCAGATGGGAATTCTCGTGACGCCGCACGCCGTTCTAGTCTTGACTAGGGTGTTGTAGCGCATTCCACTTTAAGTGAAAAATTGGACTTCTACATGGCGAACGGCATCGACCGTGTCGAGATGATATCATGGTATATGGAACCACGACGTCATCACTATGGCCACATCAGCATTTTGTACTTAAAACGAAATCCGGCTCCACATTCGCAGCATTGATTGCGTCCTGACGTTTGACTTCTTGTTTATGGCGTCCTTCGCCTCCGGTTCAAGATCATGCCTAAATCCTTCACAGTGCTCAGCGCGCTCAGGCCGTCCTCCCGTCTCAGATGAGCAGGCGGGCTACATTTGATTATTTTGAATTATTTGAACAATTTTATATTTTTGTGATTTTCTTGGGAGCTTCCGGGCAATTGACACGAGGTGCGCGTGTCTCTTACGGGCCGCACTGTCGTGCTCGTGCTGCAGGTGGACGTCCTCGCCTTGGCCCAGGTCACTACCGCCGGCGGCGTGTTCCTGCACATGTCGCTGATGGGGTTCTCTCCGGCCAAGCGCGCGTCATCAGCAACTTCCTCAGCTGCGTCTAGAAGGTGAGGTCTGCCGAACACGAGAGCGAGAAGCATACACTGCAAAAAATGGAAGTAGGGTACGGAATGGGGCACGGAAGATTACAAGGCAAGGAAACCAACTGCATGGGAAACTCCTACACTATTCAGAAGGGAGCACAGACCCGACGTGTTGAAACCCTGATTTATGATTACTCATCTGGAGTAACATTTAGTTTCATTTGTTTCTCATTATTCATCTGTTTTTCGTGTGTCGCCCTCTACCGGCCATGAGTGTATGTTTTCTTAGTCTTGAATAAACGAAGCTGCCGACAAGCGTGATTTTTGCTCCTCACAATTCCTACCATTAAAACAAAGCTCCACGAGACAAGAAATGAGCTAGATTTTAATAGGTTATGGGCCCAGTAGGCGAGTGAGTGAGCGAAGAGATTAGACGTCAAGAAAGGAGACGTAAGAAGACAAACCGGCGAGCCAAATTCTGGACTCGGAAGAGTAGGCGTTGGGCGTGTCGGCCACCTGTTTGAGTCTTAGCCCACAAGATGGCGGAAGATACAGAAAACGTGCCGAGGGTTCACCTCAACCAGGATGGATCGAATTATTATCCATGGTCAAAGCGAATGGAAGCCAGACTCATCGACAAAAATTGCTGGCATGCCATTGACCCAGGCTTCGGAGCAGGGATCGATGATGTGAAGAACGAAGAGGAAGCCCTCGCCCTGCTCAACCAGGAACAAGCACGCGTGAACCGAAAGGCAAGAGGCATAATATTCGATTCCCCCGGCGGGATCGCTCTGTCAGACCAGTGTTTTGCTGCCTTCATAGTTCTGCACTGTACGATGTGGGTGAGCTAAAAATGGGAAAGAGAGTGTGGCTGCACCTAAAGGACATCCACAGCGATTTTGGAATTCTGCACACATTGGTGTTTTTTAAGGAGTTCGCCCGATTAGACAAAACTCCAAGTATGTCTTTGTCGGATTACATATCGAAGATGCACGAATTAGTGCAGAAAGTGAGAATCGGCGGGATCGCTCTGTCAGACCAGTGTTTTGCTGCCTTCATGCTACTGGGACTGCCACTGAAAGAGTATGACGCCTTTGTGAGATCATTCGAAGGAAACCTGAATGAGCTAACGTCCAAGAACGTGAAGGGCAAGCTCGTCATGGAAGAAAGAAGAGGACAACTCAACAAGGCAAGCGCAGAGACCATTGCACTGAAGGCCAACGCAAGTCAGCAAGGAGGTGGGCAGCAAGGGCAGGGAAGGCCCAAGAAGAGCCAATCTCAGAACTCCAAGTCGTCCAAGAACCAGCAACAGCAGAAACCTGAGAACCCAAGTGAGGGCAGTGAAAGTATGAAATGTTACACGTATCACCAGCTTGGTCACAGAGCAAGAGACTGTCCAATTTGGAAAAAGTTCAGGGATCAGCACAGAGGGAAGGCCACAGTTGCAAACCACGAGGATGCCCAAGTTTTGTGTGCTGAAGCTGATGCCCTTTCATATGTGTCTGCTGAGTGTGCAGGGATGTGGATCCTAGACTCCGGGGCAACAGACCACATGTGCAGTGATGCTGGTATATTTGTCACTTTGGACCCATCAAGGAGAGGTACAGTTAAAATTGGCGACGGATTCAAGTTGGAGTCTAAAGGTGTGGGTGTGGTGCTACTAAATACTGAGTGCCAAATCCGACTTCAAAATGCACTTTATGTGCCAAATCTGTACTGCAACCTGGTGTCAGTAAAGCAGGCTACCTCAAGCGGAGCAAAGAAAGTGTTTGAGGGGAAGAAGGCCATTGCCATGAAGAATGGGACAAAGTTGTTTGAAGCAGTGAAAGAGGGGAAGATGTACACCATACTAGTCAAAGGTACTGCCAAAACACAAGCAGAAGGGGCCACGGCTCTATCTGTGAAGGCACACCCAGACTGGCATGGAAGAATTGGACATGTAAATTATGATGATTTGAAGCGGCTAACTGTGAAGAAAGAAGTGGAGAAGCCATGCGATAAATGTGAAGTCTGCGTATAGGGGAAGCTTGCAAGAAGACAGTTCCACTCCAGTACATCACGTGCTTCAATACCCCTGGAATTGGTGCACACTGATTTAATGGGGCCATTCAACCCACCCTCTATGGGAGGATCGAATTATGCAATAGTGTTCACTGATGATTTCTCCAGACACCTCACCATGTACCCACTGAAAACCAAGGATGAGGCATTGTCAAAACTGATCCGTTATAAGACAAGGATGGAAAAACTCACTGAAGAAAAGCTTACATGCATCAGATCCGATTTTGGCGGTGAATATGTAATGCTGAATTTGATAGTTACCTGGACAAGAACGGTATAATCCACCAGAAGAGCGTACCTCACTGTCATCAGCAAATGGGCCGCGGAGAAAGGCAGAACCGGACATTAGCTGATATGACCAGATGCATGCTAGCTGAGTCTGGTGCAGACAAGAAATTCTGGGCGGCGGCTATGTCAACAGCAGCGTACACCAGAAATCTCTGTCCCAGCAGCGGAATCGGCCACTTGATACCAAATGAGCTGGTCTTGCAGAGAGAATTAAAGTTTGCAGACTACGCCCACTTGAGGCCGTTCGGGTGCAGAGTACAAGCCAAAGCCGAGAACATAGGCAAGCTTGACAACAAAGCAATTGAGTGTGTTTTATGAGGAGAACATTAAGGATGGATATCGGCTTTAGAATTTGGAGACGAAGAAGGTGATCATCAGCAGAGACGTGGTTTTCCACGAGAAGAATTTTCCGTGGAAATCGAGTGCTGTCAATCAGGGGAAGTCGAGTCTATTTCCAAATCTACTGGATTTTGACTCCGAAGCAGAAGACGGCGCAGACGACGAGAACCCAACACGCGGTGACGGAGGCGCTGCACAGCAGAATCCAGCTGGCAGTGACGGCGGTGGACAAGATGGCGGCGTAGGCCCGGTGGTAAACAACTTCCATGGAGCAGAAGAGACGGGTTATTTTGAGATTCCTGTACTGCCTGAGGACGAAGCTGAGGATGAAATTCAGGAAGAATTACCCATCGCTTTGAGGAAGCCAAAGAGAGCCATCAAGAAGCCTAGCCGGTACTGCGATGATGGAGAGGCAGCTTGCGGCGTTGCAGCGGACAGGCTCGTCGAACCTCAAAATGCAGCAGAAGCTCTTTCTAGCCCAGAGAGCCGACAGTGGAGAGAGGCGATGCAGGACGAGGTGGGAAGGCTGAAAGAAATGAATACTTTGACGCTAGTACCTAGACCTCAAGGGACAAAGGTGATAGGCATAACCTGGAAGTTTAATGCCAAGTTGGACTCGAGTGGAAATGTCTCAAAGTGCAAGGCAAGGTTAGTCGCCCAAGGGTTTGCCCAGAGGTATGGTCTAGATTATCTAGAGACCTACTCCCCGGTGATAAAGAAGAAAACCATCCGGTTAATGTTGGCTGCCTCCGTAGAAAAGGAACTAGAATGTGAACATGTGGACGTGATTTCTGCATACATAAATAGCGATATCAAGGAAGAAATTTTTCTGCAGCAACCAGAGGGATTTGAAGTTGGAGAGAGGGCACAGCTTGTGTGCAGCTTGAACAAGTGTTTGTATGGACTTAAGCAGTCTGGTCAAGAATGGTATCACAAAGTGAAGGGGATTCTAATCAGGCTTGGATTTAAACCATCATTTAGTGACCCATGCCTGTTCATTCATAAAGGACGGGGACTTTACGGGAGCATCCATATACCACGTGACCCAAAATATGCCACTTTTAGACCCCCCCTCCCCCCGCGTGACCTGGCTAACCTAACCTTCCCATGTATTTAATATAGGAGCGTGACCTGGGGCTGACCCCCCCCCCCATCCCCCCAGGGGCTGACCCCCCCCCCCCCTCCCCCCAGCTAGGTCACGTGGTATATGGATGCCCCCTAAATTGGACTCTACGTGGATGACTTGGCAGTGTGGGGAAACCAGGCAGCTATAGATTGGTTTAAATCTGTGTTTAAGGAAGAAGTGGAAATTAGAGAGCTTGGTCTAATCTCAAATTTTTTGTCACTGAGAATTACTAAAGGAGGGGATGGATCTGTAACCGTTGATCAAAGTGTGTACATTGACCACATTTTGGAAGAGATGGAACTTAATGAAGCTAAGCCTGTCACATCCCCAGTCATTGCAACATTGTTCATAACAAATAATGAACCAGATGGAGAATGTGATCAACGCATCTATCGTAGAGCTGTGGGGATGCTTCTGTATGTCTCAAATGGTACTCGCCCAGATATCAGTTTTGCTGTGAGCTGTTTGAGCCAGTTTGTTTCTTGCCCTGCCAAAAGGCACTGGGCTGCTGTGAAGCATTTAGCAAGATATATCAGAGGGACCAGGGACCAGGCTCGGTCTGGCCCGGGCGGGCGCGCGGGGGCCCCCGCGTGGGCCGTCGGGCCGACGGGCCGGTGGGCCGGCGGGCCTACGGGCCCCCAGCTTTAAATTCCATATGGAATATTGAGTGGAAAATTTACATATGGAAATTCACTTTTTCCATTCTGGGTTTAGATACTTATGGAATTCAAAAACACATCTGGTAATTGGAACAAATCCAGATGGATTTTATGAATCCATCTGGAAAAAATCCAGATGGATTTTATGAATCCATCTGGAAAAAATGCAGAGCATAGAATCCAAATCCAGATGGAATTTAAGAATCCATCTGGAAAAATTCCAGAGCATAGAATCCACTTTCGGCCTGCTGCTGTGGATTTGACTTTTCCAGAGGTGTCTAGGGGTATGGAATGTTCAAAAGAAGAAACAAAACCACATATATGCTAGTACTCACATAAGCCTTTTATTCTAAAAGGTCCTCCAGAACAAAAAGAAAAACAAACCTGTTTTTAATTGAAATAAATGAACATATTCAAATGTAAAATCGTTTACTCATCAGCAGTCTTGGACTTCTTTGCTGGAAATAAAAACATTAAGATTAAAACAGAATTAATGACACAAATATAAAACTAAAAATGTTGTAGTACAAAGAGTGCACATGTGGAATTTGGATACTATCAATTCAACTGAAACTATATTTTGATTTAAAAATAAAACTATCCATGAAACCTTTACTTATTTACAACATTTCACACAACTTTACTTTGATCTGCTTCAATTTAGGAGAAGAAAACTTACTTAGTGCTTTGGGAGGCCGCGCCTCATCCTGCATCTTCTGTCCCAGGATTTTTTTGCAGTACCAGACATCTCCTCGATGTTTGGCATCGTAGGATCTTCAGCCAAAAGTTTTCCTCTTAATGCAGCTATGAAAATAAGAAATATTTAGTAATTTGCAATGGAAAAGATATTCCAATGGAATGGTGGTTTTGCAAGAAACTGATCAAAAATTCAATAAGATAGTTACTTACCAACAAATGTGTCTACTTTTGCTGGAGTAGCAACTCTTTTCGTTTTGCTTGAACCTATGGTCCTCTGCTTTAATTCTTCCGGCCCATAGGCACATGTGGCCAATTTCGTTATAAACAAAGAATTTTTTGTTTGGCATTTAATCTTTTTCCATTTTGCTTCAGAGAGCATGATATGATTACCAATACACACCTGTAAACAAAGATAAATGTTAAGGCATTTGAGTTAAACAACTGTAGTGAAATGATATGCTAGGGGACTGCGTAAAAGAAAGGAAACCCAAAAGACTATATGCTTTCATGCTTTGACAATTGCAGGCCGAAGTACTGGAAGTGAATAATACTTCATGCTACATAAAATTGCTCTCCTCCAATCCAACAGAAAAAAAAAACACAAAAAACTTTAAGTATCGTATTAAAAACGTACCCTTCCTGAAGAATCCTTCTTCATTGGCTTTTTATTTAGGATGTCTTCCTGCACTTCTTGAGATATTCTAACAATTTCCTGATGAGAGAGCCCTTCCTGTGCTTTGCTAGTTGACTTCCTTTCGATGGAGATTCGGGGATTCAGGGTCTTCTTAGGCTTCGCATCCTCATCAGAAGAATGAGTGTGCGCAGAAAAGAGGGTTTTGCTAACTTTGGCTGAACAGAGAGAAAAACAGGTATTATTAAGAACACAATTACTTGCTGCTAACTGGAGAATAACAGTACACCAATACAAAAAATTTATTATCTAACCCCTTGGTGAGCTGCTCACTACAGTTGCTTGAGGAATGGGAGAGACAGGAGTAGAAGCAGCAATATTTCCATCTCGAAGACCTAATACAGAAGAAAACACAATCAGATAAGCTCTACAATAAAAGGAATTAACTTTCATGTGCTTTAAGAAATGAAAAAAAAAATCCGAAGAACAGATGCTTGTCTACAATGTGCCATCATACAAACTAAAATTATTATCTGACCTTTATCTAGCAAGTTCCTTGCTTCAATAAGCAGGGATTTCATCCTAATCTCCTGTGGAGTCTGCTGGCCTCTCTGGCTCCTTAGTTGCTGCACCTCTTTCTTTAACAGCTCTATGTCTTTGTTCATTTTTTTACATTTTTCCAGTGATGCTAACCTGCTCTCTTCTGAAATTTTAATTGATGCTCTGAGAGCTACATTTTCTTTCTTGCTTACAGACAGCCTTAGTTTGAGACTTTTAACTTCTTCGATCATTTTCCCTGTGCTATCCTCAGACTCAGAATCATCACCAAAGTCAGGGTTTGACCCAATCTCATCATTTTTCTTGAAATCATATATGTCTATCCAAGGTCCATCCACCTGTGACTCACTCTCACTATTCTCATCATATTTCTGCACATAAAAAGGAAGTAAAATTATTGGCTGCTGCATCAACTAAGAAACCAAACCAATGTAGACTCAAATAAGAGGCAATTCAGCATGAGTTCCATTCAAAGCAGGTGAGAGACAAATGAAATTTGTGAAATCAAAATATTTACATACCATTTCTTCAAATCTTGTTTTCATTACCCTTCTGTCCTTATTTCTTGTGCTCTGCAACTGCTGCTTGCGTGGCGTTCTATCCTTTGCTTCATCAGGACTGCACTCCATCTTAAGTGGCTGCTTCTGAACAGAGAAAGGAAGTGTGAAGACTGTTACATCAACTCAGGAAAGTCAAACTTATGTATCAAGAACTTGCCTTCTCCTTTTTCCCTGAATCACATGAGATGACAGGCAAAGTTTGTTCTAGTTCACAAATCTGTGATTCACCGTCACTGGATTCCATGTCATTATTCTGCACATAAAAGGGAAATCAAATTAGTGACCCATGTATCAGCTCCAAGAAACCAAACTAATATAATCCTCCAGCCACAAGCAATCAAGCATAGATAGAAATATGCCTTAGTCAAGGATGAAGTTTATTAAATGTGATAATGCCAATAAGCATTGAAAACCAAACAAAAAAATAAACTGATGAACTTGAGGAAACTCAAAAACAAAAATGTGAGAAAAGAAAACTAAAACTAACTCAGACCAATTACGTACCATTTTTGTGTGATCAATATCACCTGCTGTAGAGGCGGTATCACTCGCTTGCTGCTGGTTTTCATTCTCACAGTGTAGATCGAAGGCCTGCAAGCTAGTTTCTTTCAATTTCTTATTTTGGTCAGAATTACATCTCAAGTCTTCCATTTTGGGCATTTTACCACCATTGCGAGGCAATGTATTGGGCGCACTATGCCTCTTGGTACCAGAAACCTTAGATGGATGTTCCCACTGTTTCTGTACAGCAGGAAAGCACTAAAATAAGTAACTGATATGAGAGACACCGAAACTATTTAGGCCTCAAGGCAGAGGCAGGATGAAGTTCTCTGAACCAAGGGTCAGATTTACATACCATTTCCTCAAATCTTGTTTTCATTAAAGTCTGATCCTTATCAGCAGATCCCCTTCTGTCCTTATTTCTTGTGCTCTGCAGCTGCTGCTTGCGTGGCGTTCTATCCTTTGCTTCATCAGGACTGCACTCCATCTTAAGTGGCTGCTTCTGAACAGAGAGAGGACGTCTGAAGACTGTTACATCAACTCAGGAAAGTCAAACTTATGTATCAAAAACTTGCCTTCTCCTCTTTCCCTGGATCACATGAGATGACTGGCAAAGTTTGTTCTAGTTCACAAATCTGTGAAGCCTTAACTTGATGTTTCCGCTGTGTCTGCAGAGAAGGAAAGCGCTAAGTAACTAGTACGAGAGAAATTAAAACTAAAACCAAAGCATCCACCATAATGAATGAAGTCACATACCTTTAATTTATCAGCAGCATCTATCTCCTTTAGAGTGCGCTTTCTCAGTTTTTGTATGATGTTATACATAAAGAGCCCCATGGCACGGCTTGTGGAGAGCATTACCTTGAACCAGAAATCATGGTTAATGTAGTGTTATTAAGGAATAGATAAAACTGATAGTTGACGAAACTTTCTTCCTATAAGTAGAGAGCTGCAGCTGCTTATTTCCTTTTTCCCTGACGGTGATTGTTTGAAGAATCATTTCATAGCTTTAATAGAAGTAACTTGCTTTGCTTTCTTTCACTATCACCTTACATTTGCTTTTACCAGGAAGCATTGCATACCAAGCTGCTTGTTCTTTACTAATAAGAAGTGTTAATAATATTCTTTTACTCCCTGATTTAGAATGCTGTACCAAATTCACTTTCTGCATGTTCCAGGAGCAAGATGAATCTGAAGACAATGAAAGCTGCTTGTCTTTTTCAGCCCTTGATGACCTGATGCAAAATTCAAACAGTGTTATAGTTGAGCAGGTAAACATGTTTAAAGCTGGTGGAGGAGTTAACGAACCTTCTTCTGAAAACTGACTTGTGTTTTGCTTCGATTGTAGGACTCTGATGGCTCACCTCAAATTTGCATGTCGGACAGTGACGTTTCATCCCTCTCGCCGGATCCTTTAGATGACGAGTTTCCTTTCCCTGCTGGCTCTGATGATCATAACCACGATGACCCTGAGAAGGGAATTGAGGATGAAGTTTCTTTTGAAAATCACAGTGATGACCATGAGGAAGCTGGTGATGAAAATGAAGACAGCGAGCCGTATTTCTTTGACCCATTTCAGAACCTTAAGAATAAGCTAAGAAGTTTATTCAACGAAGTAATTCAGAAGCGTCCAAGAATATCGCCTGCAGAGCTACTCCTGAATGCACTAACCTTAGTAGACCAATTTAATTTTAATTTTGCTCAATTTGAAGGAATGATGAAGTTAATTAACACCATCTTCAATGAGACTGTTGTTCCTGATACTCGGTATAAGTTAGACATATTATAAAAATCCATGTCTGGTATGCATTATCATTTTGTGTGTATGTTTTGTTATAATTACTTTGGAGAATTAGATCACAGTCAAGTCAAGGAGACTCAGTGCACTGTTTGTAAAGAAGTCAATTGTATTTCAAATCTTAACAAGTGTCTGTTCTTTGTTATGTTTGATCTTCCTCCTCAATTAGAAGTATTGTTTTCGGATGACAGGGTATTTTCTAAATTGAAAAATCCCCTTGATCTTGTCAATGAAGATCCTGCAACTATGAAGGACCTTTATGATGGTGAAATGTACCAACAGTTCATAGCTTTTTTGGATAAAGGCTCTGGGATTAGGAATATTTCTTTCTGTTTTAGTGTTGATGGGGTTGCTGTTTATACTGGTCCACAGAGTGAAATTACTCCTTTATTTGTTGGTATTCTAGAGCTGCCTCCTTATCAGAGAGCACACAATTTGATGCTAGGTGGTTTATGGTTTGGCAAGATAAAACCCAAGATGGATGTTTTTCTGATACCTTTTGTGAAACATGTGAACCTTCTGTCAACGTTAGGATTTAAGGTCAGAATTAATAGTGAAATCTGCCACATGAAAGGCCACTTGATGTGTTGCTGTGCCGATGCACCAGCTAGGGCTGGTGTTATGTGCATCCAACAGCATGGTGGTGCTTACTCATGCCCTTGGTGCCTGCATCCATGCATTCAAAGACTTTATAAAAACTTAGACAATCCTCCACCCAAGCGAACTCATGCTGGAATGATTGCTGATGGTACAGCAGTTCTCGTAATGGACAATATCAGAAATCCAGTGGTTAACGGTGTCAATGGCATGTCACCTATGTTGAAACTTTCTTCTATGGATATAGTTAAGGGAATGCTTCTAGAATACTTCCATGCCTCTTGTCATGGTATTGCCAAACAGCTAACTGGTGCGTGGCTGGGTGATGACGGTGCTGTTGCACCATATTATATTGGAGATCCAACGAACCTACTGAGAATTGATACATTTCTGAAATCTATGCAGCTTCCTGTGGAAGCAAGAAGACCTGCAAGACTAATTTCAGAATTCAGTTACTGGAAAGGACGGGATTGTGAAAATTTCATCTTGTTTACCAGTTTACCTGCCCTGCTTAATATTTTGCCAGGAAAGTTTCTTCTCCATTGGGCCCTTTTTGTCCAAGCACTGCACCTGCTCTTACAAGAAGAATTATCAAGGGATGATTTGAATGTTGCTTATGATCTGCTGCAACGATTTGGACAACAGACAGAGGTTCTGTATCCAGAACGGCATATGACATATAATATGCACATTGTATCACAACATCTTGCTGAGAATTGTAAAAATTGGGGAATGGCATGGTGCTTGAACGGATATTGCTTTGAGGATGGTAACAGAGTTTTGAAAAAAGATATCCATGCAAATCTTGGTGTTGCATCACAAGTGTGTCGGTCTCTCAGTCGTGACAAATGTCTTGCTATTCTCCGTGCTGGTGTAAGCACTCCAGCATCTGACAAATTTAAGAGTGATTTAACAAAGGAAATAATCGACAGTTGCATCTTCATAAATGAAGATAAGTACTTTGGAGTGAAGAAGAAAATATACAAGCCAACAGATCAGGAGAGATTCATTTTCAGCAGACAGGGAATTAATCTGCCTGTGAATTCAACTTATGTAGAGAAGATAAAGTTAGTCTGTAGAGGTTGTGTGTACACTTCTCAACAGAAGAAATCGTCTCTGATGGACAGTAGTGCAGCATTGCTGTTGGATGGCACAATAATAATAATCCATAAAATAATTGTTAGCGAACAAGAATATCAAGGTTTTTTGATAGGGAGGAAAGTTGTCAGTAATCCCTATTTTGTGGTGCCCGGTATTGTACCGCAAAAAGCCTTCTTGAGGAAGGTAGTATTTATCAACACAGAACCTCTCAATGTGACCCCTGTTCAATTGAAAATTACCTGTGCAAGAATGAAAGTACCTCATGGGGAATATATTGTTAAAGTTCCAAATGTGTATAATACCAGTTAAGTGTGTATTGTATATAGTGTCATGAGTGCATTTTAAATAATTTTGGTGATATTCATTATCAGCTACTAAGTGACTGTAGCTTAAATTTTATGGTAAGTTTTGACAATAATGCCTTCAGCTGAAAGTGGGTAGTTGAAAATTCCCTGATGTTCCCAACACTAGCTTGACCTGTGAATTGCCATTAATGCATGTCTTTGTGTTTATTTTAGCTGAGTGACTTAAGATGTGTAAGTTTCATGTATTGGATGTGTGTGGAGGGTTGGCATATTTGATATCTACGTCAATAAAATTAAAGAGACATTCTTGTGATTATTTCCCTGGTGAACCTGGCCATATGGTCGATCCCAATGTCAGCGACCGTCAGATGGGTTGCCTACCCTGTAGGCGGTAGAGTGCGGGTGAGGTGTGCGCTTGGCTGCGCCACTCCGAAACCTGTCACCAACCACCGCTGCAGGCCCACTGCGCGGGTGCGGTCCCGCCGGCGGGGCGGCGACGCTAGCTCTGCTCCTTCTGCATTAGATCCGAAACCCTGCCGGCTTGCCGATGAGCGCCTGGCGGGTAGGCAACTCATTCAGCTGATCTGCATTTTGGCTGAGCGGAAAAAAACCCGCACTGGTGATAGTGTGGGGAAATAAGTTCTCCCTCTGGAAAAGATCTCTCGATCTGGAAATAATCCATTTGCTTTCGTTCTGCAAAATAAGAACCCATCTGGAGATCTGCGTTTCCCATATGATGGAAAATGCCGAGTCTGGAAATCCACGTTTCCATAGTGGAATGCATTTTCCAGATGGGAAGTGACAAATCCATAATTCGGACACTTCTGAAATCCACGTTTTCCAGGGTGGAATTCATTTTCCAGATGGATAGGAAAATTCCATTCTGGAAATCCACGTTTTCCAGAGTGGAATTCATTTTCCAGATGTATAGGAAAATTCCATTCTGGAAATTCACGTTTTCCAGAGTGGAATTCATTTTCCAGATGTATACGAAAATTCCATTCTGGAAATCCACGTTTTCCATAGTGAAATGTATTTTCCAGATGGAAACTGTCAAATCCATAGTGGAAATCTCAAAATTCCATATGGAATTTAAAGCTGGGCCGTGGTATAGGGCTGGCGGGCCAGTCAAGTATGACTGAACGGCCGTCGCGACACGACCGCGACGGCCCGGTAACCTAGTAAGCTGAGCTAAGGGGCTGGTGCCGACAATGGGCCCAGCTTTTCGGCTTCCGATCTGGTAAGCGTGGGGTCTGTGCATGCCGCACGCTGGCAACTACAGGGAGCCGGGCAAGCACACTGTGGGCCGTCGTCGTTCGTTCGCATCGGGACTGGGGTGTTATATCCTTGCCTTTCTGGCTTTGCCTACCATGGCGATACCCCGCGCTCCGGACGTGGTTCGGTCGGTCACCGCAGCTAGCGCTGCTGTTCCCCGTTACCGTTTCCTGCTGTGTCTACCTTTGCCTGTAACCTCAGTCTGAATAAACCACCGATCCAACACCACCACCTGCCTACTTATTCTGCCCGCCGACTTAGAACACAACATGGGGTATCGGCTGCAGCCGTAGCCGATGCCGGCAGCCGGCTGGTGCGGGGAATACACGCTCGTCTGCTTGGCTGTGGCCGGCTACACTGCGGCGAAGGGGGAATATGCGGACGCGCCACGCGCTGTCGCTTGCTGTGATGTGAGGCAGGGCGGCGGCTGGCCACGCTTCGGCAACAATCGCAAGGACTACTGCCTGCACATATTTGAGCAGAAAGGGAGAGAGTTTCGTGGCTTCGGGCGGCCGGCGCATTACATAGTTTTTTTTTCATTCACTCCTCTGGCTCTTTATCTTCCTCGCTATGAGCAAGCGAGCAGGAGGGTGACAGAAGAAGAGAGAGGCGGAGAAGAGGAAGCTCAGCGAAGCTGCAACTGACCCTTCTCAGCGAAAACTTATGTTTTCGTTGCCGCCAAGGCAGCCCTCAATTCCAATTGGTAAGTCAGGACTCAGGACATAACATGAGTTTGGCATTTCCAGTCAGGTTCGGAACCGGAAGTTGAAAGTCAAATATACCTGGCCAGCCATTCGCATTGGGAAGGGCGCGAGCGACACTACATTCCGCTCGAGCCCTCGAGCTGGACATCGTTGGGCACCGTGGGAGCGCAGATGACATCAGGTAGCGGAGGAGATTTCACAGACACCGCGGAGGACATCGCGGAAGACGAGACGCCGCCCGGCACACGGACTTTCGTGTCGCACCACAGGCGCCAGGTATAGTGCGTACCTCCTGGAGATGCACTCGCACGTTCATTGTTATGTAGGCAGATCCAGGCTGGACCTGATTGAAGACTTCATGAAGTGGAGGTGGAGGCTCTACCGGGATTATAGTCGCTACGAGCCGAAGTGCTGTTTGCGTCACATTGGCAGCATGCGGAGTCCACAGATAGGGTGTCTTCTGTGAGGCCACACACTCACCATAGTCAATAGCGCCCAAGTGGGAGTAGAGGCCTTTAGCATGAGGCCCAGGGTAGGCGACCACCTCCTTCTCGAAGTCAGCAATTACATCAGCTGCGGAGATGCCCCACTCTAAGGGTCGGAGTAAGAGCCACCCGTCAACAGCAAGAGCATTTCCCTGAGCTGGGACGGTTTCCCCGAAGACGTGCCGGAAGGCCAGCGCGGTCACAGGATTCACAATCTGCGCACCGAGATTACAGAAGGCTCGTGCATCCCATGTTTTGTCCGGGATGGAAACCCCTAGCGTCCGCTGGATCAGAGCCCGCAGGCGTAGGAAGTAGGCGGCTCTATAAGCTGACCCAGTGGTCTTTACGGCTGCCCTCAGTTCTTCTCCGGCAGATATTTGCAGTAGACTAGCTGGCCGGTCAGGGCTCTCCAGCAGGATAGCCGCACCGCAAGGTCAGTCCCCGTTAAATTAAAGCTACGCAATAGAGTGCTAGCCATTGAGGACACGATGGCAGATAGGGCAATTAAAAGACGGTCCAAGTCCCTGATAGTGCTGCTCATGGAGGGTGGGACCGACATGTGGGGAGCATCTTCCTTTATTAGCCCGAGGAGTAACTGAAAAGCTGACACCTCGCCAGGCTCAGGCGTCTGCAACACTACCGACACTTCCATGGTAGGTAGCAGGGGAACAGCTGTCATGGCTACTGGGTGCCCATCAAGGGTATAGTATCTTATTCCCTGTTCAGCTTGGGGATGGGGCACCCAGGCGTTGTCTCCCGTTAGCCGAGGGTCTTCCAGGGGCACCTATGCAATCTGGTCGAATCCATGAGGAGGATTGGCCTCAGCATAGGGCACGTTAACTGCAGCCAGAGGAGCCTGTGGGGTTAACACCCAAGAAGCCCCCGCCACCGCTGCGGCCTCAACGAGCCCCCCGTGATAATCATCCCCAGCGGAGTGATTGGTTGCAAGCTTCTGCAAGAAGCTCACAATTTGGGTGGCAGTTGGCGCCTCCTCCTGCATTTCAGGGAGCAGTGCTGCAGATGACGTCATTAACAGGTATGCAGGTGTGGCTGGCCAGACACACGAATCTATCACCGAGATGTTGGCATCCTCCGGAGCTTGTAGGACAGCTCCTCCTGCAGCTAGCATCGACGCCACCAACCTAATATCGGCAGGGGTTGCTATGTCTTTAGGGCATAAAAACACACGGCCTGCTGTGCTGCCTGTTCCTTTAGCAGGTTAATCATGTCGGCATTTAGCGGACTCTGTATCAAGATAAGCGTGTCTCCTTGAACTCCTACCACCTCGAATTCCATGCCTACACGTTCTGCTTTAGCTGCCTGGAACGCCATCATATGACCTTTGATGAATAGGCCTTTCAGAGATTTCCGTTCCGTACGGAAGGATGCGAGATGCGAGATGCCCCCTGCACCGTGGTGACCTGGCCGGCAAGTGCTTCTTCCAATTTCTTGCCACTCGCGTGCTCCCCGGTGTAATATGGGGTGGCGGCTGCACGGTCAGCGCAGGCGTAGGCAGCAGAAGGCCCCCATTGGACAACGAGGGGCTCGTGATCTAGCGCTGGTACAATGGTATTTCCGAGTTCGATTTGTGGCCGTACAGTCACCACGGGAGCGCCGTTGACGGATATAGGCTGAAACACGGAGCTGACCACGTAAGCTTGAGCTTCCTCCGCCCACTGGGTCTCTGGGCACCCAGGTGTGTTCCAGTCACTCGCCAGTCTGTCAATTATGGGTCTTGGGCCCTGAGCAGCACTAGCAATTAGGGAATGTGCCGGCATTGGCACGGTGCCTGAAACCACCACACTTTTCTGTCCAGTGCGAGTAGCTCCCAGGCCGGGCAGTTTTCTAAAGGCGGGGCTCCAGCCTTGGATGGCCCGCTTCGAGAAAGGGGTGAGGGGTCGTCCACATATTACGTAATCACGTGGGGGAGGGGGGTCGGAGCTATGCTTACGCTTGATTACAGGGGGGGGGGGGGCGTCGTCCTGATTACGTAATCAACTTTGGTCCTCGCATCGCATTTTTTGGGGGGATTGGAACTGCCGCAGTGCCGCGTCGCAGTTACCCCGCTCGCGGAGTTTGACATTTTGTTACTACTGTAGATTAAATAAAGGACATTAATCATCCTGAAAATTTTTATTCTCCACTTACCCTCTTCAAACACTTTACAAACGCTGGGTTCACGATTCTTCACATTTTCCGCAAATTCGCTTGATTACGTAATCTTGAGGGGGGGGGGGGAGGTCAGGCCGCTGATTACGTCTGTTGACTAGGGGGAGGGGAGGGGGGTCGAAAATCCCAAAAACATGATTACGTAATATGTGGACGGCCCCTGATCAGAGGCTCCGGGGTCTTGTTGGCTGCCACTATCCTGGCGACTGCCGCAGGCTGACAGCCTCATGCAGACCACCCACCTCCGGTAGAGACCACTTTGGCCGCCTGCGGAAGTGATGCCACAGATCTGCCGCTTGATCATCGGCAGCTGGAACAAACTTGACTGTCAAGTGGTCTCATGGAGTTGAATGTGTGTTCAACCATTCTATACATCGTTCCCGCAGCGAGAAGGGTCATCAACTTCGACTATTTATTGTACACAAGGCAATTAATATTCATATTTACTGCAATATTCGGATATATTCAAAATATTCGGAAATATTCAACATATTCAGAAATATTCGTCAGTATTCAACTATTTATGAATATTCAACTATATTCACTGTATTCGCCCACTATTTACTTGTATCTTGATATTATTCAGCCATATTCGACAACATTTACACGTATTCATCAATATTCATCCATATTCATGCACGTTCAATAATATTCACCGACTTAAAAAACGTCAGAAACTGGAGTTTGAATGATCAGTAACGTCGCTCGAGTGCGGGGTATCTCCTGCTCCCGTACCCGCGATGCTTTTTAACTTCGTCGGAATAGGCCGCGGATGTGGTTGTCTGATTATGCTTATGCGCGTTACGTAATAGTGTAGTGTAGTACAATTTTAAGCATACAAAAGCTTCAGCACATTTTGTGTTCGCAATTACGCACAAAAATATGCGTAAGCCTCCGCATGGTTAATTTTGTGCCGGGCTATGCGCAAAATTGTACATTAGCGTGCGCGTGCATAAAGTACGTAGTATGTATGTTCATCCATGACACGCACTACACTTATTATGCGCAGGACGGCATGGAAGTAGCCGACTTTTCTGATGCTGAGGCTGCTGCCGACCTTGCTGAGGACAAGGTTGTAGTGGGAGTAAGGAGTGTCGAGGAGCCGGCCACTTCCGAGTCGTTGCAGTCAGTCTTCTCCGGCGAGGTTGCCCTGAAGACTTTCCATGACGTCAGTTTGTCACCTGATAGTCCTTTCGTCCAGGTGCGTGACTTCTATGGGCAACCCGCCATAGTGAAGAAGGTATCATTCACCTGGATGCTAGGAACTCGAGGGAAACTTAGTGCGGACCGGCTGACTCGAGTAATGAACAGAGCTCCTGGAGCTAAAGACCAAGGTAAGTCGCTACCTGATAACGGACAAACCATAAAGTACGTCCACAATACCAAAAAGCCAGACTACCAGCTTCAGAATACCAAGCTTCTGACTCACCTGGTATTGTCGCTAGGGAAACCTTAATTGAGTCAGCCTGCGGGCAAATAGCGCCTGCTGGGTAGGCAACCACGACTTCTGTATGCACTCGTGTCGTGCGGGCTGGCCTACCCTGGCACTCGCAAGGGCACTCGTAGGCGCTCGGCGCTGAAGGAAAGTCGGACGTACTTTTTGGACAACGCCAAATCATTTTTCTAATGTTAAGGTGGTGTTAAACCGTAGTAACATAATATGATCACTTATTTTTGCTCAGGTAACTTGAATACCCCGCGTTCAAGCTGGCTTTCGGAGTGGAGGAAACCTTTCAAGGAGGACACTGCATCCACAATGGACTGGTGTGTTTTTGAAGGGCAGCAACGGGGAGAAATCATGGTTGGGAGGGTGCTGATGTTCTCATACCTCGGTGCTAAGGGGAAACAGAGACATTTCAAGGGAAACACGGCCCCGACCTCTTGCCCCGGAGAAGAGCCAGGGAAGCAGATCAAGGAATTGGGCGTGCTCTGCGACTGGTACCTGCTGAGTGATGTAGGGGAGCTACAGAAGACTCCAGTCAACGGGTTTTACCCGTTAAAGAAATATATCTTCACCATCTGTAGACCAGCACTTCGAGATGAAGACGGGCAGCTAACCTTGGATTTTAAAACCTTGTCATTAATTACGTAATAGTAAATACCACGCTCTAGTACACCTAAATTTCTGACTTCTGTTATATTTACCCCCATATTCACCCATATTAACTAATATTCACAAATATTCATCAATATTCACAAATATTCAACACTATTCTCAAATATTTAACACTATTTGAAAAATATTCAAATGCATTCCCATATTCACACATATTCACCAGTATTAAACTATTCATCACTATTCAAACCATATTCAACATATTCGCAAATATTCAATATTATTCAATTACTGAATATGTTGAATATATTCATTGTACACAAAATCAGGGAGTTGATGACCCTTGGTTCAGCTCTGAGGCATATGCCCCCGCCTCACTATGCATAAGCTCAACCAGAACTGAGGCGTGTTCATATAACAATGGCAGAGCATAGAAGCTGGGGGAAGGCAGCCACGCGTCAGCCCGTCCGTGGAGGAAGTCGTAGGCAACATCGACGGGGCAAGATTTGGGCTCCCGGGGTGTGGCTGAGCCTAGGTAGTTTGACGGGCTGCACTACCATACACAACACGGATAGGCATCCTTGCTCCGAGTAGAGCGCGCCACATCCATCCAGATGATGTATAACGGGCCGCCTGCTGCAGTACGTTCGCCGTTATGAAGGGCTGGTAGTCCCTCACGGTGGACCGTTCACCTTCCAAATCCCGTGTTAGGGGGTTTGGTGGGTCTGGTGAGTAGTCTGGCGATCTAGGAGGCGAGGTCGCTGGTGCTTTAGAGGCTGTTGGTGGGGAGGAAGTCTTCTTCGGCGCCTTTGCAGTTGACCTAGCTGGCTGGTTACCACTGGACTGCGCTGGGGTCGCCGGGCGTGGGGTGGAATTAGCTGAATTGCGCCTTAGGTTATCCTTCCCAGGCGTGGAGGGTTTCCTGGCACCGTCGGCGATCACCCTCCCCAGCGCGCGGTGCGTTGCCCTGGTGGTGCTGTGCTGCCCTGCGTCCCAAACCAACGTCGCGCAGGCCCTGCTGGAGTCGCCGCGCTGCCCGGAACTTTCTGACCAGCTCCCGCTGCTGCTCTGTGCTCTGCTGCATTCGCCGGCGAAATGTGACCATGTGGCCTGCGATCCCTGCATGTTGCGTGTTTTTGACCCTTGTTGCGCTCTGTGACAACTGACGAGGCGCCTCGGACTTGACCGCAAACGATTGGGCCGTGACTTACTTGGACACCACTGCATTGCCCTGCCCTTTGTGAGCCCGTTTCTAGTACAGAGCCGTTGTGGTCAAGACCCTACCGCGGCTTTCGCGGTGGGGCGGGACGCGCCTGGAGCACCGCGGACGTGAGCCCAATGCTGTGGTGTGCAGTGTGCAGCCGGTGTTGCTGGCTCGGTGGCATGCTCTGCGCCGTCCTGCATTTGCCGGAGGGAGGAGCATTGGATTGACCTGTGACTTTCGTGTTCGTGGTGGTTGACATCCGCCATGGAAGGTTGAACGCCGCTGCACGGACGACTTGCATGATACATACGGGTGCCCCATTTGCGTGGTGCATTCGAATAAAATTGCATAGACGTCCGGTTCCCTGGACAAATCGGGTCAGTTCGTTTCTCTTTACGGCTGTCCGCTGTATTCGACAGAAGTCAGACCCATTCTGGTTTGCAGGTGCCACAATGCCCCGACGTCACCGATCCCTGCGACGCCGTGCTGCTCGCAGTCTGCTCCCTGCCCTGCTCCTGTTTCCTGCCCTGTCGCCCTTCCCGTCGTCCTCACCTCGACGTCCCCAAGGCGCTCATCTGCTACATCGTGACGCCGTGCATCGCGGTGATCCCGACGCTGCCGCAGTATCCCTCATGCCCAAGCCCACAGCCCTATAGCACGGCCCGTAGGCCCGCCGGCCCACCGGCCCGTCGGGCCGACGGCCCACGCGGGGGCCCCCGCGCGCCCGCCCGGGCCAGACCGAGCCTGGCTTCCCCGTGCTTCCGCAGCACTTCCCACTTATAGCCGTGGCGGACGTTATTAAACGCCCCTGCTGTGTCTGCGGCGACCAGACAGGCTCCCGGTCTCTTTTGCTAGGTTCACGACGGCGACGGCGCCCCTTATATCGGTAAACCCGTCTTGTGGCTTTTGCGCCTCTTGCCGCGTCCTCAGCATCTCGTTTGCCACCTTTGCGTAGTCGTGCCCAATCAAGTCCCAAGCTGTAACGTAAACGGCGCAGAAGGGACGTAGTCGTTCTTCACAGTGTTCCCACCACTCGATTGCGTCGGCCAATTTTGGCATTTTCCCCTGCACTCAAAACTTCACCTCTGTGCAATTTTTTAAAAATGAAACTTTGTCACACGTGAAAATCAGAATTTATCGGTCTACGTTTTCTGTTTGCAGAAGGACTCTGACAGTGTGGATGGGGTGTTGCCGTCATCGAAAACCCTCATTCCAGTGGGGTTAATATTCAGCAATCACTGCAACCTGCCAACCTAGAAGGTATACTGATATCCTGGGCCAATATGATTGATTCGCTTCGTGGTATGGGACGAAGGAAATATAAGTTTTTATGGAAAAGATTTTATAGGAAATTTATTCTGGTTACACATTCTGCTTGTTGTACATATATATCATTAATTTACAATTTAACAAAGCATCCCTTGAGTGAAATCCCTCTTCTAAGACCACTTGTTACAAATTGAACATAAAGTTCAGAGAGATACTCGTAGTGGAATATTCATCTGAATCTGAAATTTTAACTGTTTGAAAACTTCTCAGTTTAAGGGTAATTGACATCTTAAACTTCCTGGTCAAATGATAATTGACAACTTATTGTGAAAATACTTTTGTTCACTAACTGCCAGAGGAATAAGATTTCTGAAATCTGAGATTGTGACGGACTTAAAATTTATAAGATAAGTAGTAACATTCTTGGGTCTTAAGCCATTGAAAATTGAATTTGTTGTTTTCTGTTCAGTTTCTGTGATTCGTCTTCTGCAATCGTCTGGTGCTCCATGCGTGATGAATGGAGGAAGCCTACACCATTTGGAGACCAAGGGAATCTACCAACTGCATTCAATGAACTTCTTAATGTGAGTTTTGTAAACAACCTTTATTTATTTATTTATTCCGTTATATTGGAATACAGAAACACTGCACATTGTAAAGGCCTCAAATTTCGGAGTTACTCAGTTACAGTTACACAGTTACAATTCTTTATATGTAACATACATTATTTTAGACATACAATACAATAAACAAAGATCTGAAAAGGACATGAGACAAATATTTAGCAATAATTTTGCAGAACTTAAATATATTATCTTGTTACTATAAACAAAAAGATACAATAATCATACCGCAACCATGTATGAAATTATTATTATGAATTATCATCATCACATTGTCGTAGGCTACTGGTCTGTCTGCTGGGCTCGAGCTGCAAGGTACATGCAAATTAATGTTGTACACGAATAATATAGATTGCGTTATGATTGTAACGGAGTGATGACCACATTTACCTTGCTTCTGAAGCCATTTCTTGTACTTGTAGTTCTTTCTTGCCCTCCGTTTCTCGTACTCTGCTTTTGTGAGTGGAGCAGCAGGAGCGGGTGTGGGAGCGGGAGTGGGCGAAACTGGAGTGGGGAGAACCGTAGTGGGGAGAACCGTAGTGGGGAGAGCAATTTTGACGTCAAAATGACTTCCATCTTGAAACATGTCTGGTGTTGTCACCTCCAATTTTGGAGTGAGAGGAGCGGAAATGGAAGTTGACGCAGTGGGAGGAGTGATGGTGATGATAGGAGCCGCAGTGACAGGGGCGGAAGGAGAAACAGACACAGTGGAAGGAGCGGAACTTGAAGCAGACGCAATGGAAGGAGCAGAAGTTAAAGCAGACGCAATGGAAGAAGTGTTGATATTGATAAGAGCCGCAGTGATAGGGGCGCGGAAGGAGATACAGACATAGTGGAAATGAAAGGAGCCACTTCAAAATCATTCTCATTTGGAAGTAGGTCAGCGTCTCTGGAAAGTACAGCGGTTTCAGATTATAAATTCAAAGACGCACACTGTCAAAATAAAGCGTGAACGATTTCATTGCAATATTAACATATTGCACTTAAGTTTCAGCACTTTTTATGTTGTAAAGGTATTTCTTAAAAATTGCGTTATCAAAAGTATTGCGAGTAGCTTGCAATGCTGCACGATAATAATAGTGCAGAAAGTAGAATTAAGTGTTGCAGTTTAGGAAACAGTGCGACGGTCAAGACTTCGATCTGTTGTTACTTCAGATAAGCAACAGGAGGCCACTTACTGCACAGCAAACCAACTCATAAGGTTGGTCTCTGTCTCTCGCTCCTCCTCCTCGTCGGCGGCGTTTTCAGTCACAAGTCCGACTTTAAGTTCCAACACCGCGTCGTCCTCCTCCTCGAAGAGCACCGGCTCCGTCGGGTGGACTGCCATTTCCTCCTCAGTGAGCGTGACTTCACTGTAAGAAGCGAGGAAAAAGGTACAAAACACCTATAACCGATTCCCTTTTCACTTGCGTACTGAAATCGAAATGGAACTGGTTTCGATGCATTTATCATTACACTAGAATTCGAAAACTATGCGAACTAGCAGGCGCGTAACTATAGTGACTGATTTTCCTGGGATGAGGACATTATGTCAATGTCAATTTTTCCATAAAATATACATATTTCCCATTGGGGTGGGAAATATCGGAAGTAAGGTATGCAAAGTTTTGACATCGACGTCAAATACCAAAAGTCAATTTCTGCATTTCCAGGAGTCATAGATTTTGAATACTGATAGACAAGGAAAAAGTGCGCAAAAGCAAGTTTCTCGTTTCGATTTCCGTGGCGGGTTCGTACGTAATGATGTTGCACTTACTCAGCCTCATCCAGGTCGTCCCTGAACTGTGCGATCATGGAAATGCTGCTTTTGCATCGGCTTCCAGCCATAATTAGGAAAGATCTGATGCTGCCGCTCTGTGCCAAATCTTCCAATAGATCGGAAATGTCGAGGTCGTAGACCACGCCTTTTCCGTTCGTCGCAGTCTCCGCCTTCCTCCGCCGTTTCTTCGGCCGCACCGACTTGCCTTCATCTAACGTGGTGAAGTAGAAGTCTGCGTAGTGCTGTTCCTCGCGTGTGATGGTTGCTGAAACAAACAGGAAAACAAGGAAGTTAAACGAAACCAAGCTTCCATATGCATGCACCCAATGGAGGCGGCGAATTACCATGGAATGTCCAAAAATAAGGGTGGCCGTGGTTGCGGAGGAGGGTGTTGAACTTCCTATGAATCGATTCTTCTCCCGATGTTGTCCAGACCATACGGCCACTGATACTGAAATCTTCATTCGGGATTTCCTTATTCTCCACCCACTGGGACCGAACGTAGCGTAAGAATGTGATGATTTGGTCAAATCTCTCATGGGAGTGGAGTGTGCCCGCCTCCGACCAAATTATTTCCATCCCTTGCTTGATGGAATTAGAGGGTAGGCGGGGCAATGCAGCCACCATTTTTATGATAAGTCCTGGGGTTAGTTTCTGAGGATCTCTGTGCATTCAGATATTAAATTCATGGGTTTTGGGGGTAAATAATGAGAGTGTAATTCTGCATAAATGTGATATTTATTGAAAAATTAAATTTACATAAGATCAGTGTGGAATGGGGAAAAAACAATTACATCTAACTTTTAAAAAGTTCAGCTGATGCTTCTCTGGGTTGACAGGCACTGAAACAAAAAGAACAGAACATGGATAAGTCAACTGCCTTGAAAAGAAAATTAGGCATTTAAGCAAACAAATAATATTGTAACTTAGCTTTTTAGGGATCCCAACAGGAACGGACAAGGGTGACGCATGGTGTGAAGGAAGAATGAGAGATGTTGTGACACTGCAAAAGAGAAAACAAAACAAGATCAGTATTACAGCTTCTTCAACACTTCAAAGTGACCAAACTATCTGGAAGTTCAGGTTTTCAAAGATTTTATTTGCAGAGCAAAAACAGCTGGGTGGTATCAACATTATTATTATTAGAACAAAGTAAAAGAAAAAGGAAAGTGCAGAAGGCATTTGCTTGTTGGTGTAATACTATCAACATTCCTCGCAATGAGCTCACGAGAAACTCAGTGTTAAAGAAAAGTACTATTCCCGGTTCAACTTAAAGTTTCACAACTGAGAAACAATTTCTTGATAATTCAAAAAGAAAGGCACTATGCATTATTAAATACCATGGCAAATATATGCTGGATAGAAATAAAAAGAATACCAGAAGTTAAAATACTTTGCTAGGACTGTTGACGCAACTCATCATGATCCAAGTCACTACACATACAAGACTTGCAAGATTGTTGCAAGGGAAAACTATTTCACAAGGTAATTTAAGAATTATTTCTCAGGTGGTAATTTAGTCAAAAAAAACTCAAATGCGTGATGAGGGGAAAAAAGAGGCCCCATTTATACTGGTTCACTTCACCATCAGCTGACTTAGTTGGGTTATGGTGGCTCCAACACGAGATATAATACGAAATGTACGAGTTGCCGTAAGTTCTCAATAGTAAACACTTTGTGAGAATCGATAACGCACGTAAAAATGAAACACAGAAATACCGGGAGACAGAAAACAAACGTGAATTTCAAAGTAGATTGTTTAGGCTTCATGGAGAATGTAAACACACGAACGCCCCACTCTCTGGCCCGGCATCAGAGTACAGCATTCCGAATAAAACCACACATAGGCACTTAAAATTTATCGCTAGAATTAATGTACGTACCTTTTAGAATAACTCAACTGCACTAGAACACCGAACTCCGAGAGCATTCTTCTAAGGGGCCGTACCCATACTACGTGACCGTTTTAGGGGGGGGGGGGGTTGACAAAATACTACGGTCGGTCACTAAGGGGGAGGGGGGGGGGCAAGTCACGTAGTATTCACAAAACGCTATTTTGATGCCAATTTTTGGCGAGTCTTGGACGCGCCGCTACGGTGACTTGAGACGAGTTGCGCGTGGCTGCGTGGTTGCCTGGCGCGGCTGCCTGACGTTTCTTACAGAATTTTTTTTTCTTTTCAAAAACGCATGCATCTTTTGACGAAATACGAGAAATCGGCTTTTATAGAAATACTACGTGAATACAGGGGGGGGGGGGGGGGAGGGGGTCGGAGCAATACCACGGTAGGTCACATGGGGGGAGGGGGGGGGGTCTAAAAGTGGCCTCAAATAGGTCACGTAGTATGGGTACGGCCCCTAAGTTCTTCAAAACAAACAGATAGTCAGGACGAGCGTTGCAGCAGACGTCTCAGAAAATGGCGTCTCAGAGCTAGACGATACCAACGTGCCGAACGCGAATCCAGAGGAGCCGATGAAAAAAAAGCGATCGCTAGAAACATTTAGAAATGAGCTTACGTATACGTATTTACTTAATTAAATAAAATTTTATTTAAGACGGGCGCTACAAAAAGAGGGCGCAAGCTGGGGGGGTTGAATTTGTTAATGTTTTGTTTTGGGTTGGTAATAGGGCTGGCGCGCGCCCTGTATCCGGCCGAGCCGCCGGGGCTCCCCCACCTCCTCCCGTGCCTCGATGGTTGGGAGGGCTCCGTAAGAGCTGACCCTCTGGTACTTTGGGCCCCACCAGCTCGGCCGACCCGTGCGGGGCTGCCTTTTCTTTCGGTCATGGTACGAAAGCGAGGCTCGCCGAAGTGATGACTTTTCGTGTCGATAACTAAAAAAACAGGAAAGGTTGGGGGAAATCAAGTTTACTTGTCAGTTATATCAACCATACTGAGTTCGCACTCTAAGTTTGGTCGATATATTTCATTCCGTTTCGCTGCCAAGTCTGGAGACAGAAGGGTCTGCAAATCGGCCTCTGTCGAATAACGTATCCCAGTAGCCTGTACCTTCCCTGCTGTCTGTCCGGCAGCCGCATTTGTTGGAGTAGGACGGTAGATGCCGGCCGGACGGCCAAACAAAAGACGCCGTGTCCTTCCAGTCTTTCGGAATCGCGCGCACTATAGTCTGGCTATTTTAGGAAGGCCGCTGGCTCTCTCGGCTTGCATGGCACTGCTTCGCCAGCAACTGCAGCAACACTACCTGGAGCCGCGCTGGTCCCGGGGCTGGGGATGAAAGGACGCCTCGCAGCGGGTGCGTGCAGAGGGACCAGCAAGGGGACCAGGCGGGCGGGGGCCAGCGACGTCGGGTAGTGGAGACTAAGTTTAAAATTTTGAACGGGTAAAGATATTAACGTGGTTCAAACGGCATTGTGTTCGGGGCCGCACGAAACATATATCCTGAAAATTTCAGGAAAATATATTGAAAATTGCGGCCTACAGAGGCATAAATTTATTTTGGCAAAACGTACAAACAATTAGAGAGAGAGGGAATGAGTCAACTTTTTTAAGGGAAAATTTTATATGTGCAAGCATGAAATTTTGAGCAGAATTCAATACTGGCATTTATTTGGTCGACATTTAACTCCGGATGTGAACGCACTTCAAATTTAAAAGTCTCGAGTAGACCCTATTAAAGCGAGAATAGCACCATTGGTTGGCCCAGGCGGGGCCCGGCTGGAGCTGGCCGGAGCCTCACTCCCCTACCTCCTACCCCCATGCAACTGCTACCGCTGCAACCCAGCGGCCTTCCTAAAATAGCCAGACTATACGCATCACTACCTTAGCTCAGTGCTATGCTGTTTGAGAACCTTTACATTTTACTAGCTAATTGGTGGATGGGCCGATTTTGAAGATCGAATACTTTCTGGAATCGGAAGGAAATTGTCTATCACGCGCAATAATGCAAATGGTTAAATTCGCAGTAGAAATATTTTAAATTCTTTAAAAACGAAATTTTAAATTTCTAACGCCCCTCACGGCTGCAGGCGTGATGGGACTTTTTGGGACTCTTAGGATGTTGATCTCCTTGTTCTTCTCTACCGGAATCTGGTCTCATCGAGGCGGGGACTAACATGCCCGCTATATTCGTAGATTTCCTCGACTAGCAGGTAGACGGCAGAAGCTGCCATTCAAATCGGCACAGCAGGGCTGGTTAGGGCCGGCGTGCGGGGGGGGGAGGAAGGGCGGGGCGGCCCTAGGCAAGTGCGGCGGGGAGCGGTGAGGAACGACCCAGCCCTACTAGCTGGCGTGGCTCGACACGGCCCAGCAGGCCCCAAACAGGGCTCCGGGAAGGCCGCGACACGCTCCGTTCTAAACCAGATTCTAGGCGCACTGTTCAACGTATCGCGAAACTGAGCACAAGGTTGGACAGCTGAAGGGTGTGCGGAGGGCTGTACAGGCTCCGATTTTCAATATTCCACCCAACCGCCGAGGAATCGTAAGGCAAACTCAGACGGGTTTTCCGGAAAACTGGGGAATTTTCCAGGAAGGAGAAAGTTATCACTGGATAGATTGAAGCTTCAACTACTCGGTCACAAAGTTTCATACCGATCCATCCCATACGAAACGAGTAGCGATGTTCTAAAGTGACACGGAATCACCTCTCCAAGCGGCGCGCGGAGCGGCCAGCGAGGCTCCACGGCCGTGTGTATCGTTCCCTCTTGATCGGAAAGATGCAGAACCGTCAAGCGCCCGACTAGAACTGCCTCGAGTCCCCCTTTGTCGCCTAGGCGCGGTCGGGCCAACAATCGAGGGGCCGCTCGGCAGGGCTCGGGTCCACCCGGCTCCTCGGCTGGGCTCGGCGGGCAAGGCCGGTGCGTGGGAGGATGGGAGAAAGGAGGGAGGAGGCGCCTTGGGGAGGTCTTGATGCCTATTTTCAGCTCTGGCTGAAAAGATGGAAAATGATGCCTTTCCTTTCTTAAACTTTCCCATGCAATAACTACGATGCTAGAGAGACTGTGCTCCATAACCATGGGTTTGACTAACAGATGTCATTCATTTCTGTTGTCCACTAGATCTCGGCTAGAAGGCTCCAAAATCTCTCTCCCCTTTTCCCCCAAGTTTTTCCAGCGCCCTATTTTAAATTTTCAATAATAATTGGGTTTGGAATCATCATTCCATTCTTTTCAATGTCAGCATTGTTTTCTTCTCTCTTGCTTCTTTTGAGGTTGTCTGACTGGATATGTTTTCTGACTTAGTGATTTTCAAACTAAGATTATTCTTTATTATTCTTTATTAATTTCAAAGATACATATTTACTTTCATTTTCAAAATAGAGTTTAAAGTTTGCTTAACATGCCAGCGTAGAATACCATCATCATTGTTGCAAGGGATATTTTATGCCAGGACGTGCACTATGTCCCGCCTGCCCAGCCAGGGCTAGAAATATGCATCAAGATATGTTGCAGATGAGTAGTCTCCAATATTTTACAGACAAGTTTGGTCCAAATCGGAGGTAGAGTGTCTAAAAAACTGGAGCTTTTGTTAAGTACCTCAAACTTTGACCAAAGTTATGTAAAATCGAAATTGGAATATCCTTGTCTCCTCCAATGCATCAGAATGATATTCTGATTTATTCGATACAGCTCCTAGCAATTTTGTTTAATTTTAGCTGAGCTTCAGAGAATCGTCAACTTTTGTCCGAACCTTCAACAAAATAACTGAACTGTTAGTCACAAAAGTTAAGAACACTTGTTTCTATGACAAAACGTTGTCTTCCACAATGATATAACATTCCTCCTTCCATCATATTGCAATAACTACTATTAAATCAATTGGTATTTCAGGTTTCATGAAGTTGCTCCTTCATAAATATGCCCTGATTCCAACATTTTGTTTGTCTGTTTCAGATTCATGTTCCATTTGTGCATTATTGGACAATTTAAAGGGTGAAGACTTCGAACAGCATACTGAATAGATGACCTTCAACTTCATGTGTCTATAAAAAGGCATGGAATGACAATAGGTTCTCCTAGATTAGGAACAATACCACAAAGCTGTGATCCAGACGTGACTTCAAAGCATATTCAAACAATTCCGTTACTTCAAGATTCTTTAATTCATTGCATACAGATGTTTAGATATAATGGTGGCTAATGTCCTTTACTTTCAACAAAAACATATTTACAATTCTTTTAAAGGTGTTTTTGTTTGGTACTGTTAGTCTCTGTGTGTGTAATTTTTTTTGTGGTTTTAGTTGGTTAGTTTAGAACTTTAAGTGTGTAATTGGTTGTGGTGTTGGTATAACATAAATTCTTTTGTTGTGTTGTGCATGAATGTGTTTAGTGGTTACTAACGAGATTTTCAGATGATCAGGAGTGTTTTGTTACCCTATCAATTGCAATTAAAGATGTATCATTGTCATGACAATTTATTCCCCCTCTAATCCACTTCAAAGGATTGCACAAAAGTGTGCTTGTACGCAGGAAATCCATTTATCAAAGGAAACCGAACTTCATGAATGTGAAGCTGTTTAGAATCTCTTTCCACACAATACATGATATTTACATGTTAAATGGGCAGGCAATCAACAGAGAAATGAGTCATGAGTGTAAAAAAAAATTCCGTCAGCGTAGATGGTAGCAGTTTGAAGTTCATAGGCGTTACCCCTGTAGGCTGAAATGGCAAACGGCGCCGCCCAGCGCCTGCGAGTGTCAGGATAGGCCAACACGCACTACACGCATGCGTATAGATGTCAAGGTGGCCTACCTAGCAGGCGTTTATAGTGCCCAGACTGGCTATCTTATTTGCCTTTGCGACAACACCGTAGACGTATGGGCGATTCCATATCAGTGATTTCCCTTACGGTACCTACCTCTTGAAAACCTAGATAAGGCACTTGTAATGTTAGTATGTGTAGTGTTAACGCCATGTAAATAAAAAGATTAATTTCCTCAAAAACTTATTCTTATTTCCCGCTCCGTCCTCACAACTACGAACTAATATGCGGATACCTTTATCAGCTTCAATTCTGATAAATTTTCCAACAATATCAGAACAAGCTTTAAAAATTATTCACAGTACTACTGGAATTGCGGTTGGTGAAAGCTGCGTGACATTAAAATCATGGAGAAATTTTAAAGCGCACATTATTATTATATTTCTTCTGCTATTTTTTTAGTTTTAAATTATAGTTGTCATGCCACGCTGATACCTTCTAACCAAGACCTCTACGCGTCTTCAGGACTTTAATTTAAAGCAATCTCTCATATTTCAATATTTCTCTGAAATTTAGAGGCGTTCCCCGATTGATCTTACGTCATTACCTTCCATGACGTAAAACAAGTGGCAAAAGAGCGGAGAGATGACCGTTCCGTTTCGAGCCCAGCCGAGATGAGTTCTGAGGATGAGTTTTAAATGAGGATGATTGAGAGGGTCCCCAACGCAAGTGGGCGGAGCGGGGACCCCGTAGCCGCGGTCGCGACGGCTGGTGCGCTCATAGAGTGGGGGTATTAAGTAGGGACATTACGTGACCGATTTTAGGGAGAAGTGGGTCGTCGATATACGGCGGGTGGGGGAGGGGGCGGGGGACTGTCTTGTTAAGGTATGGCAAGTGTCGTTGGCGTTTCATAAGCACCCTGTCTTTCCGACCATCGTCTAATAAAAAAAAAAGAGCTTTTGTTCGTTTCGACGCGTAATGACAGTACGTAGCACACTTCAACATTTGCAATAGTGTATTCCGGTCAAGCTCTACTCCGGAATACCCTATTGCACGTCACATTAATTTTTTGGGGACCCATCGGGGGCTGTTCGCGGTGAAAATGTTTCTTTGGATTTGAATGACATTGTTGGATTCAAGGACTATCGCAGGGTGAAGGACAATCGCCGATGCAAATTTTCTAGCAGCTGTGCTCCACTGATCTTGGCCTCCGCATAGCATGTTTATCTACCACTATAGTTGTCTCGTTGTCTTTGCAGCTGCTCACGGTCGGACCTGGACCCAAAGCTGGAGAGCGGCAGGACGCAGGCCGTCCTCCATCGGCTGCGGTGGCCGGAGGTGCTCCGCCATTGTCCCGGAGCCCTGAGGCTGGCTCTCCATCGGCTGCGGTGCGGGCGTGCCTGCGGCGTGATTGACCATCCTGCTCAATGAGCCATAGGAACCACGTGGCGCAGCTCTTGTGTTGATGTGTGTGCCGTGGTTGTTTTCATCTGCTTGATACAGGACGGGGTTCATGTATGAGAGATTAGAGAAGAGACACGAGCGGTGGCGAGCGACACATAGGCCACAGCCAGGGCCAGGGTGTCAGTGGTCGTGGTAGTAGTGGTGGCAGCAGCGGTAGCGGTGACCGTGGCGCGGCGACGACGGCTCTTCGCTCTATAGGGTATTCCGTCCGTCGGCCCCGTAACAAACCAATCGGCTATTTCGAACCGTAGAAGAGCCGAAACGGAAGATTTCTGAGTAGCTCGGTATGAGAAATCGCTGGCGCGAGCTCAGTGACAGACGCAGAACCGCTACGGCTTATCTGCACGGGCTGTTATTTTTCATTGCGCTTTTGCTTCCTGTTTCTTCTTCTGCAAAGTATGCAGTACTTGTCTTGGATTTCCGTTTCAGCTGCGTACCGGTCCCGGTACAGCCTTATAACGTAGACATCGCCAAGCTAGTCTGAAAAAAAAACACAAAACGGTGTCCTTCACACGGTGCCTGGAGGGTGAGGGTTGGTCAATAGGGTAGTCCGTACTCTGCCTGATAATATCAGGATGTACGAAAATGGGCACGGAGCGGCAGTTATGTAAAATTGTGTACTTCATAAAGGAAAAGTAAACGTTTTGGATCCTAAATTCGCAGAAATCTTATTTTGATTTATTTTCGCACTTTAAACGCTGGTATCTCAAAAACTGCAAAAGTTACAGCGTTTTCCTTGAAATTTAAGTCCCGTAGAACCCTACTTTGGTCAAATTGCCCTTATAAAATGTTTTAAAAAAAATTCTGCGACATTGATTTTTGCTGCTGTAAGGGGCAGTTATGCCCCATTCGGGTGCCCTGCGCGATCCCTACCGGTGATCGTAAACAAAATTCGAAAGTCGCAAAGATCTTGTATTTTGTTATAGCATCCGAATTCGATCTCGCTCGTTGACATTTTTGACTTCGCTCTTTTTTGCCCTCTCTACCCACCCTCTCTATTTCTCGCCGGTGCCGATGATGGTCTTTCATCTTCATCCTGTCGTAGATCTCCGTTTTCGCCATCCTCAACCTGTCTGCATGATCAAGATGTGCCTGCAACTCACATCGAATGTGAATATGGGAGCAGTCTGTGTGGTGGTGGTGGTGGTGGTGATATGCACGTAGACGTAGACGAATCCAGCTCAGCTACACATCAGTTCTTAGCAGATCCTGCAACATATTGCAAAATTCAGACATTTTCCTCGGCAATGGTGGACAAAATTCTCTCGGAACGTCCTAACCAACCGGTAGCAGCAGACCTAAAAAATAGCACACAGTTTCCTGTAACAAATGGCAGAAGCTTCAAAAGTGCGTGGTATTACCGGTGGCTGGCTGATGGAAGAGACCAAAAGAAGAAGACAATGAACCATCAAAAATGGTGAAAATGGTGCTCGTTCTTTACACATCTACTTCATTTACAAACAATTCAATTTCCTCAAATTTAATGCCAGAAAAAAAACTCTTCTTGCACGGCATTCCCCCATCTTAGTTTCGTCCACAACTGGTAGGAACGCTAGTAGGTGCGTGGTCTTAGTTCGGAAACCGGCCACCAGGAGTGTTCTTGGTCACATGGTTACAAATGTAGCCGCTAGGTGTCGTCATCAACACAACTATCTTTGGCGTCGTAGTTCCTCCCACGGCCAGAAGGAACGCTAGTGTGTGTATTCTTAGTTCGGAAACCAAACAACAGAAGTGTCCTTAGGCACATTCGCTCGGCTGTAGTGGCTAAATATCATTATCAACACATCATCTCTGACATCTTACTTGAGTCCAACCAAATAAATGGCGCTACCAACTTCGGAGAACTGTAGAGGATTTCGGGTCCCAACAGTTGGTACCCGCTACATAACGTGCCTGCGCATTGTGTCCTTCGTCTGTGTTGTCATGGCGGCCTTCCCTGGCCTTCCCTGTTTGTGCAGAAAAGACATGTCCTGTGCTTTGTGACCTTACACTTCAATCCATTCCCATTCCACATCGTACCCACCTTCCTTTTAGCGTATATTTATTTAAAATAACCCACAGTCTAAAAAAGGTGATTAATACTATCAACAATCTAAGTTTATATCTCCCACTCATATACATATTTTAATGGCAACGCAAGTCTCTTTAGATTTATTTTTCTTCAAATCGAACTTCCTGTCACCAAAAGTTAAATTAAAATATTCAAATTGTTTCAAAAAAAAAATCATTGTAAATTTCATTTTTTTCCTTGCCTTGTTGACTTCGAACCATCATTCTTTGGGTTGGAATGCCAGTTTCTTCCATTCGTAGCTATTTCGCATTCCGACAATCCATCGCGACAGGACCTTGTTTTATCCCTTGGCTACGTGCTCCCGTCGTAGTTGGTGCTAGTTGCGCTAGTTTCGCCGCTAGATGACACTGTATCTTTCATCTTAGTTCCATGAGCTACCACCTCACCAACGTCCTTCCAAGGTTTGGGACTTAGAAGAAAAATTTCTTCCCAAAAAATGTATGAAACTTTTCAGCACTTCCATTGAAATTCGATATTTGCTCAAACTCTCTAAATTGCACAATATTTTTTTCAGTTTATGTTCTCCCTTCGCGTTTTATAACCTGTCAAAATTTTATATTACAAATTTATTCAAATAATGTATACATAGCAAAAAAAAAAACCTCTAACATTTCTTTGTCATAGGATCACGACCTTCAAAATGATACCTCACACTCATTTGCAGCTGTTGTACTTTCACAGCTGAAAGTGACTGACTACATTGCACACCTACTTGATACAATACTCGTTCATCTTACCCACATCCCACATATGTGAATATGTTTTTGTGGTTTGGTTAAGAACGAGTATTAAGGGATTGGTTATCGTACTCGGAGCAGACAGACAAAGTATACTGCAATCATTGCATTTTGTTTGCGAAGGCAAATGAACGCAAGCACCAGGCCTTCATATCTGAAGATTTTCAAATCTGGTCCAGGGCCACAACTGCTTCTTTGGTCCATGAGACATCTGAAGTGCACGTAGAAGCTGCATTGGCGGCAAACCTGCGAAAAATGCCCCTGCCTCTTAACGTGCAAATGCAGAGAGAGAGGCTGACAAAGAAGGCTGAAAATCGAGAAATTGTCCGTCACCTAGTTGAGGCCTCTCTTTACTTAGCCCGTCATTGCTTGGCATTCCGTGGTCGTCGAGAGGGAGTGCAAGAAAGACTTAGGGGGAAACTTCCACGATCTTGTTGCCTTGTTGGCGAAATACTCACCATGAATGGCAACGTAATGTGGACACAGTGCGGTCGGCCAAAAAACGATCGAGAAGTTTTCTATCATTCAATAGGCAAAATCAGTATCTAGAGGCATTGTTCATCAAAAGCAAAATTAGAGATAAAATATAACACGCCCGCTACTTCAGCGTCTCCCTAGACGAGACATTTGATTTATCTCGCAAAGAGCAATGCTCATGCATCGTACGTTACGTGGATGAAGAGGTGGTTGAGCGGCTTGTTGCTCTTAAAGTGAGTTCATCTACCACGAGACAACAGCTGTATAAATTACTGTTAAAATTTTTTTGAAGAACATGGCTTGGTGGAGTAGAGAACTTACCTGGTGGGGCAGACGCATGATGGTGCATCGAACATGAGAGGAGAATACCAAGGCTTGCATGCTCGGGTACGAGAAGAGGCTGAGTGCGCGCTCTATGTTTGGTGCCATGCACACCGACTAAATCTTGCAGTAAAGGATTGCGTAAGCTCTTGTATTGACGCAGTTGACATGTTCAATAACGGAAAGGCTCTAGGCAATCTGATCAACGGTAGCAATGTATACCTTGAAGTCTATGAAGAATGTTTCAAAAAGCATTACTCAGGAAAGGTCCTTCGCCTGAAGAGAGTGAAAATAACGCGATGAAACTCTCACCATTTTTCCTTGACAAATGTTGTTGACTCATCCGATGCAGTAATAGACATTGAAGAAAAAGGTAACACCGGTGAAGCAAAGTCAACTGCTAGTGGTCTTCTGACTTATTTTTCATATGAAAAATTCATTCTTGTTTCTCAAACATTCCTGTCCATTTTCTCGGAGGTCACACCACTAAGTCTATCACTTCAGGCTGTAGATGTGGACTTAGTTAATGGCTGCAATAAATCATGTGAACACAGTGCTTAGCAATCTCTCTGCCATGCGGTCTGATCAAGGCTTCAGTACTCTGTTACATACTTACTACATTACATACTTCTTTGGTACACAATAAAATGAAAATCTCGTTGTGAACGTTATTAAAAAAAAACATATGATAAGGGTGAACCTAATAAGTTTCAAGCTCCATGTTCATAGAACATCTGAAAATCACATAAAAACACAGAAGAAAAGTTAGGTTAGGTTAAGTTACATTTCTTAAATAACCAAAACCACCGTTCAACACGATACTCACCAATGTAAAATGCGTCCATACGCACCGGCGTACAGTCGTCCTTATGCCTTTCTTCCTGCACAGTTGGGTCATGTTCCGACTTTTCAGGCAACATCTTTATCACAGTATCTAATTTGAGCTTGTGTGTTTGTTTGAGAACTTTAATGCGCAGAGGAACTGGCTTCCTTCTCTTTAACCATGTTTACTTAGCTCCGAGCTCTAACGTTCTCCACCGGGTGTAGTTAGTGACTGAGGCGTGGTCCGAATGCAGACTGAATCTGCCTGTCACGACCTGCATGCTTCATTTTTCTTTCCTTCTTTTTACTTCTTCCCTTATTTCTCTTTTCATATTGTTTTCCTCCTTGTTTGCCTCTTTTTCTTTTTTTCCTCTTTTGTTAAAAATAAAGTGTACATTTTATGTTTTTAACCGTTTGCTTGATTTTTTTTTGTCTGTTTGCAGGTAGGAGATCGCGGACAGGTCAACCCAGAGAGGGGACCAGAGCCATGGCAATCTCAACAGAAATATTTGGCTCAGTCAAGCTTTTCAAGGTTTTATTAACGGTTAAAGAAACAGGGTACATTTCAAGAAATTTGAATTAAAGTTTTATTCATAAATGGACAATTAACTAGATAGACTAGATACAGACAGAAAACAGGATCAAGTAATTAACAACCAAATAAAGTACAAATTGCCTAGTTTTGGTAACAGAAAATTCTGGCAATATTTCTAATAAACAATGTAAACATATTAAATGTAAACATATTAAATGTATTATAATTAACATTTAACAATTTGAGGATTACCTTAAGGAATACTTTAAGGATGAAACCTCTTCAAAATTGAGGCAGGAGACCCACCAATGAATTTTCCAAGCGTATTAATAAACAATTTGTTGCATTTAGACGGAATTAATTTTCTCACTGAAGAATAAGCAAAAAGCGCAACCAAATTTTGTTCTGACACCGATACATATTGACGATTATATAAAAATTTGTTATAGAACAGAGCATGGATGGACAAATCGCTTAAAGTTACATTTAGGGCGTTAGTCAGGCCAATATCAGAGCTCACGGCACATGCTGTCCAGGCACAGGCTAAAATAAAATTCTGACTGGTCTCTCTTTTCCTTATCGTCTTTTGAAGTTCCTGAGGTTGAAGTGAAGTTAAAATCTCCAGGCCTAATTTTGCCTTCCCCCTCAGGCGGTCAATGTTTTCGATAGTCTGCCTCTGGACGCTGTGCCCTGCACCGGTGTCAATGAATTTCCTACAAGTTGTATACAAATTCGAGTATGCCTCGTGTAGATAGGGATACCTCTGCAAAGTTACTTGCGCGACGATGGCCGCCCAACGACGGCAACTGCTGGCGGACTCGAAAAAATTTTCAAACCGGCGAATATCTTCAAATATGGAAAAGGTCCAGTCTGCACTCTCAATGCCAGAACTGACAAATTCAGATTGTTTCTGGCAGCTTGTGGGGAAGCCACCAGCCACTAGCCTTACTGTGATTTCTGCTATTGTAGGTTTACGTCGCGGTGTTACAGTTGGTGTCGGTTGGACGGGTTGTGCTATTGTTTGCGCATTTGTATCTAAGATAATTTTAACGGTTTGCGGTACCTTTCCTATAGCAATTTCGAACCCCAATTGAATGAGAAAATTTTGAACGAGTTTCCTATTTGTTACGTAATGATGCCTAAAGTAAGTCATGAGAGTATTTTGCGAAACTTGTCCGTCTTGGCTCTTCCGGTTTCTTCTGCAACAGGAGTTTACATACTCCCTGAGTCTGTGCTGTGAGAAGGGACTACCTCCTCCTGCGGCCCCGGCCGCGTCCCTGTGGCAGAAATTCTGCGTAAAATATATTTGTATTACTGAAGGAGCAAAGAGGCATGTGCAATGGTCACTTGTGCTTACCCTGCCACGCAATGACTTCTTGTCCTCTTGTTTCCCTTTCTCTTGTGCTTTTCCTCGCTGGGGTCTCTTTTGTGGGGGTTCCTCCTCATCACTACTCTGTTTGTCCCTCTTCCGTCCTAGACGAAGTTTCTGAAACAGGTGATGCTGTACCAGGTTACTGGACACACCGGGAAGAAACCGTGCCACTAAACCAGATGATTTCTGAAAAGCAGGATTCCAATATCATTGCATTCTGGTTAAATGACAGCCTGCGCCGAACCTATAAAGTGCCAAATGAAATGGTCGTGGATGATTCGGCCGCACTCATGATCGCTTTGGCGCGCTCCCTGGCAGGATGTGCGAGTGCCAAGGAGTACAAAGCTAAGTGCTTTAACTTCCTCCTCGGCAAAACATCGGATCTTCCGAGATGTTTTATAAGGAAAGATCTTGCGCACTTCGTGAATAATGCCAGGAAATGGCCTCTTTGGAACACAATAAACAACCCATTAGTCAAGAAGCATTGTCTTTTGTTCTTAGGCGTCCTGATTCAGTGCCAGACACTGGAATCATTTGAAGAAAATCTGACACATTTCTTGACCATCTTGTATGCTCCAACCATTGGTCAGAATGATGAAGGGGAGGAAACGCCATCTGACAAAAGCAGGAAAACATTGATTGCAATTGTTGGCGGTGTTGAGCTACCTCAGGATGATTTTGAAGTACTTGAAGATGATGAAGAACTGGAGGAATGCACTAAGGTATCTGAATGGCTACGGAAAATCCGGGAGAAATCAATGGCACATGCTGAGAAAGACGGCGATGACATAAACCCTTACAGATGTGAAGCATTAGCTAAGAAGGTTGTAGAAATTGCAGGCGACTTCATGATGTGGTCAGCAGTTATGGTTAAGTCATTTAACTCTCCTTATCCCACTGCTGTTTCGGCTCATACTGAGGGTTACTTCAGTGGATTGAAATGCCATACCTTCCGCAATGACCCTCTACCCGTGAATTTAAGCAAATTCATTGCCATTCATTTAAACTCAATCAACGGCCAGGTGTCGATTGCATCGTCAGCCATGTCCGCACAAAGTGCAAAATTGTGCGGCAAACCAGATGGCGAAGAGAAAGAAACTGAGGAGAGTAGCATCAATGAATATGATAAACCAAATGAAGACCAGAAGAACAGTAAGGATAGTATTGACAACGACAGCTAGAAGCCCGGGAAAGACAAAGGGGAGAGTAACAGTGACATTGATGAAATGAAGTAGAAAACTGGAGAGGCAGGGGCAGAACTGACCTTATTCCAGCCAAGACAAAGTCGAAGTACCTGAATAAATGTCCGGAAATAGCCATCTCTGCTTCAACGAGCATTCTGAAAGAGCCAAAGAAAATTTTGCTTCCAAATGGAAACCTCACTCGATTCCAAATTATTGGTAATTCGAAGGTTCAAGTTAAGAATACTTGTGGCTTCGACTCAATTATGCAACTTCTTCCAGTAGGAATCATAGAATACACAAATTTCCGCTCTTTTGTTGACATTAACAAAGGCGAAATATGCCCTCTTAACGTGGCGTGGCGCCTAGCGCATGAAGGCGCTGATAGTGTGACTATCACTCTACGAACACAGCTTCTCTCTCAATTTGCAGAGCTCACTGCAGGAGTGTGCCACGAAGGAAAAGGGATAGTGTTGCCGCCCTGCAGTACAGTTTGCAGTCGACTCTGATGTCAGTCATCGACCGTCTTGAACTGCAGTTCAGGTCTCTGAACATTGTGCTGGAGTGTCCTAAGGGGCACAATGAAGTTGTAGCAAGTCGATGCTTGGCTGTGAACACCAACTACCTCATGGCTCATGGTATTGACAATCTTCAAGATGCTATTATTTTTAACAGTGTGAGTGAAGAAAAGAATTGTACTACCAAAAAATGTAAAGAGAGGGCTGTGGCAATAGAGGTGACATGTAGTGATTTCATATTTGTCGACCTTAGCTTTCTGAATATTAATGACTCTCGAGTAGATCTGCAGATACCCCTCCAGAGCATTCCAGTTAGTGTCAGGGTTAATGCAGACACTTATGATTTGGTGGGTGCTGTTGCTTACTCCAAAAACCATTTTCGAGCCTTTGCACGACGAATCCGTGGAAATTGGGAACAGTTCGACGACGTCGCTCGACACCAATACACTGTTAAAAATGTGGTTGTTATAACACCAAATTTATTGTTTTATATTAAGAGAAACTAATGTCGCATTCAATGATTGGTGTGTTCACAAATGTATGTCTTAAGCTGTTGTTTAGTGTGTTACTGTTTTTAATTGTTTGAAAAGAGACCAAGTGTGTATCGATTTACCAGCACAAGTTTCAATGTTTCCTGTTTCTTTTAGCTTTAAAGCAGAAGTATGCTTGAAATTTAGTATTTAGTAGCCCCTTAAAGTGCGGTTTTCCATCGTAATAAGAGCCCTTCATTCTCGAGAAACTGATGTTGCATTCAATGAATAGTGTGTTCACAAATGTATGTCTTAAGCTGTTGTTTAGTGTTAGTGTGTTCACAAATGTATGCCTTAAGCTGTTTTTTAGTGTGTTACTGTATTCAATTGTTTTAGAAGACCAAATGTATGTCTTAAGCTGTTGTTTAGTGTTCGTGTGTTCACAAATGTATGTTTAGTATGTTACTGTTTTCAATTGTTCACATTCAGTATGCTCGCCCCTTACAGTGCGGTTTTCCGTCGTGCTAGAGCCTACTCGTCTCTGACTTCATGCTCGAGAAACTGATGTTGCATTCCATGATTGGTGGTCTCTTAATGAATAGTGTGTTTACAAATGTATGTCTTAAGCTGTTGTTTAGTGTTAGTGTGTTCACAAATGTATGTCTTAACCTGTTTCTGCGTGTTACTGTTTTCAATTGTTTTAAAAGTGACCAAGTGTGTATTGATAAACCAGGACAAGTTTCAGTGTTTCCAATGTGCCTTGTGCTGTAACAGTGTGCGCAAAATTGTATGTCAAACTGTTGGGTATTGTGTTGACGTTTTCAATTGTTAAAAAAAAAAAAATGCCAAGTGAGTAATTGCGTAATAACGAAGGCAAATCTTTCGTTTATACGATGAGAATAATTCAAATTAGTCTTACCTCAGCCCTTACCATATCAAAAATAAAACGAAGGGGGAAATCGGGTTGAATGAAGGTGGAGTTTTCTCAACAATAAACGGACTTTTAATACCGTTTCGGCAAAATTTCTAATTAAGTGACAGGTTTCGAATAAATTCAACAAAAAATAGGATTTTGCACATTAAAAACGAATTAAGGGTCAATACAGTCAACATTCATTGCATTTAAACCAATTTTGAAATACCCGCTTCTTACTTTATACATCCAAGAAATATATTCTGTAAATATGGGGCATCCTTCCGTTTGAACAATACAGAACAAAGGTGGAACAATGGCGAACAAAAAGAGTTGCATCACTTATTGCATATGGAACCCGTCATTGAAGTTAGCCCAACCCAGCCTTCTCTAAAATCTAACAAAATATCCTGGACAATTAAGGCCATCTTTGACTAAAACAATAAGGAACAAATTAAGAACAATATGGAACACAAACGTTTTCCCAGTTATTTTATACTGAGACACTTTTAGAAGTTAGCCCAACCCACTCAGTCCTTTTAACACCTAAGAAATATATCGTGTCCTTTTCGAGCATTCTTTTGTTGGAACAATACGGAACAAATGTGGAACAATGAGAGTTGCATCCCTTTTTGAATATGGAAACTGTCTTGGAAGTTAGCCCAACCCAGCCTCCTCTAAGGAGATCGAAACGAAATACCCTAACAATGAAGGCCATCTTCGACCGGAACAATAAGGAACAAATTGAGAACAATATGGAACACAAACGTTTTTGCCAGTGATATTATACTGAGACACTTTTAGAAGTTAGCCCAACCCACTCAGTCCTTTTAACACCTAAGAAATATATCGTGTCCTTTAGGAGCATTCTTTCGTTGGAACAATACGGAACAAATGTGGAACAATGAGGAACAGAAAGAGTTGCATCCCTTTTTGAATATGGAAACTGTCTTGGAAGTTAGCCCAACCCAGCCTCCTCTAAGGAGATCTAAACGAAATATCATGGACCATGGAGGCCATCTTCGACCGGACCAATAAGGAACAAATTGAAAACAATAGGGAACACTAACGTTTTTCCCAGTTATCTGATACTGAGACTCGTTTGGAAGTTAGCCTTACCCACTCAGTTCTCTTAACACCTGAGGAATATATCGTGTCCTTTTCGATCATGCTTTCGTTGGAACAATACAGAACAAATGTGGAACAATGAGGAACAGGAAGAGTTGCATCCCTTTTAGAATATGGAAACTGTCTTTGTAGTAAGCCCAACCTAGCCTCCTCTAAGGAGATCTAAACAAAATATCCTGGACAATGAAGGCCATCTTTGACCGGAACAATAAGGAACAAATTGAAAACAATATGGAACACAAACGCTTTTCCCAGTTTTTTAAATATTTAGTGACTTTTGGAATTTAGCCTAACCTACTCAATTCTTTTTAACATCTAAGGTATATAGCGGGTCTTTTTTACCTCTCGCAAGTGCATACACTATTAGACGTTAGCCCGACCCACTGTGCTCTGTAACGATGAGAAACAAAAATAATTTAATTCAGTTCTGGCATATTTGAACTGTTTTGGGAGAGCTGAACCCAGCCTGCTTGCAGGAATTATTCTGTATAGTATGGACTATTTTTCACTGGAACAATAATAAACTTAATTAACAAAAAAATTGTTTCGTCGGTTTTTTGTATATACGTATCTTCGCTTTAGTGTAATCACCTGCAATGTCATGCATGCGTGTTTTGCGGGATATTAATACAATTTGGCGTGGTAAAGTAACTGTGTCGCCCAAAATAAGGTTGGACAGGACACTCGAATTTTCTTATGATCATGACTTTTCCATGATGGAACAATGTTACACGGTCCTGTAATAGTAAGGAACAATTGTTTTTACATCATTGTGCATCCTTTAAGCATGTTTTCGCGCCACTAGAAGTTGGCCCAACCTACACCAATTTTTAAAAAAATCGTTTTGGCTGAAACCTTTGGCGATGGAAGTGGAACAATTCCGGAACAGTGTTGAACAAATCTAGAACAATCGAACGCCGGTGGGCATTATTGGGTTTGCGTGATGGGTTCGGACAGCTTCATGGGACTGCGCACAGAGACACGCCAGGGACAGCTTGAGGACACGCATCTACAGGGGTCTCCGAGAGACGCCGAGAGACACGCAAGGGGCAGCTTAAGGACACAGAGCATCGTAGAGACGCTCGGAGACACGCTAGGGACAGCTTAGGGACACTTAGGACGGATGGTCGACTAGAGACGCGCCACGGACAGCTAGGGATACGCATCTACGGGCGTCTCCGAGGGATGTTAAGAGACACGCCAGGGACAGCGTAGGGACACAGAGGCACGGGGGACGTCTAGTGACACGCCAGGGACAGCACAGGGACACTGAGCCACGGGGACGCCTAGAGACACGCCAGGGACATCACAGGGACAAACAGCTACTCGGGCCTCCGAGAGACTTCCAGATACAAGCCAGGGACACCATAGGGACACAGAGCCTCGTAGACAAGACCAGAGACACGCTAGGGACAGCTTAGGGACACTTAGCCACGGAAGGTCGACTAGAGACATTCCAGGGACAGCCAAAGGATACGCATCTACGGGCGTCTCCGGGGGATGTCAAGAGACACGCCAGGGACACCATAGGGACACAGAGCCTCGTAGACACGCCCAGAGACACATCAGGGACAGCAGGGACACAGGCTACGGGTACTTCTGACAGGCGCCCCGAGACACGCCAGGGACACCATAGGGACACAGAGCCTCGAGTCTCAGAGACATGCTTGGATTGTGGGGCCAAGGGACACCGAAGGACAAGTGTGGGACACGACCATTTCAAGGTTTGTCCCTCGAGACGTGCGAGAGACAGAGGAAAAGGGACATATTTTACGTTTGTTGTCCCTAGGGACACGCTAAGACAATGAAAAAGACAGCCCTCGAGTTAAAATTTGTTCAGGGACATGATAGAGACTGCTCATGGACATAAAAAAGTGTCCCTGCGGTGTCTCTCGGCTCATCAGGGATACAAGCTGAAATATAAAAGTAATGGTCTTTCAAACTCATAAAGGAATGCCTTATAAATAAAAAAGATTGTCCTCTTTTGTAATTGAAGGTTTTCAGTAAAAGTAATTGAGAAACAGCTACGTTCAACGCCAGGTCTTAATTTTAAATCTAGTTTAATGGGGATTTAGAGACAGCAACTCCATTCTGTTGTGAATATACCTGATGTGATGTGATGAATGCTTTCCTAGACGTTAATGAAATAAACCAATATGATTATCACTGAAAATTTTAACGAAAACGGTCTGGACTGATGCCTTCCACCTAAACATCACAACTTTCGCATTAAAAATGTGACACAAAGTTATTGATGTCTTCCTATGCATCAAATCGTGACTTTTGCAGGTTCAACCCAGAAGTGAACAATTGTTTTGTAAACACAAATAAACTTAGAGCGTTTACAGAGATGTGGGTTCGTTACCTTAACCACTAGAGATAATACAATCTTAATTTTATGAAATTCTCTGCAGTACTCACAAAGATTTACGTCTAGAAAGTTGCAATAGCTTTGAAAACATAACTGCCATAAAAAAAAATTTTGACTGTTTTTCTGCTCTCCTGAAAAGTCTGCGGGGGTGGACTTACGTCCCTTTGCCCTAACACCTGTGAAATTTCATTGACAAATTCAAATGACTGAGGCAATACAATGTAGAAAGGCACACCGTGGACAAAAAAAAATAGTAATATTGAGAAGCAACGACCAAACCAGAAGTTGTATTGATAACAGTGGAAACTGTCCTTGTCAAAGCTATCAACTGCACTTCACTGCGCCACATTTATTTGACGATTCTTGAAACTACCCACAATTATTAAACGCTAGGATATACACTATCTGGAAGGCACTCAGGCCCCTTCCTCCTGCATTCTGCTATTCTTGCCTCGCTCTTTGTCGCACTGTTGGGCTAAGGTTGGAAACACTAGTTCTTCATGATCCTGAAACACAAACAAAATGAGACACATAAATTTAAATGAATCAAAAAAACCCAGTCGAAAATCGGAGCGTACAGACAGCGTGCGCGAACGCCTTACTGGTACCGTTTGGTTGGTGTCCAGCGGGGCCTGCAGAAGTCCACGGGAAGCGTTCCGACAGCGGCTGGCTAGAGTGTTATTGCCGCCTCGAACGCTGTCCGGAGCGCACGGGAAGCGTTCGGGAAGCGTTTGGGTGGTGCTGCAGCACTCCCGCGCCGAAGCGCGCGGGAAGCGTTCGGCTGGCGGGAGGATCGGTTGCGCGCGCTGCGGCGGGGGGTAGCGACGGGACGGCGGACGACCTCCTCAGGTCTCATTATCGCATAAGAGGTACAAGCGAATACAGCAAGGCTGTTAATTTAGTTAGCTCTTTAGTTTTTGAAGGGAAAAATAAGGGGAAAAAAGGATTGTTTTATTTCTGCGTTTCTAATTCCCTGACGCCGATTGTCATCGGAATCATTTAACGGAAACGGCCTTTCGGCCGCCACCTTTGCCGGGAGTTGAACCCATGCCTTCTCGCTCAATAGTCCGAGAGCGCGAACGCTGCCCCGGAACTACCGAACTGCCTTGAGGGTGAGCCGCGCGGTGGACTCCCTGCTTCAGCGAGCCTCCTCCCACTCCTCTGCGCGGTGTGAGGAGTCGACCAATCACGGAGAGCCGCCGAGTCACGTGACATCTCCGGACCGAGCGCGATTTTTCTAAGTCCCGTCCTTCCAGCGGTGGCGACTGAGATCGCCGTAGGAAAGCTTCCGACTAGCGTCAGCGTGGTGTTCATGTAGCGTTTGCCAGCGCCTCGCGCAGGATGGTGTCCGCGAAGCAATGTGGAATGCTACCGCCACGCATGCGGGAGGCGAATGCGTAGCGTCCGTGAATACCCCAGCTCCGGAGGGTTCGGGAGGCTTTGGGAACGCTTCCGCCGCGCTCCCCGACTAGCGTCCGGGAGGCGACCGTGGAGCGTTCGGGAACGCTGTCTGCCGGCCGCCGCGGGTGGATTTCAGGAGGCCTTCTGGAACGCTACCGCCACGCTCCCGACTAGCGTGCGAGAGGCGATCGCATAGCGTTCGGCAACGCTTCGCAACGCCCGCCGTAGGCTGGTGTATAAGAAGTCTTTCGGTAGCGTTCGGGAAAGGTGCCCGACAGCAACAGGGCAGCGATGGGACAGTCATTCGGAACGCTTCGTGAGCGTGTAGAGTTAGGGGAGCGTAAGGCTAGCGTCGGGAAACGCTACCTCGGCTGCGGCTAGCGATCCAAACGCTGTCTGAACACCTTTCTATTGCTCCGCGGTAGCGTTGGCGCGCTCCGGATTTTCGACTGGGAAGGGTTGATGTTATGTCCGTTGAAGCTATGTTTTGGTAAAGTGACTGTTGACGTGAAGCGGAATACAAACAACTACCCCATTATGATGATATTCATCAGCTCGGCATAATCATAAACAAACTGCGATTTGGAGCGAAGAGTTTTTTCTCCGAACTTTCCTCAAAACGAATTCGCCATCGCCTTCGATAGCATACGGATCCCTAGATTGTACTCCATTTTCTCAGGATCGATGGCTATTCCATCATACTTTGAAACATCAGCCACGAATTGGCGCTTCTCTGCATCTGTTTTACAGTTTGCCGGCCATCCACTGGCTTGAATCTTAAGCGCCAGAAAGCACCTGACATAAGATGATAGCAAACCATCCTCCCTAGTCTCGGGATTATACTTCATCGTACCAGGGTTCTGGTAAACTTCATGAACACTAATAATCGTGTACCCCTTGGCAGTGCAAGGTGGAGTTCAGGAGCACACCATGTGTCACACAGTTGACGCTCGGTATCGCCATGACGACACCACTCCTCTTCCTCGTTGTCAAGACAAGTACTTTCCGACTGGACGCATGTCCGACAAAGGGGGAACATGAGTTTTCCGTTACACGTGTATGGTAAGACGGGGATAAACAGACGTAAACAGATCTCGTGGAGGAATAACTGTGCACTTAATGATACCGTTCCACTGGTCTGTGGGAGGCATTTGAGGATCACCCTCAAGATAGATGGTCAGGTGTCCATAAGGGTATGCACCCCTCAAGTTAGCATTATGGTATTCTGATACCACATCTGCCATCTTAATCTTTTCACCCTTGGCTAGGTCGGCTTTGTATGCCCAGCGCAAAGCACTGGTGCGCCCGCCGGTCAGGGCGTCCCGAAGGACAAGGGGAGCGACCCGTGCTGTAGGGTGTGCCTCGAAGAAGGCCTTTGTTTCAGGGTCACTCTCAAGGTCTTTCTGAAACTCACACTCCCATTTTTCTATCACCTTGTATCCGGCATTCCGGAAAATAGACGTGAGCCGCATGGTGTTTTCATATCGGTTCTCACCTGAGTCTGCATTAGCTGGGAAATGTGTGAGGCACTGCTGCCAATAGTCCCCATGGAACTGGTAGATGCGCTTCTCCACACTCCCATCAGGATTAGCTATCTCCACGTAGCCATCCACATGACGTACCAGAACAGAGACCTCACGATCCGTGTAAATCGTGCTAATTTTTTTCCCTAGCTTGTGGGACTCGAAGTCCAGCCATTTCAGGGCAATATGGCTTTGCTTTCCCCGTCCGTGGTAACCGCCAGGAGGCACTATTGCAATTTTACCCTCCGGGAGGAAATTACGGCGAAAAGCCGCCATGCAAGCTGAACTGAGGGTGATACAGTTAAACATCGGGCCGAACCCAGCGTACTCAGCAAAAAGTTTGCGGAACGCATTACATGCCATTCTCAAAATAGTAACATCTGAGATGCAGTACTCTATTAATTCCCTCCTAAAAAACAAGATCGTCGTACCAAGAGTGTAATGTGGCTGCAGCCTTAGCTTTCATGCCAGAAGGCGAGGGGCGAATCACTAGCGTAATCATGTGTACAAAATCATAGAACTTTTTAAAAAGAAATTGATAAAAACTCCGAATTTAAAGTTGAACTTGGACTTCATGCCGAAAAATAGCACCTACACAGGCTGAAATACCAGAATAGCAATAAAATTATAAAATTAACGAAAATCACGGGGTTTAATCCGACGAAATCCTGAAATCTGTGTACACATTTTTAATGAGTGGTTGTCCCCTCGCCAGAAGGGCAGTACAAGTCTTTGTCAAGAAGAGGGCCTTCATAATTATAATTCTCTGGCTTATTAGCCAAGAAAGGCCAGTAGCCTTTTTAGCCCGTCCCGACACGTTTCTTTAGAAACGGCAGGAGCCGGGCTTATAGTCTGATGCCGACTGTTTGTTCGTTCGGGCGGACGTGTGTACGCCGACTTATCGTTCACAGGAAAACTTCAAATTTGGATGATAAACTCCTTTCTTAGCGTAGAGCCACGCACGGTGGCAACAATTTTCGATTTATATCGCATTTTTGATTAATAAAAATATGTCTGTTTTTGCTTTTTGAGGTAAGGGTTGGCCGCTGCGAGCACCATCATTACCATCGCGGCGCGCACAGGGACGGGCTCAGGTTAACGATCTTAATCGTAACAAATACATCTGCTATCGGGCACTTCTAGGCAGACTTGAGGCGGGGGGCCGAAGGCCTCCTAGTGCGGAAAATGTAGCTAAAACACGTTGCAAATCTGTCTACAAGCAAGCCACTTGGCACACGTGTTCCTAAGACCCAAATGGTCGATTTGGCCCGAAGCCCATCTCAAAATTTCCCTCAGGACTCGAGAGGGGGGGGGGTTAACGTTAAAAGTGTTCAAAATGTTCAAAAATTCGAAATCGTCCTAGACAGGTGAACTTGGTGTCTACATACCATAAATCGAGGTCGGCGAACACGATGCCAATGTCAGATTTCAGTTTGGGCCACCGGAAGTACCGGAAATCGCCGCCATATTGGAAAATTTTACGAAATTCCACAGTTTTAGATCAAATAGTCCACTAGGCCAAGTGAGGTGTCGATTCCAAGGTTTTCGGGGTCGGAGAGTCCAAAAGATTTCGGTTTCCTCCACCGGAAGTACCGGAAATCGCCAATATGGCGCCTAAAGGAGCCGAAGTTCAAACAGTACTCTCTACAATCATCGAGCTTGGTGCCGTTTGCATGGTTTCCGGGGTCGGAGAGTACGCCTGTGAGGCCGCCAATGACACTGCACAACCGGAAGTACTCAAAACTACAGTGAGGGTACAAAGAAATATACAAATACTGTTATATTCCCCGAAATGGAAAACCACAAAGTTTGATGTCGTATATTGAGTACTTGGGCGTTAAACTAAGCGGTCGCCACGTTAACCATTCAGTGGACTACAACAAGCCCTGTGTTCTTTAACATCGTCGTCGTCACCATCCGAGCTCTTGATCAGCTTGTTGCCACGCACCGTACTGGCTCCGTCCGGCGCTCGCTCGCTGACGCGCCGTGCAGTTCCGAGAATACGGCCGGCCAGCTTGTAGTTGGTTGTTGTGACTTGCCGCTAGCTTCGAAGAGTTTTGAGTGTGAGTGATATTTGTGATCTGTGCATCGACTCGTCGATTTCTTCTGTCGTCTGCGTCTCGGTTATGTGGTGAGTACCTGATACGCTACGGTGATAAGGCTAGGGTATCTGATCTTCCTTTTCTTTACCGTGGATGCACTGCTTTTACCTTTTACTGACAGTCTACTTTAACATTCTAATAGGGTATTTCAGAGCTGGCTTCGACTGGAAGCCAGAAGAACAAAACAGGAAGTGAATGGCACCCGTGGGAGCTGGAGCCCCTCCTTTTCATTCCGCGCTGGCCACTTCCGCTTTTGTTTGTTTATTTTTTTTTTTCTGGGCGAAGCCAGCAGTGAAGTACCCTATTGTTTCTTCCGATACTGTCTGGAACTTGGTGAAATACTATGTCTTTTCTTTACGCCTTGTCTGTCAGGTTTTGGGCATGTCACATCAAAAGGCAGCTGTGTTTGCCTCTGTTTCTTCCTTGGGACGTGCTACTCCTGAACCACAGTTCAAATGGGACTATTGCTGCCCTTGTCAGAGTGGGAACAAGAAGGATTTGGTGTGTTCTGCGGAAAATCCCATAGAAGCTCGCAGAAACGCAGGTTACGTTACTCTGGCTAGCGAGGATTAGGCTCAGGAGAAGTAGCTGCAGCCGGCCGTGGGCCGAGATGTGTGTCCACGTGTTTTGCGGTGCTCGGCCGCCAGAGGCGCTTCCGCGCCGCGCTCAAGGCGCGCAACTTGAATCGATACCGACCCGCCCCGGTACGACGATCTACGATGATCGGACCGGAGACAGAATAACGGGCCCGCACGAATTCAGGACGTAATTGAAACGAATGATAATCACTAACACCACGAAATTTACTGACTTAATGGGATGTCATCAAATAACTAGTATTCACACCACCACATTACGTTACATTGCATGGCAAAAACGCTGGGCGTAACTTTGGGCAAAGTAGTAAGAATTGTCGGCAAAAGTCAAAGGGAAAAACTGTCTCTCTGTTTATATTTGCCATGACAAGTCTTAATAACATAGAAATAATAAAAAATATTTGCCACGCACAATCCTGTAGGTTATGCCAAAATCACTAGGTTTCCAGTACTACACAACATAACCTTGCTTTTCACTTACTTTGAATATTTAAACCACTTCTTGCAAGTTTACCGGAGGCCACGACGAAATCGAACGAGCGAACAGAGTAAAATTTAATTCATAATCAGTAAAAATTTAAACCGTGGTAACCAACTGTAGCGCGACACGTGGTGTAGTGTGAAACCTACGGCCCGGCGGCTAGCCCAGGACCACGTGTGCGTTACTCCTAATGCAAATTACTACTAATTCTGGACGGAAAATGATTGTGTTGGGATCGGGACACTGGCTCACACCGAAAATACAAAGCGGCTTCCGAAAAGGGTTGCAGTTAAATACTATTTTATTACTTACTTAAGTACACAGGGGCAGCGACAAAATCTCCCTGAAACAGTGTCCTATCGGCTGGTGGAATCTTCTTACTTCTTGACTGTAGTACTGCTGGAAGCGGAGTGAGAGGGAGCCAAGGGCCAGGCGACACAGCTCGCCGCTGCCCTGTTCCAGCGCGGGCCGTCCCTACGGACCGGCTCGGCTCCGCTCGGCTCGGCTCGCATGGCGCGGCCGGCCGCTGGCGGCTGCTCCCACCTCACCGCCTGTTAAAGCGAAGTCTCGATACCGTTGCACTTCGGTTGGCGATACTGCGCCGGCGCACCGCGCGCGAAAATATGAATTTATTTTATTTACTGCGGGTCGTTGTCAGTGGTCTGACAACATTCCTCCCCGCTCAAACCAAAACTACCTTTTAAAAAAATTACTTTACGATCAGTGCAATGATATTGAAACTTGGCTTTTTCTATCATGAGTTTATTTTGATTGAAAACTAAATGGGTCCCTAATCACTGTTTCAGTTTGATTTGTCGCTGCAAAAAGAATTTATACATTTGTTATATACATTTCAAATCTCACCTCACACAACCAATCAGTAATGTTTATTTCGAGTGTTATAATACAAAGTTTGTTTCTGGTAGTAATCGTTCAAATTTCACAGTCAAAGATATCTTCTTGAAGTTGTACATCACATTCGATTTCGTTAATTTTGAGAACATAGTTTCATTTTTGATGCATTTTGATGAAGACAAAGAAAAGCAGGGGTACAAACACAACAATCAGAAATTCGAATGCAACTTCACTGTAATAAAAAACTACGGAAATTTCCGTTATTGAGTAACATTGGCTGTCCGTGATTTGCCACGGAGCACGGTACGGAACCGTATACCATTTCAGACGCAGAAGTGAAGTGGACAGTTAGCAGACTAAATGGTACGGAGCAGGTTTGAGGATTCCAGCGTGGCCCAGAACGGAGGGCAAATGTACGGAACGTGTCACAGTTTGGCAAGTTCCGTACATTTGCCCTCCGTTCTGGGGCATGCTGGAATCCCCAAACCTGCTCCGTACCTCAAAATCTCCGTCCGAAAGGTATTGCGTGTCTTGCCAAAAGTTGACCGTAATGACCTGGTCCGTTTTTATACTTCACTGAAATGTTGTGCCAGGTCCGTTCAAATTGCGTCCGTAGCATGTATATGGAGAGTGTGGACATTTTTTACAGTGTTCCCTCAATTTCGGGAACCTTTGAAAAAGAAAAAGAAACAAAAGCTGAAAATTAAACAAAAGCTCTGGTGTCGCCCATGCTCCTCCGTCTCGTCGAGGTCGTTAATACACGATTGACTCCCGATGACGCGTCTGCCTCTCTTGTGCTCGTCCGTCCGCTACAACTCGGTACCTCCCCGCTCTACTCGTTGCCACCCCGCGAAAAGTAACATAAGACTTTCGATTTGCTCAACTTGTGAGGCGGCTCCCCTAGACCAGACCCCCGCTGCGCCCAGCCAACTGCTGCGGTCACAGCTCGCTCGGGATTCTGCATCGAGCGTCCCGCGCTGCAGGGCCTGTCCGGGTACGAGAGGTGAGGTTGGCAGCACTGCTACCAAACGGCACACGAGAAGGACCCGAAATGAACGGCAAGGCAAGACCACAGCTGCCGGTGAAAACCGGAGAAAAACAAAGGTCCCAACAATAATACTGCAATTGATATTTGATTCGAGAGACGAAGCGGTGCAGGCCACCCCAGAGAGAGATTATTACGGTGCCGAATGTGACACATGCAATTATATGATTTTATTTAACTTTGAAATTTAAGTTTCTGATTGTTGTTTCCCATTTCATTTTGAACATAATTAATCAGATAGGTGATGCTGGAATGATGATATAGACTGATAGTGAGGTAATTAAAATTTCAAATACTTCAACTTATCCTAAAAATGATTTTTCAACTATTACTAATTTACTTCAACTTAAGAGCTAGGATACTTCAACTTACAAACTAGTGTACTTCATTTCTTTCATTCAAATTTACAATAAATAAGAGGCAAAATAACTACAAGTCAGAACAAGAATATAGGAGGAAAACCAATGAGATACTAACAAAACGGCATTGAACACAGAGGCAAAAAGGAAATGTCGTTGAATTTAATATTTTATAGAAAGATAGATACCCCTTTTTTTTTACAATACTGATGTGTTTTTTGTAAAGGATTCGTTAAGTTGACCTAGATTTTGAAATGGGGAAAAATAACACAAATTAATACACACATTTTTCCCCCCCACCCCCTCCTTGAAATTCCTCCCCGAAATTCAATTTTATGGTCTTCTCAACCAAGCGGGTGTCTCCTGTCTGGGCATAACGTTGAGTGGTACAACGTGGGCGGGTGGCGGGCTGGTCGGGTTAGGCATTGAGGCGGAGGCGGATGCGGGCGGGGCGCTAGCGGGCTGAGTTGTTACTACTTCCAGTTCGGGCCCTGGTCGGCGCCACTCCCTGGCGTGCCGCTGATGCAGCAGTGCACCGGCCAGGCCGCTACACATACCGGCAAACATTGCCCAACCGCAACCAAAAACTTGGTACAGGACGTGGCCGTAAAAAGAAGCATCCAGAATCATTTTAAGCAGGTACCCCGTAGCCGCTATCCCAATTAAAATAGATGTTATATTCCCAAATTTATACAAAAATGACCCAATTTTACCCAAAAGTGATTCCGATAATTTTTCTAAACTTCCCTGAGACAGTAAATTTAAAGCATTATAATCACTTATGTCCACGTCCTGCCCTTGCATGCGCCTAGTGATCGCGCTCATCGCCGCCGCCCGCTCCGCTGGAAACTGCATACTTTCCTGTAATTTCTCCATTAGGCTGGCAGAATAGATCCCCCCCGTGGCGAACTCATGAATGGCCCTGAACTCTAGCGGCTGTTCGGCCTCGGGCACCAACGTGTGCGGAGTGATCTTGACCGGTTCCATCCCCGGGGTAAATTTATACCAACTCCCTCTGATGAAGAATGTGGGAGTGATCACATCCGAGCAAGGGACTTCTTCTCCCTTTTTAATCAATATTTTGGTCCCTTGGGCGAGGAAATAGTCCCTTCCTGCAAAGGTAACGGGAATTTGCCGGTAACACCGGGACGCATTGCGCAGCATTACCGGAACGGGCTGGCACCTGGTGATAAAAAGCAGGTCCCCGGAGATGACACCTGTGTGTCCTTGCTCCGGCCTGACCATCGGGAGCACATCGGGAGTGGTCAGCTTGGCGAGGTCCATTTTAGTGAACATGAGCTCCCTACGAAGCCGACACCGCTGGTACATGCTCTCCATTTGGAGATCACTAAACCTTCGGAGTGCAATCACTTCCTGGGCAGAGAATTTTGTATCGTAATAAACATTCGAGCGCACATTTTCCGTTTCCATCTCTTTCCCATCGAGGGAAAACGGGAAATCATACTGACCCTTCTCAATTACAAGTATTTTGTCATGTTCAGTGGTGAAAGCCTTTTGGCCGCAGAATGAGATGGGTCTCAACAACTGCAACGCAAAAACGCCGACCCCACTGGTCACGATAGCATACGTGATATTGGTAAGTCCAGGTACGATCGTGTAATTGGCCACGCCTTGATACAAAACACTGTGCTCAGATCTGCGACAGTCTCCGCGCGGCTCCGGTTCCCAGACGCTCTCACCGGTCTCAGAAGTGAGACAGTACCCGACATAGAATGGGCACACCTCGCCAGTTCTCAGCCGCAAAGTCCCGTCCTTCATCTGCGCGACCGCCATGTAATCAGCAATGTTTACCTGGAGGTTCGCACGGACCAGCACATAGGGATACTCCTCGGAACCGTCATTGAATGAACCGCCCTTGCAGTTCCCATCGTGGTCGACCGAGCCAGCTAGAGTCACTTGGGGGTAGGAAGTCTGATTAGGCAGGATTCCAGAAATCCATGTCTTCTCAAACTGGAAACCCCCTGAAAAGTGCAGGCGCCGGCACTTGTCCGCCCCGAGTTCGTGGATATACTCTACCATGCCGCCGGCGACTTCTGAAGAGTGGCTCCCCTGCCCGCAGTAAGTAATCCTGCGCAGAACCTTGATTTTACAGGTCCGAACGTGGATACTGTGGTAGGCATTCGCCTGCACGACCTGGACCTGATGTTGGGTGACAGCACCAAACTCGTCCGGTTCGGGACAAGGTGCCACGTCCTTCAGAGATATGGTGGCCACCCTCGAGTGTTCGCTCGTGCAGTCGAACCCTATCAGCTCCGATTTGTTGTGGTTTGCGGCCAGTTCCGCGTCCTGCGAGGGCAAGGCTCGCCCAGCCAACCCGACCGCCACGCACGCCAAGAATGTCCAGATGAAAGTCATAATACAAATTTTCTGTAACATTAAAAAAATCACATTAGTACAAAGTTTAAAAACAATAGACAATTTTTGTTCCTTTATTATTTTTGCCGTTATTATTATTTTTTTACTCTAGCCCTTAAATTATATCTATTTACAACCGCGGGATCTGGTGGGTTGACAGCGCCGGCTGCCCCCTCCACTAGACACGGCGGGTCGGCAGCACCGGCTGCCCCCACCCCCGCCTGATCAGCGGTTCCCCCCGGAACCTCATCCTCCTCGCTGGGGGCCTCGTCTGATGTGACGTCACTGACGTCTACGGCGCAAGCCGCGCGCGTCTTGTCCCTGACACGCGCGCTCCGCCGCGGTCCCTCCAGCTCACCCTGCTGGCCCTCGGGCGGCTCCGGCCCCTCCCGGGCGTGGGCCCCCAAGACGTCGTCGTATCCTCGAGCGGGTTTCAGGCGGTCCGCATGCACTTCCCTAGTGATACGCGGCCCGTACACCTTGGTGATGCGCCACGTTGTATGAGTAAGGCGCGCCACACAGCGCCACGGCCCAGAATAACGCGCCAAGAACTTGCGACCCAACCCCTTCCTTTTCTTTCTTTCAGACAGGTACACTAAATCGCCAACTTGGAAAGTGGGTTCGGCCGCGTGTTGGTCATAATATTTCTTGCTGTTCTGGGCAGCCTTCCTCATACGTTCGCGCACCGCTCGAAAAGACCGTCTCATGTCCACCTGTAGCCTTGCTGCCATGTCGTCGCCCTGATTGGTCGGGACGCGCATTGGTTTGGTCAGCAAGTCATACGGCAGACACATGTCCTGTCCGGTGACCAGGAAAAATGGTGTCTCGCCGGTTGCCTGGCTAACGGCACTCCGCATGGACATTAGAACAGTTTGCAGGAACTCCGGCCAATCGGTCCCCTTGGCGTTGACATGCATACTCAACGCCTCGCCGATTGTTCTGTGCGCACGCTCCAGTGCCCCCTGGGACTGGGGATGCAATGGAGTGGTACGCACATGCCGGACCCCCAACATAGCACTAATACGACAAAACAAATCCGAAATGTAACAAGAGCCATTGTCGGTGATGAGGTAATCTGGGACCCCCCACCGAGCAATCCAATGATCTACTATAATCCGTGCCACATCTTCTGTTGTCTCCGAACGCGCCGGGACGGCCTCAATGTGCCGGGTAAACAAACACATCATAGTGACTATGTATTTGTACCCGTCCGGATAGCTGGTTGGAAGCGGCCCCACCACGTCACACGACACAGTTTCGAACGGCCGGCTCGGGATGATATGGGCCTGGAGAGGGGCGCGCCGCCCGTGCGTGCCGCGCTTCCGCAGCGCACACTGGTGACACGCCTGCGCGAACGCCTTGATATCACGCGCCATGTTTGGCCAGTAATACCTCTCCCTCACCCGCTTGTACATCCGGTCCGCGCCGCTGTGCCCAGCCCACGGCAGAGCGTGGAATGCGTGCAGCAGCTCCTTTCGGAGCGTGGCCGGCACACAAACCCGCGGCACGCGACAACCCTTCCCTGACCGGAAGTACAACAATTTTTCATGAATTTCATAAGTTGGAGATTTTAGCCCGCCGGCTTCGATTTCCAACAACAACGGCCCAAATACCGGGTCACTCTCCTGTTCCGACCTATACGTTGCCTGATCAGGGACCGGGCTCAGGTTATCCATGACCGGCTCGACCCGCAGGGGTGCCACCCTGAGCCGGGCCGGGACTTCCCCGTCCTGCTCTTCCTCCCCCTGAGAGGTAGGCAACGCCCTGCTGAGCGCATCTGGCAACTTATTCTCGGTCCCTTTGATCCACTTGAACTCAATATCAAACTGAGACAAGTACAATGACCAGCGGACCATCTGTGGGTTGGCGAAGCTTTTGTAGTTCCCCAAAAAGGACAGAGGGCGGTGATCGGAATAGCATAAAACCTTGTATCCTTGCAAATACCAATGACAATGTTTTACTAACTCGACTATTGCAAGAGCTTCTAGATGAGTAACAATATAAGCCCTCTCCGTTGCCGTCAGCCTTCGTGAGAAATACAAAATAACCCTTTCTATCCCTTTTTGGACCTGACTCAGCGAGCCACCGATTGCGCGGCCGGACGAGTCCGCTCGCACAATGAACTGGCCGACAGACCAATCGGGAAGAGCAACAACAGGGGCACTACACAAAGCTTCTTTCATGTTGTCAAAAGCCATTTGACATTCTTCAGTCCACTCCCACGGCGTTGACTCACTAGTCAACGGGTACAAAGGATCCAAAATGTTACTGAAATTTTTGATGAGACGCCGGGAAAAAGATGCCATTCCAATGAAACTTCTGACTTCTTTTCTATTCTTAGGCACCGGGAAATTTCTCATGGCTTCCACGTTCGAAGGGTCAATGCGTATCCCATCCCCATCGATGACATAACCTAAAAATCTCACTTGCGACTGCAAAAGCTCGGCCTTCTCAGCTTTGAGCAACAGATTGGCAGCGGCCAATCGAGCCAAAACTTCCCCCATCACCACCAGGTGATCCGCAATTGTATTGGTATATATGATAAGATCATCTACATACCAATGACAATTGCGTTGGCCCTCCATAACTTTCTGCATTAGTCGACAGTAAACAGCCCCTGAATTTTTGGCCCCAAAAATCATGCGTTTACAGCGATACGTCCCCTTAGTGGTCACTAAGCCAAAGAAGTCCCTACTATCGGGATGGATTTCCACACAAAGATAGGCGTTAGAAACATCAAAAATACTAATATATTTGGCACCATGTAATGAATTTAAAATGTGCTCCATGTTAGGAGGTGGGAAATTATCCCGCAGGGTACACGAATTCTGACCTCGGAGATCACACACAAGCCTTTTCTTTACCTTGCCGGATGGCAGAGCGCGAGTCACCATGGAAATAGGCGCCGCCCACGGGCTGTTCGCCTCCTCGATGACCCCCAACTCTAACCATTTCTTCAGTTCTTCGTCATAGTCCTTTTCCTGACTCTGACTGACACGATATGGCGGCCTTGCTATCGGTTTAATACTTGGGTCAACATTTACTTTGTACTGCAACACTGGAGTGGGAGGGGCTAATTTGCCATCCTCAATGAAGGCATTTTCATGCTTAAGTAAAACAGCAAAAACTTGATTTTGAACTTTAATGGGTAAATGATTTAATTTGAATTTATTTTTAAAAGGAACATTTGATTTCTCCCCACTGTATGCTTTATCCAGGTGGTCCTGCCATTCGTCCCAGTCAGAAATATTCCCTTCAAACGCTCCGTCCCCCGCCAGAACGGCGTGAACAGGAAGCGTCACAGGGTTGCTGAAAAATCCACCCTCCTCCTCCGCGGGGCTCTGGGGGCCCGCTGTGATAGCAGCACGCGGACGGTCCCAGGGCGACTCCAGGGAGACAGGAGCCCCTTCCAGGGTAGGCAACCCAACCGGCGCGGCCCCGTGCTGGGTAGGCGACCCAACCAACTCGGTTCCGCACCGGCTAGGCAACCGTTCCGAGGCACGACCGTGCTCGGGCGGTTGCCCCACCCCCTCCTCTTTCATTTCGGGCCCACCCGGGACCCACGAGGACAACACGCATGTGCTTCCCCCGTTTGCCCGATCAACCCCCTCCGCGGCAGACGACGGCCGCGGCGCTGCCTCTCCAGCGCCCCGGTCCTCCTCCCCGCGCGGACCCCCATCGGGTCCCTCGCCGGCCCACAGCCCATTTGGGTATGGCGAATTTAGTGGCCACTCCTCGACCTCTAGCCAGGTTTGCAGGGATGCGACCAACTCCTCCGAGAGGCTTTCATCCTGCAGTATTTCTACCGCACAAAAACCGTTGGCGAGGCAAACTGCCTCGTCACACCCGTGTATGCGGATTTCACCGGCCACCCCTCCGGCGCTGCTGCTTCCTGCCTCTGCACACAGGGACTGACTGCGGCCCGACTGCGCTTTGAAGCGCGCCAACTCATTGGCCCAACTCATGTCGACACAAAGACAACAGTGGCAGTTGTCGTCGTCCCGATGGCATTCCTGCCCAACATACACGTCTATTCCCTCCTGAAAAGTATCTTGTTTGTGCTGCGCGCACCACCCACAAGCTGCCCCCGAGCGCGCCCGCGGACGGCCGCACGCACAAACCAAACACACACACTCCAACAATTCACATGTCTCACACGTGACCACGCCCTGCGTGGGTTCAGAACTAATACTACAATAAGTAACAAAAGGGTCAACAGATTTAAAACTATTATCACAGATATTAAAAATCTTGTCATATTCGATATCCGAGCCTTCGTGATCGGCGTCCGAATCACAAGAACTGGAATCCGATTGACAAGAATCGGAGCACTCCCCTGGAGCGTCCCTGTAGCTGGCCGAGTCACACGGCAACAAGCTACTCCAAAAATCTACAAAATTGACTGACAAGTGACTGGGGAGGTGACAATGTTTTCCGTTACCAGTGCTCTTAGCTTGATCAGCCTTACCCGGCTCCTCGCTGTCGCTAGTAGGGCCCTGCCCTTCGACATCCATAATAGAAGCCCCAAATATAGGGGAAGAGCGAACGCGCTCACCCTCCCCTGTGTCCCCGTGCAAGTCCAGCAGAGGCTCCGCGGGCGTCCCCACGATACGGCCAGCGCAATCAACGGCGCTCTCCGGCCGGCCTGCAATGCCATCAGCGGCATCGCTGGACTCTGCACTTTGGGCAAATCCAGTTACCCCCATATTATTTTCCTTTTGCTTTACTTTCCATGCACGCGGCCCCATGCCGGAGCTGTGCACTGGAAACTCAAAGCCTTTAACCATAACAAAGCCCTTGAAAAAATTTGTTTGGGCATTAAAATACGTAAACCAATCGGAGCCTAACAATACAGGCTCATTGGAAAACAAATTATCTGGACAAACCCAGAAAATAACATTCATTGACACGTCCACAGTGTCACTACTTAAAACTACATTAACAGAAAGAAGTCCTTTGGCTGCGACAGACTCGCCAGTCAGAGACTCCAGAACAACATTATTTGGCGGTGGCGTTAGAATACTGCCGGGCGGGACCTCCCGCTCAGCCAGCAGACACACCGCGGACCCACAGTCCAGGTACGCTGCGCGGTCTAGACCCGACACGCGCAGGTTAACCGAAAACCCACTGGGCTGCGTCGATAAATACTGATTTATCGACGGCCCCTTTAGATCTACTAAAACCTTAGTTCTAATCGGCGCCACTAGTAGCGTCTCTCGCTCTCGGGGAACAGCAAGAGACGGCACTAGTTTGGGTGCGGCTGTGGAGCAGCTGCCCCCGCCGGTGCGGCCTGAGCGGCCGGTGTCAGCGTGTATATGTACCCCCTTACCGGGGGTACATGTTTTCTAGGAGTCCTTTACCCCCGGTAAGTAAACACTAGGAACCTATTACCCCCGGTAATCCTCCACTGACGGCCAGTGGAGGATTACCGGGGGGTAAAAAACACTAGGAATTTTTTACCCCCTCCAGGAGACGCCGGGGGTACAGTACTCCTAGGAACCAATTACCCCCGGTAATCCTCCACTGACGGCCAGTGGAGGATTACCGGGGGTAAAAACACTAGGAATTTTATACCCCCCTCCGGGAGACGCCGGAGGGGGGTACAGTACTCCTAGGAACCAATTACCCCCGGTAATCCTGCACTGACGGCCAGTTGAGGATTACCGGGGGGGTAAAAAACACTAGGAATTTTTTACCCCCCTCCGGGAGACGCCAGGGGGGTACAGTACTCCTAGGAACCTATTACCCCTTCCCCCCTCCCCTCCCGGTAATTCACCACTGCCGGTCTTTAGAGGATTACCGGGGGGTAAAAAACCACTAGGAATTTATTACCCCCCTCCGGGAGAGGGGTACAGTACAGTACTCCTAGGAATCGTTTACCCTCTGGTTTAAAACAACGCTGCAGCGTTCTAGGATAGACTCGTTCTTTAAGATTAGAGGGTAAAAAAATGTTTTTGAGCTTTCCATACTTCACGTTTGGTTCTCATGTTTGGAAACAAATTTTGCAACCAGTATTTGTGATTTTGAGTCACATTCTAATTGGATTTAGCCACTGGTCTATTCCTCCAAGTCCTGAAGGGTATGCGAGAAGTGAGCGTTGACTGCGGGCAACGGATGATCCCAAGGCAAACTGCGATGTCTATAAACTGGTTTTGGTTTTTCGGAAATATGTTGTCACTTTCGAAACAACACCAGTTCCCAACTAAAATGCCACCAAAACAGAATCCTTTCGTTACGTACTTTTCGAAATGAATAGGGGTCTTAACTGAAAGGGCGAGTGCAATACTCGTTCTTATTTGCTTCTATGCCATAGTAGTAGTAGAGGAAGCAAAGAACGAGTGTAAACGGTCGCCGTCACTGGTGTGAATGCTATCAGGAAAAGCTATCAGAGTTTTGCTATCTGACCTGAGCTATCAGAATATCTCTGATTTCTGATAAATTTTCGCGCACCTCTGATAGCGAATTTCTTATGAAAGCAGTATGCTGCTGATAGCATTGTGATAGTTCAAAACATTCTCAGAGCATCATTGACACGTTCACTTAGGGGTCGTGCTAAAATCATCACAGGAACTGAAAACCGAGTCTCATCCAAATTTGCAGTCAGATTTGAGCTAGTGCGCACCTCTCGAGATGCAAGAAAAATTTGTCGGTTTTAGATAAAATTAAAATGTCTCCAGTAAATTGGCACACTGATGTCGCATACCAAATTTCAACCAGAAATTCAAAAATGTTTCGGTTTCGTTGCCCTTTCGAAGTCAAAGTTTTCAGAAAATCCTGATAGCGTTGTCTCTGAAAGCAGACTTCTGATAGCTTACGCTGAAAGCAAACTGCTCTCAGGCTATCAGGAGAGCTATCAGCATAAGCTATCAGAGATCAGAATAGCTTTCAAAAAATGCTTTCTGAAACTCAGAAAAGCTATCAGACTATCAGGAAAGCAATCATGTAATCAAACAAGCTGGCCCGTCCCTCCGTCAAACCTCGGTGCCAGTTCCGCTGCGCTCCACCGGCACCTCGGTTCGACAGGGGGACCTGGCCAGCTTGGCCTGCCGGCGGCGTTTGCGGGGGCCTTCGGCCCCCGCCTCAAGTCTCCCTGTAAGATCCCGACAGCAGATGTATTCGCGTTGCGATTAAAATCGTTAACCTGAGCCCGTCCCGTGTGACTGTGCGGCCTCTCCCTCTGCGGCGGCGGCCAACCCTAACCTCACAAAACAGCAACAGAAATATTTTCATTACTCAAAAATGCGATACAAATCGAAAATTGTTGCCACCGCACGTGATTCCACGTTAAAAAATTCCAGCGCTTACAGCACTGAGTCGCCCTCGTTAACGGAACGATGAGTGATGATCACCTTGCTACAATATTTTCCGTCTTTTGCCGTTGGAAAAGTCGTACTTTCCAGGTGGAATCGGTGGAATTCGTACGTAATTAATGGAGGATAACATACACCCACAATTGTGCATATTGTACATATTTAGTAATGTGGCTGGTTTCTAACGGAGCGTCGCAGATAAGTGGTTCTTCCAGGTACCTGACAGAGTGTGAAATTGGCTGATTTCGAACAAATTAATTTTATAGTGGATTACAATGCGCCTGCTGGCGTCACCAGAAACGGTAAGAATACACAGTACTTGCCTTCTTTGTGTTTTCATAGAGGAGATTTCAACGAATCCCATGAACAACGGCAGATCTCGCAGCTCCGAGCGAACAAGGGCCGATCTCGCACTCAAACGATTTTTAAGTTGTAGATGTGGACAAAATCGGCTTCCCTACTTCTAAATCTGCAATCTCGAGATCTAACACTTGGGATCTAATTTAGCGGTCCCCTTTTTGCAGAGTCTGACATTTCGTCCCTAGTTGACGTACAGAGTTTCAATTTTTGGAAGGTATGTCGTCCCAAGCTTTCTTTTCTGAGTTACCGAAACGTGAGTTTAATAATTTCATTTGAAGGGGTTGAACCACCCCCATATCTGGGACTTTGCCGAATTACGCTGAAAAGCAGGGCCAACAATACCCATTTGTAGGGAGGAAGTTGACTGAATTAGTCAGCGTGGCAATGTGAGGCATCAAAGATGCCAAATCTAGAATTTGTTAAAGAGTTCCCCAGCTACAAGCGCCATTGTTAAGGAGATTCAAACAACCACTCATATCCAAATACGCAAGGAAACGTCCGCGCGTGCCATTTGTAACAGTGTCTCTAGCGACATCTCAGTCTGGAGCCCTTCGTTTTCCAGTTTAGAACCTTACCAAAGCAGCTCGCGCACGTCCCCACCCCCATTGGGAACGACGAGACAGGAACATGAAGAGATCGTTGAAACAGCAGTTTCAGTTTTTTGTCACTTTTAGGGGATCTGAGCAGCGGCGATTATTTTCGAAAACCCTGGAGGCCAATTTAATTTGGAACCGAACCGCTCTTAACCCTCAAAACCACCCCCACTGTCTCATAAATTGAGGGATGGTCGGAAAGGGTTGAAATTCGAGGTTTGGCAACTTTGATGAATCATCATGCCACGCTCACTGTAAGTTTGCCAACAACTTCCCTTCAGATAGCTATTTTTGACCCAATTTCCTGCGATTTTCGACAATGTCCCAGTTAAGGGTGTGGTTCAACCTCTTAGAATGAATCAATTATCTTGACGTTGGAGAACCTTGCAGAGGAACGCTTGGGACATACGTCCCCGAAATTTGAACTCTGTATTCAACTGGGGACGATATGAAAACTCTGCAAAACGTGGGCCGCTAAATAAGGTCCCCAGTGAGTGCATGAACGCCTACAGTCATTGTGGAAGATGTCATAGCTCACCTGTAATTTTGAACTGTTTTTAAAGCTGTTCTTTTGCATTACTCGTAATCACAATTAAAATACTGATGTTTATTTATGAGTGGACTTTCTGTTTTGATTTTTTTTTTTACCACATTGCTCTTGTAATTTCATTTTCGTCTGTATGTTTTACATATTCATACATGCCCACAAATATCTAAAGTTGTGCGGCATTATTTAAAATTTTGTATCAAGTTTTGTAATAATTAGACGATAAAAAATTAAATAAATTGCCTGGTTGCTAAGGTCTCACTGAACTCAAAAATATAAGTCTCAAAATATGCGGTCGCTGCGTTTGCATTTCGGGAGTTGCAGTCAGGACGTGTTCAGAGTTCCACTGCAACAAAGAAGTACTAACGTCGGTGAGTAGGTGAGGAGCCCTGAGAACATGTTACTGAGGAAAGGGAGTTCTAAAATACTTGTAGGAATGTTTGATCAGGTGTACTCCTCCAGCTTGCTTTGCTTCCTCTACTGCTACTATGGCGTAAAAGAAAAAAGAACGAGTATTGCGCTCCCCCTGTCAGTTAAGACCCATATTCATCTCGAAAACTACGTAACGTAGAGATTCTGTTTTGGTGGCATTTTAGATGGGAACTCATGTAGTTTCGAAAGTGACAACATATATCTGACAAACCAAAACCAGTTTATGGACTCCGCAGATCGGTGACAGTTTGACTTGGGATCATCCGTTGCCCGCAGTCAACGCTCACTTTTCGCATACCCTTCAGGACTTGGAGGAATAGACCAGTGGCTAAATCCAATTAGGATGTGACTCAAAATCACAAATACTGGTTGCAAAATTTGTTTCCAAACATGAGAACCAAACGTGAAGTATGGAAAGCTCAAAAACATTTTTAGCAGATGATACATATAATCACCCACAGTCTTAAAAGAAACATTAACTCAAATGTTATGTATCAGCGGCTTGTACTCTCATGCGGAGGCAGGCGAGCACGCAGAAGTATACCGCACGGGGGGCCGCGGTCCGCCTCGCCCGCCTCGCCTCGCCCATCGCGCATTGTTGCGGTCACGGGCCAGCCCAGCGCCCCAGCTGTTACCTAGGGAGCGGAGGGAAGGAGAGGGGCTGGGCTAGTTGCACTTTGGGCTCTAGGGTTTTTGGTGCGCCGTGCGCTGCGTTGTCGTGTCGCTCAGTTGTTCGTTGTGTCCAGTTGTGTGTGTGTCCAGTGGTGTCACCATTCAAGACAATCTAAATCTCAAACCACACCTACACCATATCAAAGTAAACTTTCAACCGCAAACAAAAGAAATTTCATAAAACTAGCGCACGGACATGCAGCACTTCTCCCACTACGCCAGCAACCTACAGCCACAGGACCGCTGTAAATGCTGCTAGCACCCCGCGGCGCCCGTTGCAACCGAATTAAAATCGGCATATGCAACACATCATTCACGTTTAATAGTTCCTTTTACAGTCCAGGACTCGAGTCAAGCTCTGCTTTCACAGACACACATAAGACTTTTTTTTCATAACTCCCTAAATAAACCCTTAAGGAACTGGAAGACATTTAGAGTTGGTATCATCTGCTTCCTATTTAAATGGGGATTAAAATTTTTTTTTTACCCTCTAATCTTAAAGAACGAGTCTATCCTAGAACGCTGCAGCGTTGTTTTAAACCAGGGGGTAAACGATTCCTAGGAGTACTGTACTGTACCCCCTCTCCCGGAGGGGGTAATAAATTCCTAGTGGTTTTTTACCCCCGGTAATCCTCTAAAGACCGGCAGTGGTGAATTACCGGGAGGGGAGGGGGAAGGGGTAATAGGTTCCTAGGAGTACTGTACCCCCCTGGCGTCTCCCGGAGGGGGTAAAAATTCCTAGTGTTTTTTTACCCCCCGGTAATCCTCAACTGGCCGTCAGTGCAGGATTACCGGGGGTAATTGGTTCCTAGGAGTACTGTACCCCCCTCCGGCGTCTCCCGGAGGGGGGTATAAAATTCCTAGTGTTTTTTTACCCCCGGTAATCCTCCACTGGCCGTCAGTGGAGGATTATCGGGGGTAATTGGTTCCTAGGAGTACTGTACCCCCCGGCGTCTCCTGGAGGGGGTAAAAAATTCCTAGTGTTTTTTTACCCCCGGTAATCCTCCACTGGCCGTCAGTGGAGGATTACCGGGGGTAATAGGTTCCTAGGAGTACTGTACCCCCCGGCGTCTTCCGGAGGGGGGTATAAAATTCCTAGTGTTTTTTTACCCCCGGTAATCCTCCACTGGCCGTCAGTGGAGGATTACCGGGGGGTAATAGGTTCCTAGTGTTTACTTACCGGGGGTAAAGGACTCCTAGGAAACATGTACCCCCGGTAAGGGGGTACATATACACGCTGACAGCGGGCGAAATGGCCCCCCCGGTTGCACCGATAGCAGACGGTGTTGTACCCCGGGTACCTGTCCTGCTTGTGCGGCGGTTGGCCTGGCGGCGCCGCCGTACCCCCGGTTACAACCGGTGCCGGGTTGGCCTGTTGGCCCCCGGACGCACCTGCGCCCTTGGCGCCCTTCGCCTCGTTCTTGGACCCGGCGTTTGGCTGCGCCGCGACTTGGTACACGGGCAGTTTACGCTTTGTCCGCGTCTCGCACTTGATGGCCACCCTCTTGACCTTGTCGAAGGTGATGCGCTCCTCCCCCATGTAGTGGTCGAGAGCGCGATCAACTTCATCCCGCAGCGAGACATGCAGGCCGGCCTTGAACGCTTCCACCAGGTCGCGCTCCTGATGCGCGCTGTATTGGAACTCGCCATTGTCCTCCGGCCCGCCTTTCCCCAATGCCAGCATGTACCGCTCGTAGGCCCTTTTTAGCTTGTGCGAATATTCGCTCAAGCTGTCTTTGCCTTGAGCGCAAGCCTTGAACTCCGCTTCAGCTTCGGCTGCTGTGAAACCGTACCTTTTCTGTAGCGCTTTGCGTATGGCAGCCCAGCTATGTAAACGCCGAGCTGACACATAGCCTTTCGCTTCTCCGCGAAGCCGCGACGGCAGCAACACTGCTAGCCGCTCCTTGGTGAGGAACGGACACCTTACAAGCGTGTCCTCTACCGCATTAATAAAATCAAATACATTTTCTTCATTGCGGCCGTGAAAGGTTGGCAACCCTTCCACAACCGCCTTGACTTCCATTTTCTGCCATTCGGCGAGGAAGGGATCGCTTGCTGGCCGGCTCCCCTTCCCCTTCCTTGATGGCTTTGGCGCGCTTCCCCCGCCGCGCCCGGACGGCTCGTCCTCCGAGCTGCTCGAGCTGCTGCTGGGGTCGCCCCCTCCTCCACCTGCGCCGCGCCCCGCGCCTCCGGGGCTGACTACCCGGCCGGACGGGCGCGCGCCGCCTGCGGCTCCTCCTGCTGCTCCGCCTGCCCCGCTTGCAGCTCCCCCGCCGAGGCCCCCACCATGGCTGCGGCCATGCTGGCCGCCCCCAAGGCTGCCCCCCTGCGAGAAGCCGGCTTGCTGACTATTACCCAGGCCTTGGCCTGAAGCTCCGTCGCCAAGATTTGAGCGATGCGGCACAGCGCTCTGTTCTCGGCTCTGGTAGCCGTCTCCTTCGGCCCAGCTTACCCCTTTCGAGCCCTTCTGCTGCTCCGGAGAGGGCATCTGGGTGCCGTCTCCTGGGCCTCCACGAAGCCAAGTGGGCCTGCTGGCCCCGGCGCCACCGAAGTTGGTGCCCTGCTGGCCTCCGCCGAGGCTGCAGCTGATGCCCTGGTTCCAACCTAGCGGCTGTTGCCACGGTAAGGCTTGCCGGCCCCCCGCGACGACCGGGCCCTGCCCTTCGTCACTTTGGTAACCCCCTGGTGCACCTGCGGCACGGCCGCCGTCGGCGCCGTAGCCCGGGATGGGCCACGCGCCTCCGGGGCCACTCCCAGCCGCCGGCGCGCACGACGCTGACTGCAGCGCGTGCCACGCCACCATGGGTCCACCGGGCCCGCTTGTTGCCTGTCTAGGCGGCTCCTGCCGGCCCCCGGCGGACACAGAGTCCACGGGGTTGGCGCCGCCAACGCACACATTATTTGCACAATTTGACCATGGCGCCTGCAGCTGCGGCAGAGGCACCCGAGGAGCCACGCCTGTGGGATTCCCCGTCTCCACCCAGCGCTCCGTCGCCCTGGCCTTGACGACGGCCTGCTCAACCCTGTTCAGATCCGGGGGCGCAGAGCCCCGGGCCTGGGTTGGATTCCGCCATTCCTGCAACGCGCGTATGCTACCTGCTAGCCTTTGCTCTGCCCCCGAGCCTGGCTGCACACCGGGCTGCAGCGGGCGTGAAAGGGCCGCAGGTACGGCTGGGCTGGGCCGGGGGTAATCCCCTCCGGTCAACGCCCCGGCTTGCACCTGCCCTAACGGTGCCTCCCCGTTGTCCGCACCACGCGGGACAGGGTCACTGCTGGGTCCCGTTCCCGCTTGCGATAGTGAAGAGAAAATATGATAAAGATATCGCACAACCTCGTTTGCGACATCTTGCGGCGGGCGCCCCGCGTTCCACGGAGTGGACGCGGCGGCCACCCCTTCTCCAAACACGGCTTGTCCGGCTGGGACGGACTGCTCCGGCACAGATAACGGCTGCGCCGGGGAGTTCACCCTTTGCCCCGGACTCGCTTCCATGACTCGCCTTGTGTGTTTGGCACACAACATGGGCGCGTCATCAGAGTGATGCCAAAAACAATTTGGGCAGTGGGGCATGCGGCCGGCCGCGCGGTCCTGATCATGTGACGTCGGCACCGGCGAGGCTGCTTGCCCCAAATTCAGCGCATCATCTCTTTTGAAGTTCCGTGAAAGGTTCACGGACCTCTGCAGAGACGAAGCACTGCTGGCGTCGCTCTCGTACCCCATTAGATTAACATGCGCAGCAAACCCTTCCGCGGCGCCACGCTCTGGCCGCGTTGCCGCGTTCTTGGGCTGCGCTGTGGTACTCGACTCTCAGAAAAAAGTATTCTGAAATTAAGAGTTTTAGTTGTAATTTAAGAATATTATATTATTGATATACGGACAAGAATATTTAGTCTTGAAAGAAGTATATATAATACTTGAATATAATATACTTAATGTTAGTATATAATTCTTGTTTAAAGACTTGATGGCAAAGCTATTATATTCTGAACTATAGTATAATAGTTTTACCATGAGCACAAAGAGTGTGGTGCACTCGACTATAATATACTTAATGTTAGTATATGATTCTTGTTTAAAAACTGGATGGCAAACCAATTACATTCTTGACTAGAGAACCCTAGTTTTGCCTCAATACAAGGGTATTGCCACAGTAATTTTCTGAATTATTATTACAGGTGGAGGAGGACCGAATTGATGCTAGAATAAAGCAATTATGAATACTAAAAATGAATGAGTTTTATTCATTTCTTCATGGGTTATAAGTGTTGCCAAATGGAGCCTATTACACATTACAATCCCACTGAAGTAACTGAACTAATACAGGTTGAAATATTATACAACAGAAACTTAATACAACATAAACTTAAGTACAAATGGAGCTTAATACACATTACAAAAGTGAGATCCTACTGAAACAGTTAAATATTTGCAGTAAACTTCTGTTATGATTCAACTTACTTAAAATGAACAAGAGACATAACTAGTTAAAATTTCAGCTGGAATCTGAATGACACTAAAGTTTTGCCCTGAAAAGAACGTAGAACTGTGGCTGCAAAAGTTTTCAGTCTTTTAACATTGACAAACAGCCACTCTCCACTTGACTCAACAGAGTAAGCATAGTAAAATTTCTCAAAAACAATGGTATGATAAAGTTTTAGTACAAAAAAAGCATCCGTACCATCAATAATAATACTATGAATTTGACCAAACAATGGGGAAGTATCATCCATCTCTGGAACAACAACAGAACCAATTTCATACCTCACACCATTGATTTTGAGAAATTTTACAGTAGTGACCGGACAAACTAAGAATGGTTCTGGTAACAAATCGGAAAAAGACATAAACCCACTTAAATTCTGAGCTCTTAAAACGGTGGTCTTAGAATAATTAAATTTCGAAACCAGGCCACGGCCTGATAACAACCTTCATGCTAATTTCAATTGCTGCCTTTTCATAATTGTATATGGTAGGTTTATTCTGCTGTGGCATGACTTAGCTCTGTCAGTTCCCTCCTTGTGCTTTGACTCAGTTCTGTAGCAAGAAACAGCATCAAGAGGCCCGATCGACTCCATCAACATAGGATAATGCAATAGAATATGGAACTTGGGCTTCAAAGGTTCCTTGAAAAGACGTAAATAGTCAGCATGATGATCACGGATCAAATTTGTAAGTCTTGGTAAATCATCTGTAAATACAACAGGTGCAGTAACAATATCTACTATTTCACGTGCTTTGAGGTACAAGTTCCATACTTCCATGTCTTCCTCACACACAAGGTGGCCAACCATAAGTCCAAAGTACCTGACTAGGCAACGAGATTCACTCGCAGACATTTTAAGTTTGTTCTTTTTTTTGTCAGTCAGATCATTCTCAGAGATAGCAGGAGGTTTGTTGCCATTATCATTACATCCATACATAAAACCTTGGATGAGATCATTTAAATACCTAATATCAAACCTTTTTTTCCCATAAAGGTACTTGACAATTTTGAACATAACATATCTCCACACTCCTTCATCCATATCATGCATGATATCAACATGTCTATTTACTGCAACTTTAAATGATTTTAGTTCATCAAATACACAAATGTCCTTGACACCAGTGCGGGTAGCATTCTGAAGTGCTACATCTCTGAGATGGCCTTCTTCCGTTCTCAACTTAGTTGGGTCAAGTACAGTTTGCCTTTTTGTTACTTTAATATGTTCAGAACATATACGACAAAAGCGGTTGGCACTGAATGACTCCACAAACCCTAAGATACCATTTGCACCCAAATTATCACCTTCCACTAATACCAATGAAAAGTACAAATGATAAACACCCTCACTTGTTACAATAGTTATGCCTTCCTCCTCTAAAAATTTCAACTCTGTCACAACTTTTCGGAAAGCTTTAGCATTGCCTTGATCACGATCAGATGAATGAAACAACACAGCTTGGAAAACATTTTCTAAAGTACCTGAAAACTGTGGAGGAAGACATGCAATTCTTATATATCCAGCACCCAGTTTATGAACAAGAGTATGGTATCCCAATTCTTTGTTAGTCTCATAGTCGTCAAAGTTGAATGTCAGTGGCAAAACTAATTGTCCCTCAAATAATGGTTTGATTCTATTTTGCCACAGTGATCCTTGAACTAGGTTCTCTATTTTCCCACAATCTTTGGTTGTTTCTAAGTAACTCACATAATTCTGGATTTGATTCCAAACACCCGGCAATTCTAAGAAACCCTTCAAGACAAACCGAAATGGAACAAACTGACCCGTAAGAGCTATTGGCACAGGTATGGGGACACCCTTTTCATTTCTAAGTTCTACAGCATTGCCAATTACAAACTCTTCTGGTTTCACATACGCACCTGAGTTTTTAAATTCTTTAAACCTAAGGTGCTCAGTCTCAAACCCCTTAAACATATCTTTGTTGTAGTGATCAATCCTTACCCTATTTAAATCTTCCCACCTTGTATTGCCCCCTCCACTTCTCCATAGCCACCGCTTGTTATTACATACCTATGCTTACTTGTGCACAGTGCTGCTCTCTGTACCTGCATCCGTACTTGCTCTCTGCTGAATAAAATTACCTCACTTCCGTTTTCGGTATCAACGTGTGTGTGTCTTTGCTATCCTAGCTCCCACATTTTATCTCTTTACATCGATTAACATTATTACCCAATAACCAATATTACAACAGGTTATGGGCCCAGGCTACGTTTCAAACGCGCTGGATATAAATCTGTGATAAATCTTTCGTGAAAATCAATATTTCGGACTTATAAATATTGAGTTGTGTTCTAACCTCTAAAGGACCTCGTGTGCAGTGAAATCTCAGTGAAGTGTTTAAGTGCCTCATTGCTTATTTTGTGTGATAACCTTTTGTGAAAAGGTTTACTGAACAATGTCGCGTAGACAAGTGGCCCGCCAGGACAGCGAGTCGGTAGTGAGCACCGTGGTTCAGACCGCTCTACCCCACATCCCGAAACTCAAAGGGGTGGAAAACTGGAGTAACTGGAAGTTCGTGGTGGAGATGCATCTGGGCATGGAAGACCTTCTGGACTGCTTAACCAACGAGCTCGACGAGACCGCGGACCCACAGTCCCAGGAAAGGAAGCGAGATTTCAGGGCGAGGACCAGGATATGCCTCGCCTTGGAGGACGACTTAATGGGGTACGTCAGGGAGTGTAAGACGGCAAAGCAGGCATGGGACTGTCTGTGTGACATTTTTGAAGACAAAGGAGTATACCAGCGAGTCGGGCTGCTCATCCAGCTTTTCGGGACGACCATGGACAACAAGAAGAGCCTCATGCACTACTGCATGGACATGAAGTCGCTGGTGTCCCGCATCAACAACACGGGTCGAGGCGCCGTAGAGGACGACGTGCTGGCTGCAGTACTTCTACGTGGTCTCAGTGAGAAGTACAACTGGCTGAAAGAAATTATTGAGCGGATGAAATCGTGCACCATAACGGACTTAATGGGGCGTCAGTCACTGTCGTTCCACGCGGTGATGCAGGAGTGCATGAAGCAGGCCCAGAAGGAAATAAGCCAAGGGGGTGAAAGCCAAGTCGTGGCTTTTACCGCCACTGCAGCTGCTCCATTCAACAACTACAACGGCCGAGGGAGAGGCGGAAACCAGCGGGGCGGCGTCTCTAGGCGGGGAGGCTGGCAGCCTTGGCGCCAGCAACAACAACAGCAGAGGGGAGGCTGGCAGCCCAACCACAGCCACCATCAACAACAACAACCACAACAGGAGCAGAGGACATTCCTCCCAGTCTACCCCCCGTGCACATGGTGCAAGAAGACTAACCATCCAGTGGAGAAATGCAGATTCAAGAGGGACATTCAAGAGAAGAAGAGGGCTTCCGAGAGCAGGTCGGAGAACTTCAAGCCCAAGAAATCTCGATTCGACTCAGGCGAGAAAGAGTCGAGTGACAAGGGGCCTGGAGTATGGTTCCTGAAGGGTAAAAGTGCAAGAGTGGTGACAAGTAGTGCTGTGAGTGAAATGAATAATAAAAATCTTGAAATGTATATTGATAGTGGTGCTTCAAAAACAATGACTGGTGAACCAAACAGCTTACACCACTATACCTTTACACTCAAGGAACCCGTAGAATGTGCTGGTAATGAAATATTAGATACTGAAGGTGAGGGTGCCATAAAATTAATTACTAACAGAGAAATAACTTTGCAAGAAATTCAAAATGTCACTTATGTCCCAGGACTTTCATCAAGTTTGCTTTCAGTCAGTCAAATTTCTAAGTCAGGTTATGCCACATTATTCAGAAATGATTCCTGTGAAATTTTTGAGAACAGTAATGTTTTAACGTCTGGTAATCCCCTTCTTGCCACTAAAGAAATAAATGGGACCTACAAATTAAACTTAGAAATTCAATCAGCGAACAAGGCTCTCAAAACAAACCTTGAAAAGAAAACAAACAATTTATGGCACCGTAGATTAGGTCATCTTGGTAGAGACAATCTGAATTTAATGATAAATGGTCTTGTGGACGGAATGTCAGGAAGTAATGAATCTTTTTCAGGCGATTTTGAGATATGTGCAAAATCCAGACAAGTCAGAGCTTCTCTCCCTAAATTCAGTACACACAGAGCTGGTGAATTATTAGAAATTATACACTCAGACGTCTGCCAAATAACAGACGGTCTTTCATGGAAAAATTACCGATACTTTGTCACATTCATTGATGATAAGACTAGATACACCATTGTAGCTTTCCTACAAACAAAAGATCAAGTGCTTGAAAAATTTATACAGTTCAAAACTCTGGTAGAAAAACACACTGGCAAATCAATAAAGATGCTCAGGTCTGACAATGGTGGTGAATATTGTAATCAAAAATTTGACGAATACTTCAAAAAGGAAGGTATTATTAGACAGCTCTCGGTTGCAAACACACCCGAACAAAATGGGGTATCAGAAAGGGCAAATCGTACTTTGATGGAAAGGGTCAGAGCACTTTTAAAAGAAGCAGGTTTAGACAATAAATATTGGGCAGAAGCACTGGCAATGGCAGTATATATTAAAAATATAACCCCTACTAAACCAGTTCAAGGTATGGTCCCTTACCAAGCATGGACAGGGTATAACCCTCAGATTGGGGATTTAAGGGTGTTTGGTTGCCTCGCAAGAGTGCATGTTCCGGGTGACAAAAGCAAGAAGTTGGGAGACCGGAGCAAGGATTGCATTTTCTTGGGTTTTGATGATGAAAAGAAGGGATTCAGATTGCTAGATCCAAAAACTAATAGGTTATTTGTTGAAAAGAGTGTGATCTTTGATGAATCAATATATCCGGCAAAATCAGAAAAAATACAGAAAACTCAAATTCAGGGGGAAAATGCTAGACTTGGTGATACCGAGGTAAATAGTATAACACACCTGGAAAATTCAAGTACAGGGTCAGATTGTTCATACTGGGAGGAGTATAGCTCGACTAGCCTTTCCAGGTTTTCAGGGGATCAAGTCAGTTTAAGTTCACAGACTGACTCTGAAGTGGATGTGGAAAATATCAGTCATGCTGATGGAGCTGCCGAGACTCATTATAATATAGAGAAGAGAACTAGAGTGCCCAAACGGTATCCAGATTTTTTGATGTATGAGACCAGTAGTCAGAATACTGTCTCACAAGAGACTGGTAGAAAAGAAACAACGGCTTTCATGGCAGCTCATGATAATTCTTGCAATGCCCCAGCCAATCTCAAGGAAGCTCTCGACTGTTCAGAAGCTGAAGGATGGACAAATGCAATGATAGATGAACTAAATTCTTTTGAAAAGAATGATGTCTGGAGTCTGGTAACACCACCAGCTGATGCAAAAATTGTAGGTAACAAATGGGTATTTAGGAAGAAATCTGATAAAGATGGAAATTTACTTTACAGGGCTCGACTGGTTGCCAAAGGGTATACTCAAACATTTGGAGTTGGTTATCATGATACATTTGCCCCCGTAGTCAGACGATCAACATTAAGAATCTTATTTTCCACAGCTGTCAATTATAATTTAAAAATTGATCATCTCGATGTGAAAACTGCCTTCTTATATGGTGACTTGCATGAAACTGTTTATATGGGTCAGCCTGAGGGTTTTACAATGAAAGATGGAGAAGGAAAAGTTTGTAAATTGAAGAAATCCATGTACGGGCTGAAACAATCAGCTAGAAGCTGGTATATGAAGGCGGATAGTGTATTAAAGGGCTTGGACTTCAATAGTTTTTATGATGAACCATGTGTATACTTTAAATATTCAAAAATTTCTGTTATAATAGCTCTCTATGTTGACGACTTTTATGTGTTTTACAGCTTGGAAGATGATTAAGGTAAATGTACTCCAAACCTTGCAGTCTAAATTTGAGGTAAAAGATTTGGGTGAAGCTAAAAATTGTCTTGGTGTGAAACTTATAAGATATTGGGATGAGGGATCCCTGATACTGCAGCAGGAGGATTACACCAAATCTATACTCAAAAGATTCAATATGACAGACTGTAAGGGTATCCAGACTCCCATGGAAAGAAAATTAAAGCTTAAGGATTCAGACAAGAAAGAAGGGAAAATTATTCCATATCAAGAACTAATTAGTTGCCTGCTTTATTTAAGTGTAAACACTAGGCCAGACATTGCATACACAGTAAGTTTCTTGAGTCAGTTCAACTCAAATCATACCATGGCTCATTGGAGTATGGCAAAAAGGGTTCTTAGATATCTGAAACAAACACCCACCTTGGGGTTGAAATATGTCAAATCAAAAACACCCTCTTTCTGTCTTACTGGATATGCAGATGCTGATTGGGCTGGAAGTCCCATAAAGTATAAATCATACAGTGGATACTGCTTCACACTGGATGGGAAATTGATCTCATGGGAAAGCAGGAAGCAAAAGCTGACTGCCCAGTCATCAACTGAGTCAGAGTATACATCTGTAACGGAAGCAGCTAGGGAGTCAATGTACTTGAACGATTTAGTGAATCATTTATTTGGATGCGGAGAACAGACTGTAACATTATATAATGATGGAATGAGTGCCATTCGATTGGCATATTCTTCTGGTTTCAGCGCTAGAAATAAGCATATGGGTGTTAGAAAAGAATTCATAAGAGACTGTGTTAGAAATGGAGACATCAACCTAAAATACCTATCAACTAACTATATGCCTGCTGATATATTGACTAAGGCTTTGGGGAAATCAAATCACAAAAAATGTTGCAATTTCTTAAAATTGTCGTCAAACTGTGAATATTTAAAAAGGGTCATCTGATTGAGGGGGAATGTTGTAGTGATCAATCCTTACCCTATTTAAATCTTTCCACCTTGTATTACCCCTCCACTTCTCCATAGCCACCGCTTGTTATTACATACCTATGCTTACTTGTGCACAGTGCTGCTCTCTGTACCTGCATCCGTACTTGCTCTCTACTGAATAAAATTACCTCACTTCCGTTTTCGGTATCAACGTGTGTGTGTCTTTGCTATCCTAGCTCCCACATTTTATCTCTTTACATCGATTAACATTATTACCCAATAACCAATATTACAACAATCTTGGCACGAGTCCAACATCAGAGATACATCATTTACCTCCACTGATGTGATGACTTTAGCCTCCTCTGCTCTAGAGAGTAAACCAACAATGTTATCTTTTAAAATCTTAAGGAAGCCACCACCCAACAGCCGCAAATGACTATCAATAATAAATTGAATCTGAGCATCTGTTAAATTGTAGACATAGAGATCAGCAATGAAGGAAATAACAGAGGATGCCAAAGCCTTATCAAAACTCAAACTATTCTTAGGAAAGGTTGCACCAGGTGCCACCTTCACATTATCAACAATTGGTTCAATGTGCTCACTCTCTATACTTCCTGCATTACCCTCTATATTTTGACTAGCATCTACATTGCTGTTAATAATAGTAGGAGGGGCAATTATTTTATTTTTATTTTATTTACTATACTACCAGTACAGAGCCATTAACACAGCAGTTGGTATTGTCAAAATCACAAAAGGAGATATGTCAGGCAATGGTAATATACAAAGAGAGCATACAGGATAAGGTCAAAGTCTGAAAAAAAATATACTGTACAAGTAAAACTTAATCCCGATTAAAGAATTCATCCAACGCGTAAAATTCTTCATCAACCAACCACTCTCTCAAAGTCTTTTTTAGGGTATTCAGGTTTTTGATCTCTTTTATATTTTGAGGGAGTGCATTATATATTTGAATTGCCGTAGTAATTGGTGAATTAAATGCACCTGCTTCGGGTATTAATCTTTCCTTATTTCTGGTATTATGGTGATGGAGATCGCTTGCTTTTTGTTTTATAGGTTGCCGAATAGCTAAGAGGGCTGCTTTATAAATAAAAAGTGCAGGAAATGTCAGAAACTGTAGTTTTTTAAAAACACCCCTGCATGACCTAACTTTTGCTGATTTAAAGAAGATAAGTCTGACCGCTTGCTTTTGTTTTGAAAAAATATATTTGCAAAGGTCTTTTTGGCCTGTTTCATTTCCCCATATTTCTATACCATAAGCCATATGGGAGAAAAAGTGTGCATAGTATACTAATTTACATTTGTCTGTACTTAAACTTTGTATTACTTGAAGCAGGACAAAAAGGGCTTTATTAAGCTTTGTAGTTAGTGCCGTCAGGTGACTTTTCCACTTTAGATCTTCAGATATATTAATGCCCAGAAAGAGAGTCTCTTTGACTCGTTGTAGCGTTGAGTTTTGAATTTGCAGATCATAATGTTGGTTACTGGAAAAGATCATATAAACACTTTTATCTAGGTTCAGTACCAATCTTAAAGAATTAAAATATTCCTTGAGGTCCAATATGATAGTTTTCGCCGTATCCAAGGTTTCTTCCCAAGTATCGCCCTCAATAATAATATTGGTATCATCGACATAGACAATGGCTCTGCCTCCAGCCTTCTTTACAATATCATTTATGGCATTTACATATATAATAAACAGAAAGGGTCCCAATACTGAGCCCTGAGGTACATTTTCTTCGACAAGTCTTAAGGATGATAAGGCAGTTACTAATACATTGTCTATGATTTTAGATATTTCAACACATTGATATCTGCTGGATAAGTATGATTTAATTATATCAAACATTTTGCCTCTTATTCCATATTTCTCTAGTATATCCAGCAGAATATCATGTTGGACGCAATCAAAAGCTTTGCTAAGGTCTAGAAAAATTGCCATAACTTTCTTCTTTTTATCTTTTGCCGAGGCTACCATGTGGACTAGGGAACAGACTGCATCTATAGTAGATTTGTTGGTTTGATATCCAAATTGTACCTTATCTATGACCTTGTTTCTTGACAGAAAACTAGTAATCTGCTCTAATAGGAGTTTTTCAAGTAATTTGGAAAAACCGGAGATTAACGCTATTGGCCTAAAGTTTTCAGGTTTTCTGGTGTCGCCTTTTTTAAACAAGGGTTTAATCTTAGTAATTTTCATCAACTGTGGATATTCTCCGGTAGAGATTACCAAGTTAAAGATATGCAGGAGAGGTTTGGTAAGCTCTTCTTTGCAGTATTTAATAAGCATATTAGAGAATTCATCTATTCCGGAAGATTTTTTGGATTTTAGTTGGGTAATGAGTTTTTCAATCTGTTCCTCAGTAGCATGTTTAACCATTATTGTTTCTAAGACTGACTTAAGAGATTTAGTCGAAAATTTATCTGACTTAATTCCTCCTGATATTACCTTGGATACGTTTACATAATAATTATTAAAAATTTCTGCTATTTTACCGGGTTCAGTACATATAACATCCTGATTTACTAGTTCAATGTCCTTGGTCCTTTGAGCTTCCCGAGCTTTGGAAGTCATGGAGGTAATAATGCGCCAGGTTTCCCTGGACACATTCTCCGAACTTTGGATCATATTATCATAATGTTTTTTTACATTCTTGTTACATACATGTCTTAACTTAAGTTTACATTTTCTAATAGTATTTTGAATGGCTTCCTTATTACCCATTTTTTTATCTAAGGCAAATTGAAGAAGTTCTATAAGGTCATTATAGCTATGAACTTCAGCATTCCATCGAATCTTTTTAGTTGATTTAGTAATAGCCACAGACTCAACTATTGGACAGGCCAAGTTTAAACAATGACAAAGAGTATTTATAAAAAATTCATATGCTACATTTACAGAATCTGAGTCCAAAACCTCATCCCAAGTTTCCTTGCTGAGGTATAATTTAAGTTCCTTTAAAGTAATCGGATTAATTCTTCTCTTGGCTTGCTTAATCTTAGGTGGTAGAACATTACTAGGAATATGCCATTTAACAAACACAAGTTTATGGTCAGATATTTTTTCATCAAGAACTGAAATTGTAAAGGCTGATACATTAACATTTACAAAGATATTATCAATACATGTTTCAGTTTTTTTCCCCTTTCTAGTACTGACATTAATAAGCGGATAATAGTTAAATGCATTCATTATTTCCTTAAGGGCTCTTGTTTCATTTGATTGTTCTAGCATATTTATATTGAAATCTCCTGCTATAATTGTTTGTGAACTATCCAGGGTTAACATAAGATTTTGGAGATGGGAGTAGAAACTATCCAGTCTATTTTTTCTAGTTGAGTCCTTATTACTTGAGGGGGACCTATATAGTCCAATCACATTTATTATAGAATTACATACAGTGATTTTTATCCCAGTTATTTCAAAAATCTCCTGTTCTGCCAAATTATTAACCGCTAATAGAGGTTTCACTTCTTTGATATATTTATCTCTTACTAAAATCATCACACCTCCCCCTCTTAGGTCTGCTCTTTCGAAACTAGTAATTATGGTAAAATCAGGAATAACAAAGCTTTCTATTTCGGTTGATGATAGCCAGTGCTCAGTAAATATAACTATATGGGGTTCCATATCTTGCAATAATTTTACTATTATATTTCTCTTTCTTTTAATTGCCCTTACATTCAAATTTAATATTCTAATTTCTTGTTGTACACTAGGTTGGTTACCTCTTGTCATTCGATTGCGTTGTTGGTGATTGGTGTTGGTTTCTTTCAAGGGTGCGTTGGAGTCGTCAGTTCTTCTTAGAAATTTTGCTGTGCTGTTTTCAGGATTATATTTGCTAATTTTAACTTTCCTTGTTGATTGAGATGTAGACCTTGCTGGGTATAATCCTCTCTTGTGAGAGCAGGATTTATATCGAGGAAGTGTATTCTTTCTGGCCATTGGGATACTTTTTTCTTTTCTTCGCAGAATTTGGCAAGTTCAATATTAAATTTATCTATTGCTGGATTGTAGTCGACCTTATCATGTCTGAATGGTACAGATAGCATGATGACGTTAGTGTGTCCCGCCTGTGACAGCATATTGTTTCTATCCTCCCAACATTCCCTCTTCAGCACTCCTTGAGTCTCCTTGTCTGTGGTAAAATCATTAGTTCCTGCACAAAATACTAGGAAGTCTTTAGGTGTTAGGTGGGACGTCTGCAGGTTAAGATCCTTTGCTATTTCTGTGGTGGAGGCTCCTCTTTTTGGTGCCGCATAACAAGTAAAGTTTTCATTTGCCTGTTGAGTGAGGATTTCCCCCATGCTTCTTGCATGGCTATCTCCCAGTAGTTCTAGTTTTGGCTTGTTGGACTTTGGATACTTGCTCTTTTTTCCTCTCCATTTTTCTTGGTAGTCTTTTTCGTCATCATCTGTCAATGTGAGGACTTCCACTATTGTTTGAGAATTAGTAAAGGTTGATTTTAGCAGTTTCATCGTGGTTTCCCACTGGATTCCATCTAGTCCTGCTCCTAGCATTGGTAGCACTAGTTTTTTTATACCCAGGTTTTTACAGACATTGGGAAGATTTTTAATTGTTCTCTTGAAATCTTTTAAAGCTGGCTTGTCTTTTGATTTCTCTTTTGTGATCAGGTGCAGGATAAAGTTGTCTTTGTTCTTTTGGGCTAAGATGTCACCCGCTTGGCCTTCCAGCTCCAGTAGTTCCTTATGACTTTTAACATGTTTCATAAAACTATTGTAATTTGAATAGCTTCTACTGCAATTAGAAAAACAGCAAGTCAACGAACCATTATTTACAATGTCTGAGTGATAAAAGTTAAAATGGGCTAAAAATGCCTTGCCATCAGAAAACGCTGTGCGCTTCACACACTCCGAGCACAAAAACATGGTGAAAAAATAAAAACTATTACAAAACAACAGATTCTAAATACCAAGTAGATTCATGACTAGGTAATTATTTGCTTAGCTGCTGTTTGGTACATAGTAAAACATTTAGAAATCTTACAAAACAATATGATACAAGAACAATCATATGAAATTAAAAAAAAAAAAAAAAAAAATCTAAATAGCAATGAGATTCATTACTGATTATTTGCTTGAGCTGCTTTATGGGCATCTAAGCCCTCCAGAAAGTCAGAAACTGTAGTTATGTGCTTATCACCAGGCAGCGAAATGTCATATAAAGCACTCTGCAGTAGCAGCCAGATATGTTCCGCTTCAGGTGGGTAACCACAATTCAGAGCAAAACAGGTCTTAAAACAGACATCAAGAGCTGATGTGATGCTCGTCATTCTCCATGGCACTTCGTTGACGATGACATACGATGCTCTGGTGGAATTCTCACCTTCTCCTCCAACAGTTGCAATGTATGGCTGAATGGGGGCTCCGAACTGTAGGTACCTCTCCACCCGCTTCTTTTTAGCCTCCTGGAAGTCTGCAGCACCCTGCAATATAAAAGTTTCAGTTATGAGGCATATCACGTTGAATAAATAATTTTAAAAAAATTTAAAATTTTCTTTTTTCATCTAAAGAAATGGATTAAAGATATGGAAATGAACTAACACTGGCTTAGGGACAAAGTGCAGCAGAAAGTACACTCATTATCTGATTGCCCAAGTGGTGCCATAGTGTTGGTAAATACAACAGATGGCAAATTTGAACAAATATATCCAGCCCATTCTACCCCTTCCCCTCCCACCCTCTCAATTCAGATGCATCATGAGACAGTCACCATTAGAAAATCAATTAAGCTGTTTGTACATATGACTTAAGACTAGCACTGATAATTACCCCCTCCCCCAGAACAGACTACTGCACAGCAAAACCAACCAAAACAGCCAGACACAGAATCCACTAAATGCACTTTGGAACCCATACTCACTGGAACATGTAGCATGAAGGCAGATCGTGCTTCGTCAGATGAGGGTTTCAGAGTTACTCTCCCAACCTTGACCCTTGATTTCAGCTTGCAGAGTACTGGCAGGACTTGCAAAACCACAAAATCCTTTTCAGCTACAATGAGATATTATATGAACTTAGTCAGCTGGTTAAGTAAAGGCACCTACAGTATATCAAGTCTAACTGGAGTTAAACTTACCTTCATTGTCACCTGCAGAATCCATTGAGGCTTTAAATTTTTGAAATACTTTCTTGTCAGGGCAATTGGGGCGCTCAATAAGTTGATACTCCAATAATTTCTTAACATATGAAGAAAACATTAGCCAGTTGGCCATCAAATTGTTGCCCTTCCCTCGTAAGCTCTCATACTGATCCTTCATTACATCCGGAAGGATTTCAAAGTCATCCAGCACCTGACAGAATTATATTAATGTGAATTAGAAAATCACAACACGCACCAATGCACACAACTTGCAAGAAGAAACATACCAGTTGAAATGAGCTAGGCAGTTTTAGAATGTTAAACCATTTGTCAACATAAACTGCTGGTGTCATCTTTTCATCCAGAAAGAGGCCTTTTAACCTTAGGTTGGCACACATCCGCCAATGCAGCTGGACTTGCTCAAGAGGTTCAAAATTCCGTTTCAACCACTCAACTGCATTATTCTCTTCATTAGTGCCAGTCACTAAAATTTAATTAGAGCACAATTAGGAGCACAATATAGGAAAAAAAATTGATCTCAAATTTCCATAAAATTTACCTGTGACAGAAGGCAACCTGCCCTCCTTACTGGATTTTTTACCTCGAGGGAGCGCTCCTATGTTTCGAAGACAAGTCTTAGCATTTTTGACTCTGTCATACACCTTCCCTTTTGCACACCTCTGGGAAATGCTTTCAGTGTAGGGAGCAGCAAACCAAGTTGAGGCCTAGAGGAGAATCAAGTAAAAATTTTAGAGATGCTTATCATGCTCATAAAAAATATATTGAGCAGCACAGAAAATATTCACTACTGAAAAATACCTTTTCTGATGGGAACAATTTACATATCTTAACAGTTAGATTTTCATACTGTTGATGTGTTGGACTAAAATAAAAGAGAAGGAAGAAGTAAATAGATAAATACAATGAATCATTTGCAGTTAAAGCAATTCTAGAAAATTATGTTAATAACTAACAATTCTGTTTGTGTAAGGAGCCATGGCACAACTTTGTTCAGAATCAGCCCCCTGTCCGAATCGTCGAGCCTCTTATTATCATTTTGGAACCTCGTAAACACACAAGATGTAATCGTATCCTCATTAAGAAGCTTTGCAAGATCCTGGAATAAAAAACAAGAAATTGAAATTACTATGCACTGTGAAACATTGAAAGAAACACGAACAACATAAATTGAACTGTAACACTTACTAATTCAGCTATGCACTTGTCAGCTCTGAATTTGACCCTTCTCTGGCATCCAACCTGGCCAACATCAACTAACGGTTGAACATGAGTAGCTCCCAGCTCCTTAGACTGCTCGTCATCAGGACCTGAGTTAGAGCTGTTCACCTGTAAGACACAATAGGTTAAGTAGTGTCAGACAATACTTATTTGCAACACTCAAGACATACCCACAATTTATTCTGTAATATATGTGAAGAATGAAAGGTGACCCCCCCCCCCTTTCCCTCTCTCTTCCACTCCATCTGTTCCTGTTCCCCCTCCCTCCATCTCTCTTCCCCCTCCCTCTCCTCTAGTCCCCCCCCCCTCCCCATCTCTTATCCCTAACTCTGTCTTACCACCTCTAAAATACATGGCAACACTAGGAGATACCTATAGTTTTACTTTCAATATTAGGATAGGGTGAGGGGCGGGGGTACTTACAAATAATTGACCCTCCCACTGGGGAAAGTGAAGACGGTGGTGAGGTGGGGGCAGAGAGACAGAGTCAAAAGTTCAGCGGCAGAGATACACATGGAGAAGGGGAGACAGAGTGACAGAGGCAAAGACAGAAGGAAAGGGGCAGGAGGTGAGAATGAGACAGAAGAGGTGGGGAGGGGGGATCAAGAGATATACAGTTTACCTTCGTCGGGAGGATAAAAACAACAATATGCAATCGGGTTTTCTTTGCATAATTGTTGCAAAAAAAAAAAAGTTAAAAAGTTAAGGATCGTTTTGTTTGATTTCTAATATGTAAAAACAATTACAATAGAAACTTTGAGAAAGTAGCAAGAAAGAAAAAAATTATATATATACTTCAGCAAAAATCTTATGACACATAGAAGTCTCTAATATTGTCGTGAAAATTGAGAATGCCACTCTTTCAAAAATCAAGATTTTGATAAACATTTCTTTGCATTAACTCACCATTACATCTGTGTCGTCAGGATCTGACTCAGTATCACTCAGCTGCTGACTTCTACGTTTCCTCTGCACTCTTGGTCTTGGAGTTGTTTCAGGTGCAGCAGTGGACACAGGTGATATGGTCGTTTCAGGTGCAGCAGTGGACACAGGTGATACATTAAGCTGAGACTTTTCACCCTCAGAAGATGAACCACCAACATCCTGTTGATACAACCAAATACACTGATTACACACACACACAACCTCCCTAAAACTGATAGGAAAGGAAAAAACCTTAACAATTTCACTTACCATTGAGGTGCTTTTCAAAAACTTGTTGAGTTTCAGCTCGAAAGTCAATGGGACCCCTGGTGGGAATTCAGTTGGAGGAAACAAGTTCTGGATTTGCCGCCTCGTCAGCTCCAGGAAACCCACTCCATCAACCCCATTTTCTGGAAAGGAACAGTAGCTATGAGCACTAATCAAAAACGGCCATAATAAAAAACAAAGGCGCCCTTTCGTTGTCCCAACTACATACAAGCCAGCCAGCCATCCACACAAATGACGGACGCAATAGCGTATTCCGCTGAACCCCAGAACGGAAGTAGGAAGAAGGCAAGGAGTACTAAAAGATGGGTGAGGGGGAGGTGGGACTGTGTCCGTTTCCGTCCAACACGTCTCCCCTCGCCCATCCTTTTGTACTTCTTGCCTTCTTCTCACTTCCGTTCTAGGGTTCAGCGGAATACCCTATAAAGGGGAGTCGCGCGGACCGGACAGTGGAAGCAAAACAAAAATAGAACGGCTGCACACTTAATAAGTTGGGCGATTAGCGAAGCCTCGTACTGCACAAACTTAAAACATCAAAATAGAACGAGGGGACTCTCTCGATAACCGCCCGAGTAGCAAACGGGCGGTCGTCCGGACGTCTCTACCCCCCCATGGAGCAAACCGAGAACCCGCAAGCAGCGCGACGGAGAAGGAACTGAGCCCAAACTTCGGTCGTATCGGCCAGACAAACGAAGAAACGGCACGAAGACACGGAGTACGCGGAGCAAAAAGAAGCGGGTGCTGACGAAGACCTTTGCGCCCCCCGCCAGGAGGGCGGGTGAGCCGGAAACCAAAACCACTACCCTTTCCCTTACAGCGGTCTAGGAACCCGACGGAGTGGTGTCCACCTGGGGTTGTCCTTCATACGACACGGGCGCACCACGAAGCGGGCGAGACCACCCTGGCGGGAGTCACGACCCCGTCAGGCGTAACTTAGTCGAGAACGGGGGGCTAACGCCCCCTCCAGTTGAGACGGAGAGCGTCTCTTAGACTGATACCAACCAACCAACCCCTTCCCCTCCCCCACGTCCGTTTGAGTCCACTTTCAACCCCCCCCCCCCCCCCCCCCCACGTCCGTTTCAGTCCGCTTTCACCCCCCCCCCCCCCTTTACGTCCGTTTGAGTCCGCTTCCGACCTACCTCCCTCCCCACTCGACCACGCACGTACCTTATGAACGGCCTCAAAGGCGGAACACGCGATCAAGTTTTTAAATAATGACTAAGAAAAGACTCAACAGAACTTGGAAACTGCCTCGCGATGTTAGGACAAAGTTGGATCCAGCAGGCATGCGACTAGACTCGCATCTTCACGTACTTACTTTGCAAATGTTCCTGAAACTGCCGAAGCCCCGTCAGCTCCAGCAGGTTCCTGAGTCCGTCCGATGTATCGTCTTCCTCTCCCCACATCTTGTTGATGCTCACCCCGAACCGCACCGGCACCGCACGAGTCGAGACGCGTCTGCCCTCGACGACCGACTGAGACTGACTGGCGTGGCGTGGCTGCGGGGACTGCGCGGAGAGCCAGACGAGCCGAGACGGGCGAAGCGGCGCGGCGGGCGAGCGAGCCGGCGCGGGCGAGGGGAGTGGTGGTGTGGTGGTGGCAAGGTGGCGAGACAGCATTGTTGCTGCCAACTGACGTCTCTCTCGCACTCATAGCCACAGCCAGTCCGACTCTGGCTAAAGGGTTATTCCCTGCGCGCTGAATAGATGAGGACATATCGCTTCGGCAGCGGGATAGAACTGTATATGGGCGCCGTTAAATTTCCCATCGGCGGCGGCGTTCAGGGAAATACTGCCCGGCGGCCAGTCGGCTTGTCCATGTCGGAATTTCACTTGTATTTGAGCGGGAAACAAGACGAGAATCTAGTGCTTCGTACATGTTAAGGGCATATTTAGATACAAAACTAAATCTGAACACGGCACACCAGGCGATCGGAAGTAGTAGGCTAGGTTGGCGAGCTGGCTCGCGTAGGAAATAGGAAAGTGAGAAGGAAAACGGCACGGAGATAAGGTGTCATAGGAATCCAAGCCGCGCCGTTGTATTTTCTTCGGCGGCGGCAGCGTGCCGTTCAAAGCCGGCGGCGTGGCGTACCGGCGCGGCGCCCGTCTCTAGATGCAACAACGATTTGGCCTAAATAGAATCCCGAAACAGAAGTCAGAAGTCGCAACGAAGAAGAACGCAGCACAATGTATCAGAAATCGAGTGATTTTTTTGAAGAGCGGGGTTCGGAAAACGCGAGTTTTCATACTTTGTCCACCGTTTTTCTCCGTTACGACTTCTCACTTCCGCTTTCGGCTTCTCCGGAGTACTATATTTGTAGTTTTCTGGGTCCCAACCTGCCGCCCAAGCGTTGGACCTCCTAAGCCTTTGTATATTCTTCATTTAATCAAACTTCACTTGTTTAAAGAATAGCGTATTCTAAAATTAACCATGTGTTTCAACCCAATCATATGTTTCGTTGAAGAATACCATTTCTTATTTCAAGTATAAACCAGCGTTTCAACCAAGAAAGTTATACTTAAAACAAGAAAAAGTAGAGCAAAACTATTTCTATTCTTAATTTAAGAAAACATTTTTCTGAGAGTCTCTGGCACCAGCGCGGCGGCCGCGTTTTCCATGTGAGGAACCGCTGCCACCGCCGCCGCCGCCGCCGCCGCCTCCGCCTGGACCACCGCCTCCACCTCCGTGGCCATGGTGGTCATCATCACTATGACCATTTCTACCACCATGGCCACCCCTTAGTTTTCCGGCTGCAGTGGAGCTAACCCAGCAGCAGCCCTTAGCTTGTTGGCCACTTCCAAGATGTCACCATCAAGTGCTCCTCCAAAGGTAGCTAAAACTTTGTGCAAGCTTTCTCCTTCAGGTGCATGGTGATGTGTCACACCAAATGGAGTAAGGTCAATGTCCGTATCAAGGTTAGCTGCTGCCAATGCCCTACAAAATACGGTCCATCCGTTACTCTCGTCTTCGTAAGTTGCCATTGCTTCCTGTTGGAAAGCAGCAGCTTCGGCCAGCTTAGATTTTGCATGCATGGAAGTTACATATATCCCAACTCTTTGTGCTATGCTAGGGACGCCTGAGGTTTGTATTTGATTCTCACCTGTTAGATAGTATGACCCAATATGATATAAAGCCCCACCTTCTTCAATTCTCTTGCACTCATCCAGAAATGTGCCACAGTCAGTAAGCCTAGGGAATGCTGCAATGTAGGGTGTTCTAGCAATCCTCTTTAAACCCTCTTTGCAAGCGCCGAATTTTGCAGTACCTGCAGGATAAGTTGAACTCCTCAACTCAACATCTTTAGTGGTGGTCCAGTTCTTGCCTGCCATAGCCTGATGGGGGTATGTTTCCATGACATTTTTGTAGCCAACCTTCCTCAAGATAAATCTAGTAGAAGCCCAGTGACCTACCATGTGTACATCTGAAGTACCCTGCTCAGGCGAGATCAAATTGTTGTCTGCTATCTTCTCCCAGGTCAACTTATATATTTTCTTAGCATAGTGTGACAATGTACCACCACCTGTGTGATGGTTACTTTGGAAATAAGTCACCTTTGTTGCCACTATTTGCAGGAGGGCATCTACATGTTTCTTGTCTGCAATTAGTTGTTTAATTTTCCCTCTAAATGCTTCTTCATTAGCCTTTGCAACAATCCTATTTTCAAAAATAGTATCAATAATTACATCGCAGTCTGGAGCATTATGATCAAGATGCACCAAGCCAAAGACTTCCACAGCAATTGCAGAGGACAACACTAAATCTTCATGTATTGACCCGTTAATCAGAGAGGCGCTGGCAGCAGCATACAAAACTCTTTTGTCAATATTTCGCTCAGTTTCAGGCGCAAGATGGAGCTTCTTTGATATATCGAGAGATTTATCAGTGCCCACAGCTAACCCGACTTCATACTCCCCATCAATAACTGGCAACTCTAATTCAGTTATCTTTAGCTTACTGCCACTCATAACAGCACTACACAATTTGCTTATTCCCCTCCTACTGTAATCAATTTGAGCCACATATTTTGCTGCAGGCATGTGGAATTCAGATGAAACATCAGAATCTGATAAGTAACTGCAACGTCTTTCAGGGTTTCCTGGCAGTGCTTCTGAGATGCTAACTCTATCAGCTGTAGGATCCCATTTTAGCTGTATACTAGTGCTTGTTGAGGGAGTACTGTCAGGGGTTGCAGGCAAGGGGTCAAATGCTATAGGGCTGACGCCATCTAAATGTAGGTCTTCAAAATTATCTACAATTCCAGTACTGTGCTTATCCTCATGGCATTCTGAATATATACTCTCATCACTATGGAAAATCCTAGGAGTACGGGCCCTATAAGTGGCATTATTTGGATCACTGTCATAGTCTTGGGATTCTCCAAAACCCTCATAGAAGCCACTCGAACCTGGGCCAGGCTGCCTGTCTCCATCACTGTCACTTCCATCACTGTCGCTAGGTCCAGGGCCAGCACCTCCTCCCCCGCTGCTACCTCTCCCGCCGAGCCCACCACAAACTTTCTGAGTCCAGATTTAATCCAAAAAAAATTTCCAGTAAATTCAAAGTGATGAAATTAACTACAGAAGCAAAAATATAGGATTTTACGTTGGGCGCCAAATGTAGCGCGACACGTGGTGTAGTGTGAAACCTACGGCCCGGCGGCTAGCCCAGGACCACGTGTGCGTTACTCCTAATGCAAATTACTACTAATTCTGGACGGAAAATGATTGTGTTGGGATCGGGACACTGGCTCACACCGAAAATACAAAGCGGCTTCCGAAAAGGGTTGCAGTTAAATACTATTTTATTACTTACTTAAGTACACAGGGGCAGCGACAAAATCTCCCTGAAACAGTGTCCTATCGGCTGGTGGAATCTTCTTACTTCTTGACTGTAGTACTGCTGGAAGCGGAGTGAGAGGGAGCCAAGGGCCAGGCGACACAGCTCGCCGCTGCCCTGTTCCAGCGCGGGCCGTCCCTACGGACCGGCTCGGCTCCGCTCGGCTCGGCTCGCATGGCGCGGTCGGCCGCTGGCGGCTGCTCCCACCTCACCGCCTGTTAAAGCGAAGTCTCGATACCGTTGCACTTCGGTTGGCGATACTGCGCCGGCGCACCGCGCGCGAAAATATGAATTTATTTTATGTACTGCGGGTCGTTGTCAGTGGTCTGACAACACAACGTCGGCTGCCTCTCCATATTTCCCGTCCGCGAGCGGCCAGCCAGCGGACGCCTCAGCCGGGACTCTGCCGACAGCGCTGCGGGTGGCGAAACTCCGCAACACAACTCGCCTCACACCTCGGCCCACGGGGACTGTCCCAGTTTTCAATAATTTATAAAACACTACTGTCTCCGAATCACGATAAAATTTGTATGTGGGCCAGCTTCAGTCTTTCCTGAGTCTGGCGCGCACAGTATTTCTATGATCTAGTGGCCAGGAGCGAAGGGCAGGCAGGAACCCTGAGACCCTGCATTTCTTGTTACTTCTCCTGAGCCTAATCCTCTCTAGACTCTAGCTTCTTCTCTGCCGTACCTTTTTACACGACAGGATATGGTTGAGCACGCTGGAGCGAAATCGGTTGTGATTCGAAGTTCAGACACTGACGTGGTTGTCCTTGCTGTGTCCTATTGCCATCATCTTTTAAAGTTTGGTCTGGAAGAACTTTGGATACAGTACGGAACTGGAGCGAAGAGAAGATACATTAGTGTGAATGACATCTGCAAGGAACTTGGGCAAGAGAAGTCAGTTGCCTTACGCGGGTTTCACGCCTTCACTGGCTGTGATTACGTATCCTTTTTTGGTTCCAAGGGGAAGCGTACCGCGTGGGCTGCATGGACTGATGACGAAACGACGCAGGCCTTCAATAAAATGTCAAATCCATCGTCATGTCAGCCTGAAAGTCTTCTGCCTGTATTAGAAAAATTCACTGTGAGGATGTATGGGATTAAGAGTGATGAGGTACTAACTATTCAATACAGTCTTCTTCATTTTATATTGCATCAATTTTAATTTATAGCATTTTGGGTACAGGATCAAATAGGAGTTAATCAGGCTCGAAAAGACCTCTTTGCTGCGGAGAGCCGCCATATTGCGGCCCTGCCGCCAACACAAGGAGCACTTTTACAACATACTATGAGAGCTGCGTACGTCGCCGGGCAGATATGGGGCACAGCAAACAGCCAGAGTAACGTACCGCGTCCCACTCCAAATGGCTGGGGTTGGACTCTCATCAATGGACAATTGAAAATAGTTTGGACTACCTTACCTGAAATTTGGGAGGCCGTTAGGGTGCTGGATCGGTGCGGCTGCCAAACAGGATGCATGACCCAGAGGTGCTCTTGCCAGAGATTCTCCCTGCCTTGTTCTCCGGCCTGCAAAATCTGCAAAGGAGCGTGCAGCAACAAGAGGTACGCACAAAATGATCCAGACACCTGACACTCAATGCATTAATAACGATTTACATAATAATTTTCCTTTTCACAGAAGACAGCAACAGTCTACCAGACATCTTCGGCGATGACTAATAATCTGTCCTATTTTTTCGACAATTTTAATTTTTGATCTATCTTATGTATATGTAGCATAAGATTTGAAATAAGTATTCATGTACTTAAAACTTTACCACTATATAACTAATAACTGAACTAAGTAAGTTTATAATATTTTTGTATCATTTTGAACTTAAAGACGTGGTGAAACTCACCCTCTAAAGATGAATGCCGTCACTATTTGGCTCCCCAAATCCTGAAAAATATCAAACAGACAGTTTGGACAGATATGCTCACTTTTCTGGACGTATATAACATGTTATACTCACCAAAAACTTGACCCCGCAGTGACGCGTGCTTCTCGATTGATGAAAATTGGCAAACAGTTCAGCGTTTTTTCAGATTGGCAGAATCGGAGGAATATTTTTGGAAATCTTTCAACATTACTATAGTTTTGAGCACTTCCGGTTGTGCAGTGTCATTGGCGGCCTCACAGGCGTACTCTCCGACCCCGGAAACCATGAAAACGACACCAAGCTCGATGATTGTAGAGAGTACTGTTTGAACTTCGGCTCCTTTAGGCGCCATATTGGCGATTTCCGGTACTTCCGGTGGAGGAAACCGAAATCTTTTGTCACTTTTGGACTCTCCGACCCCGAAAACCTTGGAATCGACACCTCACTTGGCCTAGTGGACTATTTGATCTAAAACTGCGGAATTTCGTAAAATTTTCCAATACGGCGGCGATTTCCGGTACTTCCGGTAGCCCAAACTGAAATCTGACATTGGCATCGTGTTCGCCGACCTCGATTTAAGGTAAGTAGACACCAAGTTCACCTGTCTAGGACGATTTCGAATTTTTGAACACTTTTAACGTTAACCCCCCCCCCCCCCCCCCCCCCCCTTCTCGAGTCCTAAGGGAAATTTTGAGATGGGCTTCGGGCCAAATCGACCATTTGGGTCTTAGGAACACGTGTGCCAAGTGGCTTGCTTGTAGACAGATTTGCAACGTAGTAGGGGCTTTGGCGTCTACATTTCCGGCACTATCCGCAAACGCCGCCGGCAGGCCAAGCTGGCCAAGTCCCCCTGTCGAACCGAGGTGCCGGTGTAGCGCAGCAGAACTGGCACCGAGGTTGACGGAAGGGACGGGCCAGCTTGTTTAAGCTCAGTTAAACCAAACGATTTAGACAATGCACTAAGTGGCATAGTGAGGAACATAAGGGAGTCGATAAACTTCCAGTTTCTCACTTTCATACAAATTATTTTAGCCCCTTGCAATACGAGCTCTGGTTTCAGTTTACGAGCAAGTACCTCTTGAAGCACGAAAATGCCGTCAAAACTCTTGGCATTACGTGCCAGAAGCAAAATCTCTGTCTTAGCCGGGAAAGACCGTAAAATGTCAAGAAACTGACCCATAACACTGATGTTAGGATCGTCCAAGTTTTGAAATATATGCTGTCTATTGTTGCACACCGTGCAGAAGTAATCATTTTGAGGAATGTCAGAAAACGTGTCACACACGGCCTGACACACCAAGAGGTTAGGCTTACAAAGGTGTCAGCTTTTCCCTCAACCGGGTCGCACTGAGTAGTCTCTACATCATAGTAGACCGTCAGATAGCGCGTGCTGCCACCTAACGGCGGTTGTCAGAACTAACCCTCACCTATAAATGAGACGACAGCGGCCGGGAAGGTCATCAGAATTCAAATCGTTTGTGTAGTGAACGCTTATTAAATTTTAGCTATGGCTTATGCAGTGTGCGATATGCAGATGTTGAGAGATCAGGACGGACAAATGCTAGTGAGAGAGTTTGCTTTGTACTCAGCATCAGAGTATGGTGATGTGTGTAATGTTGTAACTTTCAAACCGCCTTATGAACAAATTTATCTACCAAAAGATGTCAGGCGCCATAACACTTTTGTCACAGCAAGAATTCATGGCTTAGACTGGTATGATGGTGACTCTGAATACAGTAAATTAACAGAGACTATTGCCGCTATGACAGCACCATTTTTTTATCTGTATGTTAAAGGTGAAGAAAAGAAATCTGTCCTTTCAACTATTTTGCCATCCATTCCAATCATAAATGCTGAGTTTCTGGAATGTCCAAGATTAAACTCACTGCCAAAATTAGATGCAGCGTGTAACAGTGAGGTTCGCAATAGACACTCTAATTACTCCTGTGCTTTAAAGAACGCCAGGCGTGTTGCTCTGTGGCTTGCCTTCACATTCGGCACTGCAACTCATCACTTCCAGTTTCTTTCGTGTAAAGGTGTTTTTTTTAGTTCGAATTAAAATTGCTAAACCAGAATAAAAACAAATTAAAGTTGAAAGAAATAAAAATTTAAAAACTGGAAAAACAAATATAAAAAGCAAGTTTGTGGTTTTGAATAGGCCTCCTGGGGATAGGGTTATCCACGTAAAATAAAAATCCTAACGACTGCAGCTAGCTTGGCTCTTGGGCGCAGTTGGAAATAGCTAGCAAAATTAAGTGAGTTGATCGTTTGTTTGAACGATTTAAAAGCTGACCAGTTACGATGCCAGACTCGTAAAAAGACTGAAGTTATCATTCGTGTGAGGTAGTGAAAGGAAAATCAATTCAAAATACAACAGAGTTTCAGATGCAAGTTTAATTAATATAACAAAAATACTGAATGCCTTGAACTGATAAAACAAATGTATGGCTTTACTGCCAACATGGGCAGTGGAGGGGCTGGGGTGCCTTGAACTGATAAAACAAATGTATTGCTTTACTGTCGAGGTGGGCAGTGGGGTGGCCGGGGGTCGCACCGCCGCTCCCACGGCTCACTGCCGCCCTGCACCCCCCACGGACGTGGGGTGAACCTCATTGCTTGTTGCAGCTGGAAGCGCGGGCCTGGGGCTCGAAAGCCGCCCGCAAATGAAGATGGAGGCCTTGCGTTCACCGCATGTACTCGAGGACTGTGGTCTGCCCATCCACGCCCAGGCTAGGGAGCCCCGCGGGCCCCTCGAAGCAGCACCTTACTTCTTCCTTCGGGTCGTGGACCCCGTCGCTCGCGAACGCTCTGTAACAACCGAGAACACTGCTCGTTAATAATCATTAAACTCAAGACATCCAGTAAAGTATGAGATGTGAGAACTAACCACCCTGTGCTGCACCGTCGGCCCGACTACTGCAACAGGGGCGGGGTGAGGGTGGCTCGCCACAAGCTGTGGGGCCAGCCGGCGGACCGCGCTGGCCACCACGCGGTCGAAGACACTCTGAAACAAACATGTCAGGGAAATTGAAATCCGATATGACAATAAAACGTGAGCTCGTAAGGTAGATGTAACTTACGACATGCGGCGCTGCCGGTGCCGCAGGGGCGGACCCAGGGGCAGGGCCAAGGGCAGCGGCAGGGCCAGGGGCAGCGGCAGGGCCAGGGGCTGAGCCAGGGGCAGGGCCAAGGGCAGGGGCAGGCCCAGGGGCAGGGCCGGCGACAGGGAACAGCCTCTGTAAAGGAAACGTGACTGTAAGTCACTTCGTAATAAGACATAAATATGGAGGAAGCGTGCGAGAACTCACCCTGGGGAGGCCTGCACTCCCCTGCGGGGGGTGCTCTCTGCCACAGGGCGAGGCAGGGCAGGGGTGGCACCGCTGCTGCTGGCACTGCTGCTAGTGCAGCTGCTGCTACTGCTGGTAGCTGGAGCTGGTGGGGGCGGCAGCGGCGCTACCGGCGCCCTCACCCAGGGGCTGGAGCACGCCACCTTGAATCGGGCAAAACATTAATGAGTGTCGTGTATATGAGAAATTAGGAGCGAATTCGACCCTTCCGCCCAGCAGCTGAAAGCGCGAGCTTGTCGGAACAGCTGATGAGTGGAGGGGGCGAAACGCGGCGTAAAAAAGCCGTCGCATCGTATTGTGTTTTAAACAAAACACAAGACAGTGCCACGGCTTCCATGTGCGCAAATCGATAACGCATGGTTAAACCGAGGTTCGATTCCCCGTCACTTACGCACGTTGAGACGACGGACGGCGCAGGTTCGGTCGAAGTGGAGAGAGGGCACGAGGGTGTAGTTCGATCTTCGAGCAGGTCGAAGTGGAGAGACGATGCTAGACGACGCCTTATAGATAGGCCAGCCCGCGCGACATGGGTGCACGGAGGGCTGCTGTCGCCACGCAGTTAAGGACGATCCCTACAGCACAGCTGTGCTTCGAGCGCATTCAAGGCCAAGTTCACCTCGCCGTGAGTGGGGAAGGAGCGAGAAGCTCCGAGGGTGAATACGCTGTCGCTACCACTGCAACACTTCTTTGTTCGAAGGAGACGCTTGGCTCGCCACGGCTGTCTGGCGTGGCATGTCCTGCCCCAAACGACGCTACGAAGGCGTCTCGTTTCATCCTTCTCGCACCCATGGCGGCAAACGCACACTGAGGCTCACACAAACGCGCGCGGACACACGACTCGGCAACAAGGAGCACACGCGTTAAAACACCGTCACAAAGGACATAGTCAACAGACACGCACGGCACTGTAACAACCACTTAACAAGTGAGAAAGATTGTGGCTGAAACTCAGAAAACGAAGAACGCTCATATTAAATAAAATAAGTAAACCGTCCTGCAACCTACCGCGTCCTCGTCGACCAGCCTCACGGCCCGCCGATGCGGTCTCCATGGCACCTGCACAAAGAGGTGCGCCGGCGGACGGCGTACCTCACATAGGGGAATCTCCTCCTACAACAAGGGGGATAAGTGCCTCACCGATGCGGTCAAAGGCAACGTACTCGCAAGGGTACGAATAAATTTTCTCATGCTTTCTAGCGCTTGAAAAGAGGACGCTACAGTAACCCCCACCCGCTAAAGGATTGCGCAAGGACACGGTACTATCACAACACTTAAGGGATTGTACTTACCTCGTCATCTGATCTGTAGAGCTCCCCGCTCACATTCAGATCCAGTGACACCTCGGACAACTCACTGATGGTGGAGCTGAGCTCCAGATCCGCAGCGAGCTGCTCCCTGGCGTCCATGGCTGCCGGGCATTGCACTGCTTCCTCTCCACACGCCACGAAAGCTCAACAACGTCTGAGGCGCTGGCCAGTCTCGCTGCCTCACCACCGCGTCGCTGGTGGCTGCGTTGTGAAAACTGTTGGCTGCACCCTCCAAAGACAGTCATGTCCCAGTCGGGGACGTCAGCGTGACTGCGCACAAATTCCGCCGGAGCACTGCACTTGCGTGGCATCCCGAACGAAACCAGCCGTTCCCGCACTTGCTGTACTGGAAGAATTTGTTGTTCGATTTGGGGAACTGCCTCTTGATTTTCATCAAGTACCTCCTCGACACCTTCAGATTGACCTTCCTTATTTTTTACAGCTGCGTACAAGACATTGATTTTGACTACTTGAAAAAAATTAACAAAATTTGATCTGAGCCTTATAAAGTTTGCCACGAAATAAATGTGGAGGGTGTGCTCCAGCAACGGATTTGGAATGCATTGGTGGCCAGAAGCTGTTCTTTGGGGGATGGCTGAGCGGCAGGTCTGGCACCAGTGTTTCCCTCGCCGGTCTTGGAGAAATAACGCCACTCTTGACGCGTCGAATCTAGCGCCGTGAGGCACGCCCGCGCCTTTTTCCCTAGAGGAAGAGAACTGAGTCAGAAAATTGTGTTAAAATGCTTTACATTTTCGTCCTGTACATGTTTTTTATTATTTTTTTCATATTATGTTTATTTTGTTCTTAGCCTGCGTGACCCGGTGCTACCACCACCACGGAAAATCCGCTTAGCTGGGGGCTCGTTGGTCTCCTTGCACTCCCGGCGATGTCTCTGTAACAGATAACATACGTCTGTGTTGCTGATTTATCTTTTATAGGTACAGCCCAGGCAAATTTTGAGAACACGTCGATGACGCACAAAATATAGGCGTAGTTATGATTGTCTTCACGCAAAGACTGAAAATCGGTCAGATCAGTCTGCCAACAGTCGTCTATGTTGTCTGCGTAAGTCACATTACGAGGAAAATGTCGCCTAGCAGGCTTGTGCAAGGTGTAAGCATCCTCTCCTTGTAAGAAGGAGTTCACTTTTGCTTTCTCCTCGCCCGTAGCACGCCATAGCTTCCAGGGTGTACTGTATGAGGCAGGGTGGGACGGTGTGTGAAACACTTTACCAAGATTTCCATCCTCCTTTCTGGGTTGTGACACCCTTCTTAGATTTTGGTCTGGGTTTTGGGGCGGGTCGCTTACGCGCTGTGTCTGGCGTGTCGCCACCATGGCCACCACCTGACTGTTTTGCCTGGTGGATAGCGTTTCGTCTTTTATCGTTTCCTAATAATTTCAAGGGAATGTTCATATGTGCCAAGGCCTGAATAAACTTCCCTACTCCTGTAGGCTCGATATTTTTTCGAAATCGTGTGAGATCACTGATCAGATCGATAATGTTGGAGTGGGCCTGCCTTGCACCATCTATGGTCACGGTCCCTGTCGTGTCCCATGTGACTCGTGAGCCAGACTGACACAAATAATCGTAGATCCGCAGTGCCTGCTCCTTATATGTCTTTGGCACCACTGACCCGAGCTGAACACGCATTTGTGTCTCATCGCCCTTCGTATCCTCATTTTTTTCATTCACCGACTCGAGTTGGATCGAAATCGGTTTTCGAGACTCGTTAGAGAAGTGGAGATAACGCTGCAGTGTCTCGTTGTACCTTTCCCACTTTTCAGAGTCATCCACATATTGTTTATTTAAAATGTGACTCATTTCAGAGTCCAGGGCACTCATTTGTATTTGAGGACTAGCTGTGGGAGCATCATGCATTCGAGCCACACTGTCGTGTGGAACGAGAATCATTTTTTTGACGTGATTCATGATAGGAGTGATGGCAACACAGAACTAACCATAGAGAGAAGCAGTGGGAGGAATGCACCTCCCCGCTGAAGAACAGCTTTCTTCTTCACTTGGTAGCCGCTGCCTCCTCCTCTCTGAGCTATCGCGCGCAACTGGTTTCGGTGCTTGCGTAGTTTATTTCGCTGTTCCTCTGATATTTTAATATTTCCAATGAGAAGATTCTCACAGATTTCACAAATTGCGAAAATAAGTGCTCTGTCGGCTTTCTCTAGGATCGCTTTACGCAGGGCTGGCTTTGCTGTTTGCAGAGCTTGCAGCAGCGCCTTATGCGTCTTCACGCTCTGAGACATCGTTCCCGAATGATTAGAGCACACCTTCCAGCCCCCTTTTATACTTTCCCTTGGGGATGTAGATCACATCAGGTTCGTCAGGAAAGATGTGTGTGCGTATGCGCAGATTGTCGAACTGTTTAGGCGTGAAATTAAACAGGATGTAAGTGTGTCCTGCCTGTGTCGCGTGGCCATGGTGGTCATCATCACTATGACCATTTCTACCACCATGGCCACCCCTTAGTTTTCCGGCTGCAGTGGAGCTAACCCAGCAGCAGCCCTTAGCTTGTTGGCCACTTCCAAGATGTCACCATCAAGTGCTCCTCCAAAGGTAGCTAAAACTTTGTGCAAGCTTTCTCCTTCAGGTGCATGGTGATGTGTCACACCAAATGGAGTAAGGTCAATGTCCGTATCAAGGTTAGCTGCTGCCAATGCCCTACAAAATACGGTCCATCCGTTACTCTCGTCTTCGTAAGTTGCCATTGCTTCCTGTTGGAAAGCAGCAGCTTCGGCCAGCTTAGATTTTGCATGCATGGAAGTTACATATATCCCAACTCTGTGTGCTATGCTAGGGACACCTGAGGTTTGTATTTGATCCTCACCTGTTAGATAGTATGACCCAATATGATATAAAGCCCCACCTTCTTCAATTCTCTTGCACTCATCCAGAAATGTGCCACAGTCAGTAAGCCTAGGGAATGCTGCAATGTAGGGTGTTCTAGCAATCCTCTTTAAACCCTCTTTGCAAGCGCCGAATTTTGCAGTACCTGCAGGATAAGTTGAACTCCTCAACTCAACATCTTTAGTGATGGTCCAGTTCTTGCCTGCCATAGCCTGATGGGGGTATGTTTCCATGACATTTTTGTAGCCAACCTTCCTCAAGATAAATCTAGTAGAAGCCCAGTGACCTACCATGTGTACATCTGAAGTACCCTGCTCAGGCGAGATCAAATTGTTGTCTGCTATCTTCTCCCAGGTCAACTTATATATTTTCTTAGCATAGTGTGACAATGTACCACCACCTGTGTGATGGTTACTTTGGAAATAAGTCACCTTTGTTGCCACTATTTGCAGGAGGGCATCTACATGTTTCTTGTCTGCAATTAGTTGTTTAATTTTCCCTCTAAATGCTTCTTCATTAGCCTTTGCAACAATCCTATTTTCAAAAATAGTATCAATAATTACATCGCAGTCTGGAGCATTATGATCAAGATGCACCAAGCCAAAGACTTCCACAGCAATTGCAGAGGACAACACTAAATCTTCATGTATTGACCCGTTAATCAGAGAGGCACTGGCATCAGCAGACAACTCTTTTGTCAATATTTCGCTCAGTTTCAGGCGCAAGATGGAGCTTCTTTGATATATCGAGAGATTTATCAGTGCCCACAGCTAACCCGACTTCATACTCCCCATCAATAACTGGCAACTCTAATTCAGTTATCTTTAGCTTACTGCCACTCATAACAGCACTACACAATTTGCTTATTCCCCTCCTACTGTAATCAATTTGAGCCACATATTTTGCTGCAGGCATGTGGAATTCAGATGAAACATCAGAATCTGATAAGTAGCTGCAACGTCTTTCAGGGTTTCCTGGCAGTGCTTCTGAGATGCTAACTCTATCAGCTGTAGGATCCCATTTTAGCTGTATACTAGTGCTTGTTGAGGGAGTACTGTCAGGGGTTGCAGGCAAGGGGTCAAAGGCTATAGGGCTGACGCCATCTAAATGTAGGTCTTCAAAATTATCTACAATTCCAGTACTGTGCTTATCCTCATGGCATTCTGAATATATACTCTCATCACTATGGAAAATCCTAGGAGTACGGGCCCTATAAGTGGCATTATTTGGATCACTGTCATAGTCTTGGGATTCTCCAAAACCCTCATAGAAGCCACTCGAACCTGGGCCAGGCTGCCTGTCTCCATCACTGTCACTTCCATCACTGTCGCTAGGTCCAGGGCCAGCACCTCCTCCCCCGCTGCTACCTCTCCCGCCGAGCCCACCACAAACTTTCTGAGTCCAGATTTAATCCAAAAAAAAATTTCCAGTAAATTCAAAGTGATGAAATTAACTACAGAAGCAAAAATATAGGATTTTACGTTGGGCGCCAAATGTAGCGCGACACGTGGTGTAGTGTGAAACCTACGGCCCGGCGGCTAGCCCAGGACCACGTGTGCGTTACTCCTAATGCAAATTACTACTAATTCTGGACGGAAAATGATTGTGTTGGGATCGGGACACTGGCTCACACCGAAAATACAAAGCGGCTTCCGAAAAGGGTTGCAGTTAAATACTATTTTATTACTTACTTAAGTACACAGGGGCAGCGACAAAATCTCCCTGAAACAGTGTCCTATCGGCTGGTGGAATCTTCTTACTTCTTGACTGTAGTACTGCTGGAAGCGGAGTGAGAGGGAGCCAAGGGCCAGGCGACACAGCTCGCCGCTGCCCTGTTCCAGCGCGGGCCGTCCCTACGGACCGGCTCGGCTCCGCTCGGCTCGGCTCGCATGGCGCGGCCGGCCGCTGGCGGCTGCTCCCACCTCACCGCCTGTTAAAGCGAAGTCTCGATACCGTTGCACTTCGGTTGGCGATACTGCGCCGGCGCACCGCGCGCGAAAATATGAATTTATTTTATTTACTGCGGGTCGTTGTCAGTGGTCTGACAACACAACGTCGGCTGCCTCTCCATATTTCCCGTCCGCGAGCGGCCAGCCAGCGGACGCCTCAGCCGGGACGCTGCCGACAGCGCTGCGGGTGGCGAAACTCCGCAACACAACTCGCCTCACACCTCGGCCCACGGGGACTGTCCCAGTTTTCAATAATTTATAAAACACTACTGTCTCCGAATCACGATAAAATTTGTATGTGGGCCAGCTTCAGTCTTTCCTGAGTCTGGCGCGCACAGTATTTCTATGATCTAGTGGCCAGGAGCGAAGGGCAGGCAGGAACCCTGAGACCCTGCATTTCTTGTTACTTCTCCTGAGCCTAATCCTCTCTAGACTCTAGCTTCTTCTCTGCCGTACCTTTTTACACGACAGGATATGGTTGAGCACGCTGGAGCGAAATCGGTTGTGATTCGAAGTTCAGACACTGACGTGGTTGTCCTTGCTGTGTCCTATTGCCATCATCTTTTAAAGTTTGGTCTGGAAGAACTTTGGATACAGTACGGAACTGGAGCGAAGAGAAGATACATTAGTGTGAATGACATCTGCAAGGAACTTGGGCAAGAGAAGTCAGTTGCCTTACGCGGGTTTCACGCCTTCACTGGCTGTGATTACGTATCCTTTTTTGGTTCCAAGGGGAAGCGTACCGCGTGGGCTGCATGGACTGATGACGAAACGACGCAGGCCTTCAATAAAATGTCAAATCCATCGTCATGTCAGCCTGAAAGTCTTCTGCCTGTATTAGAAAAATTCACTGTGAGGATGTATGGGATTAAGAGTGATGAGGTACTAACTATTCAATACAGTCTTCTTCATTTTATATTGCATCAATTTTAATTTATAGCATTTTGGGTACAGGATCAAATAGGAGTTAATCAGGCTCGAAAAGACCTCTTTGCTGCGGAGAGCCGCCATATTGCGGCCCTGCCGCCAACACAAGGAGCACTTTTACAACATACTATGAGAGCTGCGTACGTCGCCGGGCAGATATGGGGCACAGCAAACAGCCAGAGTAACGTACCGCGTCCCACTCCAAATGGCTGGGGTTGGACTCTCATCAATGGACAATTGAAAATAGTTTGGACTACCTTACCTGAAATTTGGGAGGCCGTTAGGGTGCTGGATCGGTGCGGCTGCCAAACAGGATGCATGACCCAGAGGTGCTCTTGCCAGAGATTCTCCCTGCCTTGTTCTCCGGCCTGCAAAATCTGCAAAGGAGCGTGCAGCAACAAGAGGTACACACAAAATGATCCAGACACCTGAAACTCAATGCATTAATAACGATTTACATAATAATTTTCCTTTTCACAGAAGACAGCAACAGTCTACCAGACATCTTCGGCGATGACTAATAATCTGTCCTATTTTTTCGACAATTTTAATTTTTGATCTATCTTATGTATATGTAGCATAAGATTTGAAATAAGTATTCATGTACTTAAAACTTTACCACTATATAACTAATAACTGAACTAAGTAAGTTTATAATATTTTTGTATCATTTTGAACTTAAAGACGTGGTGAAACTCACCCTCTAAAGATGAATGCCGTCACTATTTGGCTCCCCAAATCCTGAAAAATATCAAACAGACAGTTTGGACAGATATGCTCACTTTTCTGGACGTATATAACATGTTATACTCACCAAAAACTTGACCCCGCAGTGACGCGTGCTTCTCGATTGATGAAAATTGGCAAACAGTTCAGCGTTTTTTCAGATTGGCAGAATCGGAGGAATATTTTTGGAAATCTTTCAACATTACTATAGTTTTGAGCACTTCCGGTTGTGCAGTGTCATTGGCGGCCTCACAGGCGTACTCTCCGACCCCGGAAACCATGAAAACGACACCAAGCTCGATGATTGTAGAGAGTACTGTTTGAACTTCGGCTCCTTTAGGCGCCATATTGGCGATTTCCGGTACTTCCGGTGGAGGAAACCGAAATCTTTTGTCACTTTTGGACTCTCCGACCCCGAAAACCTTGGAATCGACACCTCACTTGGCCTAGTGGACTATTTGATCTAAAACTGCGGAATTTCGTAAAATTTTCCAATACGGCGGCGATTTCCGGTACTTCCGGTAGCCCAAACTGAAATCTGACATTGGCATCGTGTTCGCCGACCTCGATTTAAGGTAAGTAGACACCAAGTTCACCTGTCTAGGACGATTTCGAATTTTTGAACATTTTGAACACTTTTAACGTTAACCCCCCCCCCCCCCCTCTCGAGTCCTAAGGGAAATTTTGAGATGGGCTTCGGGCCAAATCGACCATTTGGGTCTTAGGAACACGTGTGCCAAGTGGCTTGCTTGTAGACAGATTTGCAACGTAGTAGGGGCTTTGGCGTCTACATTTCCGGCACTATCCGCAAACGCCGCCGGCAGGCCAAGCTGGCCAAGTCCCCCTGTCGAACCGAGGTGCCGGTGTAGCGCAGCAGAACTGGCACCGAGGTTGACGGAAGGGACGGGCCAGCTTGTTTAAGCTCAGTTAAACCAAACGATTTAGACAATGCACTAAGTGGCATAGTGAGGAACATAAGGGAGTCGATAAACTTCCAGTTTCTCACTTTCATACAAATTATTTTAGCCCCTTGCAATACGAGCTCTGGTTTCAGTTTACGAGCAAGTACCTCTTGAAGCACGAAAATGCCGTCAAAACTCTTGGCATTACGTGCCAGAAGCAAAATCTCTGTCTTAGCCGGGAAAGACCGTAAAATGTCAAGAAACTGACCCATAACACTGATGTTAGGATCGTCCAAGTTTTGAAATATATGCTGTCTATTGTTGCACACCGTGCAGAAGTAATCATTTTGAGGAATGTCAGAAAACGTGTCACACACGGCCTGACACACCAAGAGGTTAGGCTTACAAAGGTGTCAGCTTTTCCCTCAACCGGGTCGCACTGAGTAGTCTCTACATCATAGTAGACCGTCAGATAGCGCGTGCTGCCACCTAACGGCGGTTGTCAGAACTAACCCTCACCTATAAATGAGACGACAGCGGCCGGGAAGGTCATCAGAATTCAAATCGTTTGTGTAGTGAACGCTTATTAAATTTTAGCTATGGCTTATGCAGTGTGCGATATGCAGATGTTGAGAGATCAGGACGGACAAATGCTAGTGAGAGAGTTTGCTTTGTACTCAGCATCAGAGTATGGTGATGTGTGTAATGTTGTAACTTTCAAACCGCCTTATGAACAAATTTATCTACCAAAAGATGTCAGGCGCCATAACACTTTTGTCACAGCAAGAATTCATGGCTTAGACTGGTATGATGGTGACTCTGAATACAGTAAATTAACAGAGACTATTGCCGCTATGACAGCACCATTTTTTTATCTGTATGTTAAAGGTGAAGAAAAGAAATCTGTCCTTTCAACTATTTTGCCATCCATTCCAATCATAAATGCTGAGTTTCTGGAATGTCCAAGATTAAACTCACTGCCAAAATTAGATGCAGCGTGTAACAGTGAGGTTCGCAATAGACACTCTAATTACTCCTGTGCTTTAAAGAACGCCAGGCGTGTTGCTCTGTGGCTTGCCTTCACATTCGGCACTGCAACTCATCACTTCCAGTTTCTTTCGTGTAAAGGTGTTTTTTTTAGTTCGAATTAAAATTGCTAAACCAGAATAAAAACAAATTAAAGTTGAAAGAAATAAAAATTTAAAAACTGGAAAAACAAATATAAAAAGCAAGTTTGTGGTTTTGAATAGGCCTCCTGGGGATAGGGTTATCCACGTAAAATAAAAATCCTAACGACTGCAGCTAGCTTGGCTCTTGGGCGCAGTTGGAAATAGCTAGCAAAATTAAGTGAGTTGATCGTTTGTTTGAACGATTTAAAAGCTGACCAGTTACGATGCCAGACTCGTAAAAAGACTGAAGTTATCATTCGTGTGAGGTAGTGAAAGGAAAATCAATTCAAAATACAACAGAGTTTCAGATGCAAGTTTAATTAATATAACAAAAATACTGAATGCCTTGAACTGATAAAACAAATGTATGGCTTTACTGCCAACATGGGCAGTGGAGTGGCTGGGGTGCCTTGAACTGATAAAACAAATGTATTGCTTTACTGTCGAGGTGGGCAGTGGGGTGGCCGGGGGTCGCACCGCCGCTCCCACGGCTCACTGCCGCCCTGCACCCCCACGGACGTGGGGTGAACCTCATTGCTTGTTGCAGCTGGAAGCGCGGGCCTGGGGCTCGAAAGCCGCCCGCAAATGAAGATGGAGGCCTTGCGTTCACCGCATGTACTCGAGGACTGTGGTCTGCCCATCCACGCCCAGGCTAGGGAGCCCCGCGGGCCCCTCGAAGCAGCACCTTACTTCTTCCTTCGGGTCGTGGACCCCGTCGCTCGCGAACGCTCTGTAACAACCGAGAACACTGCTCGTTAATAATCATTAAACTCAAGACATCCAGTAAAGTATGAGATGTGAGAACTAACCACCCTGTGCTGCACCGTCGGCCCGACTACCGCAACAGGGGCGGGGTGAGGGTGGCTCGCCACAAGCTGTGGGGCCAGCCGGCGGACCGCGCTGGCCACCACGCGGTCGAAGACACTCTGAAACAAACATGTCAGGGAAATTGAAATCCGATATGACAATAAAACGTGAGCTCGTAAGGTAGATGTAACTTACGACATGCGGCGCTGCCGGTGCCGCAGGGGCGGACCCAGGGGCAGGGCCAAGGGCAGCGGCAGGGCCAGGGGCAGCGGCAGGGCCAGGGGCTGAGCCAGGGGCAGGGCCAAGGGCAGGGGCAGGCCCAGGGGCAGGGCCGGCGACAGGGAACAGCCTCTGTAAAGGAAACGTGACTGTAAGTCACTTCGTAATAAGACATAAATATGGAGGAAGCGTGCGAGAACTCACCCTGGGGAGGCCTGCACTCCCCTGCGGGGGGTGCTCTCTGCCACAGGGCGAGGCAGGGCAGGGGTGGCACCGCTGCTGCTGGCACTGCTGCTAGTGCAGCTGCTGCTACTGCTGGTAGCTGGAGCTGGTGGGGGCGGCAGCGGCGCTACCGGCGCCCTCACCCAGGGGCTGGAGCACGCCACCTTGAATCGGGCAAAACATTAATGAGTGTCGTGTATATGAGAAATTAGGAGCGAATTCGACCCTTCCGCCCAGCAGCTGAAAGCGCGAGCTTGTCGGAACAGCTGATGAGTGGAGGGGGCGAAACGCGGCGTAAAAAAGCCGTCGCATCGTATTGTGTTTTAAACAAAACACAAGACAGTGCCACGGCTTCCATGTGCGCAAATCGATAACGCATGGTTAAACCGAGGTTCGATTCCCCGTCACTTACGCACGTTGAGACGACGGACGGCGCAGGTTCGGTCGAAGTGGAGAGAGGGCACGAGGGTGTAGTTCGATCTTCGAGCAGGTCGAAGTGGAGAGACGATGCTAGACGACGCCTTATAGATAGGCCAGCCCGCGCGACATGGGTGCACGGAGGGCTGCTGTCGCCACGCAGTTAAGGACGATCCCTACAGCACAGCTGTGCTTCGAGCGCATTCAAGGCCAAGTTCACCTCGCCGTGAGTGGGGAAGGAGCGAGAAGCTCCGAGGGTGAATACGCTGTCGCTACCACTGCAACACTTCTTTGTTCGAAGGAGACGCTTGGCTCGCCACGGCTGTCTGGCGTGGCATGTCCTGCCCCAAACGACGCTACGAAGGCGTCTCGTTTCATCCTTCTCGCACCCATGGCGGCAAACGCACACTGAGGCTCACACAAACGCGCGCGGACACACGACTCGGCAACAAGGAGCACACGCGTTAAAACACCGTCACAAAGGACATAGTCAACAGACACGCACGGCACTGTAACAACCACTTAACAAGTGAGAAAGATTGTGGCTGAAACTCAGAAAACGAAGAACGCTCATATTAAATAAAATAAGTAAACCGTCCTGCAACCTACCGCGTCCTCGTCGACCAGCCTCACGGCCCGCCGATGCGGTCTCCATGGCACCTGCACAAAGAGGTGCGCCGGCGGACGGCGTACCTCACATAGGGGAATCTCCTCCTACAACAAGGGGGATAAGTGCCTCACCGATGCGGTCAAAGGCAACGTACTCGCAAGGGTACGAATAAATTTTCTCATGCTTTCTAGCGCTTGAAAAGAGGACGCTACAGTAACCCCCACCCGCTAAAGGATTGCGCAAGGACACGGTACTATCACAACACTTAAGGGATTGTACTTACCTCGTCATCTGATCTGTAGAGCTCCCCGCTCACATTCAGATCCAGTGACACCTCGGACAACTCACTGATGGTGGAGCTGAGCTCCAGATCCGCAGCGAGCTGCTCCCTGGCGTCCATGGCTGCCGGGCATTGCACTGCTTCCTCTCCACACGCCACGAAAGCTCAACAACGTCTGAGGCGCTGGCCAGTCTCGCTGCCTCACCACCGCGTCGCTGGTGGCTGCGTTGTGAAAACTGTTGGCTGCACCCTCCAAAGACAGTCATGTCCCAGTCGGGGACGTCAGCGTGACTGCGCACAAATTCCGCCGGAGCACTGCACTTGCGTGGCATCCCGAACGAAACCAGCCGTTCCCGCACTTGCTGTACTGGAAGAATTTGTTGTTCGATTTGGGGAACTGCCTCTTGATTTTCATCAAGTACCTCCTCGACACCTTCAGATTGACCTTCCTTATTTTTTACAGCTGCGTACAAGACATTGATTTTGACTACTTGAAAAAAATTAACAAAATTTGATCTGAGCCTTATAAAGTTTGCCACGAAATAAATGTGGAGGGTGTGCTCCAGCAACGGATTTGGAATGCATTGGTGGCCAGAAGCTGTTCTTTGGGGGATGGCTGAGCGGCAGGTCTGGCACCAGTGTTTCCCTCGCCGGTCTTGGAGAAATAACGCCACTCTTGACGCGTCGAATCTAGCGCCGTGAGGCACGCCCGCGCCTTTTTCCCTAGAGGAAGAGAACTGAGTCAGAAAATTGTGTTAAAATGCTTTACATTTTCGTCCTGTACATGTTTTTTATTATTTTTTTCATATTATGTTTATTTTGTTCTTACCCTGCGTGACCTGGTGCTACCACCACCACGGAAAATCCGCTTAGCTGGGGGCTCGTTGGTCTCCTTGCACTCCCGGCGATGTCTCTGTAACAGATAACATACGTCTGTGTTGCTGATTTATCTTTTATAGGTACAGCCCAGGCAAATTTTGAGAACACGTCGATGACGCACAAAATATAGGCGTAGTTATGATTGTCTTCACGCAAAGACTGAAAATCGGTCAGATCAGTCTGCCAACAGTCGTCTATGTTGTCTGCGTAAGTCACATTACGAGGAAAATGTCGCCTAGCAGGCTTGTGCAAGGTGTAAGCATCCTCTCCTTGTAAGAAGGAGTTCACTTTTGCTTTCTCCTCGCCCGTAGCACGCCATAGCTTCCAGGGTGTACTGTATGAGGCAGGGTGGGACGGTGTGTGAAACACTTTACCAAGATTTCCATCCTCCTTTCTGGGTTGTGACACCCTTCTTAGATTTTGGTCTGGGTTTTGGGGCGGGTCGCTTACGCGCTGTGTCTGGCGTGTCGCCACCATGGCCACCACCTGACTGTTTTGCCTGGTGGATAGCGTTTCGTCTTTTATCGTTTCCTAATAATTTCAAGGGAATGTTCATATGTGCCAAGGCCTGAATAAACTTCCCTACTCCTGTAGGCTCGATATTTTTTCGAAATCGTGTGAGATCACTGATCAGATCGATAATGTTGGAGTGGGCCTGCCTTGCACCATCTATGGTCACGGTCCCTGTCGTGTCCCATGTGACTCGTGAGCCAGACTGACACAAATAATCGTAGATCCGCAGTGCCTGCTCCTTATATGTCTTTGGCACCACTGACCCGAGCTGAACACGCATTTGTGTCTCATCGCCCTTCGTATCCTCATTTTTTTCATTCACCGACTCGAGTTGGATCGAAATCGGTTTTCGAGACTCGTTAGAGAAGTGGAGATAACGCTGCAGTGTCTCGTTGTACCTTTCCCACTTTTCAGAGTCATCCACATATTGTTTATTTAAAATGTGACTCATTTCAGAGTCCAGGGCACTCATTTGTATTTGAGGACTAGCTGTGGGAGCATCGTGCATTCGCGCCACACTGTCGTGTGGAACCAGAATCATTTTTTTGACGTGATTCATGATAGGAGTGATGGCAACACAGAACTAACTATAGAGAGAAGCAGAGGGAGGAATGCACCTCCCCGCTGAAGAATAGCTTTCTTCTTCACTTGGTAGCCGCTGCCTCCTCCTCTCTGAGCTATCGCGCGCAACTGGTTTCGGTGCTTGCGAAGTTTATTTCTCTGTTCCTCTGATATTTTAATATTTCCAATGAGAAGGTTCTCACAGATTTCACAAATCGCAAAAATAAGTGCTCTGTCTGCTTTCTCTAGAATCGCTTTACGCAGGGCTGGCTTTGCTGTTTGCAGAGCTTGCAGCAGCGCCTTATGCGTCTTCACGCTCTGAGACATCGTTCACGAATGATTAGTGCATGCCTTCCAGCCCCCTTTTATACTTTCCCTTGGGGATGTAGATCACATCAGGTTCGACAGGAAAGATGTGTGTGCGTATGCGTAGATGGTCCAACTGTTTAGGCTTGAAATCAAACAGGATGTAAGTGTGTCCTGCCTGTGTCGCGTCCTCATAAGCCTCGACCAGAGCCCGCCAGTGCTGGGGGTCCACTTGTAAGCAGAAGGTGCGAATTTGTGCCAAGTCACGTCATGTCTTAAATAGCACGACATAGTGTGCATTCAGACTGATTTGTCTGAGTCCTGGAGGAAACAGACACTGACTCAAGAAGAAAATAGACAGATTTTGATGGTGAGACCCTTTGATAAAGAATTTCAGGAATTCTTTATGTTGTTTTTGTATTTCTTGCATGAAATCGTCAATTATCACGAGTTTAGGACCGAAACCCTGTGGATGATCTTCAAGAGACGGCGTTTCTTGCCTGAAGTTGACTTGATGATCAGAAGAAAGATCATCATAAAGTGGTTGCCACTCTGTGTAGTAAAATACGATCTCATCAAATGTCGTGTCGAACAACACATGTCTGTTTACTATCAGCTTTTTCATGAAGAAGGTTTTTCGAGCACCACTCCCTCCCACCATGAGAGAATTGCACGGGTGTTCAAACCTGAGGTCCATCCTGAATGGTGGTGTCTGTGAAACTGAATGGAATGTGTGCGCACTTCACTTATATAGGGCCTGCCTGCACCTCCCTTGCGCTAGTTTTTTTCTTCCCTCCTTTTTTTCCCCCTCCCTTTTGAGGTTTAGTTAGCCATCCAAGAGGATATCCATAGCATCCAACACAATCTGATCTTCATTTGCCTCCTCGCCCCAGGCGTTAAACCCATGAGGCACAGTGCGTGTCAGATCAACTCACCTTCGTTTTGTATTTACAGGCTGCCAATTCTTTGAAGTTGCACGAGTCACTACTTTCCAACTAGGAAGTCTAGCAATTTGACGTGGGATGGGAATCACAATTTTGTCTTGCTCGCCCCACACCATAGCCTTCAGATTGTCAAAGGTCACGAGTTCGTCGCATGACTTACTAGCCTGCCCAAGGGCTCATCGCGGTCGCGAACGCAACAATGGAAATTGTTATTGGAATTTGTTGAAGTTTTTGGGATGAGGTTTTTTTTGTTCTTCCAGTGTGGTTCATCATTCGCGTCGCTCGCTCGCTCGAAACTTAAAGGACATCCATCTTGACGGCTTTCCTATGAGTGACAGGAAACTTTTCAATTCTCTGGAAATTTTATATTTACGTCTGAAAAATGCTCAATGCCACTGACTCCGCAGTCAATTCAAGCATGTGAAAAAATGTATCGCCTCCACTAACACTCTTCTGTCCATTGACTACGTACATGTCGCAAAATAGCAAAAACCTTTACACTTTAGGAAGTCAAGCAAATGAATTCGCTAGAATTCCATGTAGTTCATTACCACTCACCAAACTATATTTCATCAAGATATTCGTTTTTTAAGTTGACTTTCGAAACAAAAACAGCACTAGGTACAATCATTCTTAATCCTTCCGTCTGCTAAAACACCTTGTTCATTGATGAATCCTATTGAATGTATCAAAGGACAAAAATCGTGCATTGGTAGGTCAATGAGTTGACAACTTCAACGGGTGTTGCTTTGACATTTCACGCCAACTGTAATCAACTATATCTATCCAAAGGTTAATTTGCTAAAGCTGAACCCTCCTCCGTAAACGGGGATGAGTGCTTGCAGGTTCAAGCTGGTAGTGAGTAGATTTGATTTTCTGTTAGGTTTCTATTCGTACAGGGGCAGAGTTTGGTGGCGCCGTTAGTTTTGAAGTAATTTTTAATGTTTCTGAAGTGTCGAGGAGTGTCCTGGAGTTTGTAAATGTGAAAGAATAATGGAAATTTTAAAATAATGTAAATGCAGTTAAAAAAGAAATGAGCAATAAAATTGGCTACCATCATAATTTTCGCCCCTACAAGTTAATGTAGAAAAACAATGTGTTCCGGTCCCAGAAAGTGGGGTAGAGAAAGGATAAAAAAAAAACAGTTGATGTTCCGATTTTTCAGAAAGTCTTCAATCAAATTTTACAATTTATTTTACATTTTCAATGTACATAAATTCATGTCATTCACTTCTAAACGTAAATGATTTTTTTATTATAAAATTGTGACGCCCCGCACGCCTCCAATTTTTTGGACAACACACTTTTCTATCAAATACGCTTCGACGCAAAAGACATCTTAAGTTTTCACTTCGTCCATTTCTGTAATAGGCGCTCGCAGTGGACTCTCCCCTCCACCTCTACCTCACCAGCCCCCCCAAGCCAGATCGGCTACCTCACCCCCCCCGCGAGGGGTATGTACAAAATATGAGTACAATCTTAACATAAGTATCAAAATAAATTGACGCGTGTCGGGCCGAAATGTGAAAAAGTACTTAGCACATTTACAACGCAATATGACACGAAAATAGCTAAGTGTAATTCTCTAAAATAGGGTAATGGGATGGACAAGACGTCTGCTTCTAGCCTCACGCAGGGTGCGCGACAATTGACGTAGTCTCCACGCCAGCTCCAGCATTCAAAATACCAGTGGTGCGAGGAAGACATACCCCTCGCGGGGGGGTGAGGCACTCGATGCGGCAGGGTGGGGAAGGTGGTGGGGAGAGTCCACTGCGAGCGCCAATAGGCTGACGATCCAACGCGATGCTGATCCGTTGTCTTATTCAAATAGAGTTGTGCCTGAGTTATCAAAGAAAAATTCATGTTAAAATTACTTGGCAAACAGCCAATAACTATTTAATTTATATTCTCAACAATACAAGATGTAACAGAAAACCTGCGAAATTGTTCATGGATCTCCATGAGATTTTTCCGCAATCGGTGCGGGAAATCACCAACGGCTGGCAGTTTCGGCGGAGACTACCTCGTTAAAGGGAGCGGAGACCTCATCGGATCTTCGAACATAACCTCATAGTGCAAGAAACCATGTACTGGATTGCGTAAGTTTTCATATTTCTGTGGAATGAAAGTCAAGTAATTCAGCCATTCCTCTTTTGCGTTCTTCATTAAAATTACCAATTTCTCTTTCAAAATTCGAATCCAGCGGTCGTCTTTGCCATTGGCAGATGGACATGGAGCTGTTGTCTTATACTTGTGGATATAATAGACTTTCATTACTTCTTTTATTAGCTGTCATTCAAAAGTTAGCTTTTTTCCGTAAGGACCATGGAGATGCAAAAATAGGAAACACATCTCTGAACAGTGTTTTGGTAATTTCTTCTTTTTTTTGGGAATTCTTTGGCAAAACCATTGTCCGGCCAGAAAAGGCATCGACTGCTACCAGTACCCACTCATAACCTTCTTGTCTTTTGTACAGGGGTGCAGCGACATCAACATACCAGTGTCGATGAAGCAAGCCTTACCTGTACATCTTAAGGGAACCTTGGCCTTCTGTTTTGGACCATTCCCATGGCTCCATGACTCACACTGATAAATAACCTGTATGACATCATTCTGCATACCAAGCAACCAGAGAAACCGCTTCAAGTAAATAAGCATTTTTATGACTCCAAAATTATTTGCATATCCCAACTAACTGTGTTATGACTCACTGTTGCTTTCATATTTTTGGCTGGCTATATTAAATGGAACTGTTCCTATTCAGGTATTCCACTGGGGTGTTCAAAATGACTCAATTGTTTATGGCCCTCATTTTCCAGTTAGTCAAACTGATACAGTATGTGTCCGTGGTACATAACCTACACATCCTGGAGTGGTGCCTATTTTCCTTCTTTGACTGGAATGACGATAGCCATAATTCCCTCATGAAGGTGTTGATTACTGTTCATATGGAAAGAACTTATTACGTTTGGAATTATTGTCGTCTAGTTTAAGGTACCTTCATCCAACCTTGCTGTATTTCATTGCCTGTCTTCCACAGTGCATTATTAATTCAGGCGCATAAGTTTTCCAGTGATCTACCGTTTCTGATGCTATGCAAAGTACATGTTTACTTTCACATTATAGTCTTTGAATATTCCATGAAGATCGTTGATTGTGCCCAACCGATGCTGCCTATCTAAACCGCAAGAAAATAGTTACTTACACCAATGTGTTAGGGAGCGTCCTTAAATTACGTAGGGGGTTTTGGGGGAGGGGGGGGGGGCTGGCAAATCTTATGTTGCCCTTACGTGGGGGGGGGGGGTCAACGGCAAACATTACGTAAGATTTATTATGGGCGCAAATGCATCCGTCCAAACGCGTCTCCGCGCGCTAATGCGTCTATACCCCACGCCTCGCGCAGGCTCGGCTTGGTTGTCGGCTGTGCGCGCACCAGACTCGGCTGGGTCTATACTCCACGCCTCGCGCTCAGGCTCTGGGCTCGCTGGGCTCGGTCGGCTCGCCTGCGGCGCAGCAGCAGCGGCTGGGTGTCAGGTGTCAGCGCGGCTGTTTGGCAACTCGCTCGCTCGACTCCCAACAAACATTGTTGAGTGTTCAACCGGTGCGTGTATGATGTCAGGGCTGTACGTACGCCTCTATGAGGCGTACAAATCGCGGTACGCCAGCGAGCTAAGTAAGCCTGCCATTCAAGCCAAGGTCAACGAAAAATGGAAGTCCCTTAAAGTGCAACACCCAGGCCAAAATGAACTGCAGAGAGCGGTGAATGAGCACATCGTTCAACTTAAGGAGGGCACAACACGCAAGACGTCTGCTCTCATGAACATGTTTTTAAAGGTGAGTTAGTTTAACCGATTTAATCAGTGTGTAATAGGGTATTCCAACGAAGGATTTAGCTGGTAGTGAGAACAAAACGACTTCCAACGTATTGGGTTGAGGGTAGCGGCCGAACAGGATGCGCGTACGCGATCAGTGCCGAATTTCCACCACCGCCGTATTTTGAAAGCCGTTTTGTTCCTCTTACTTCCGGCCAAATCCTTCGTTGGAATACCCTATTTCGGATGGGGCACTCAGCTAAATTTGAATAAATTCGCGAATTTTGGCCACTCGGCTTAGTGTTACAATCCCCCAAAGTACAGTATGTTTCGTTGTTCTTTTTTGGGGGACAGATACCGCCTAAAACCATTGCAACCGCATCTGTCGCGGATTCCAGAGCAGGTCCATCTGGCGTCACGGATGCTGCTGGCCCTTCTGGCGTCACGGTCTCTGCTGCTAGCCAGTCTGCTTTGACCACACCGTCGTCTCCTGAAAATCCCAACATAGATCCAGATGATCCTGACAGTGATTTGGTAGCAAACGAAACGCCACTGAAACGCAAGTATGCGACTCCCGCCCAAAGTGCTGTAAAGGAAAAAGTACAAGCATTAGAGATTCACCTTAACAAACAATTAGTGGCAAAGGACTTAGGCCTTATTGACACAAGGGAGAGTGATAAAGAAATAAAGAAGACTTCTAATGAGATTAAATTTCAGAAGCAGCTTATGAAAAAAAGGCATTAAACATGATATACCAATCCAAGTACAGAGAAAAAATTAAAACTGTATTAAAGACTGTGCAGCCATCTAACGGAGCTCCAGTCGTTGGGAGACCACATCCAGGTCGTCCTCGACTAGAAGAAAGCCAGCCTGCCCTTCTTGAAACTATAATTGAAATAGCAATTCACGGGAGCGCCGCTCACGATCGCCGCCGTACAGAGGAGATAAGATGCTGCCGTACCTTGACTGACCTGCAGAAAAAGTTGGAGGAACAGAACTTCAGTATTTCCCGTAGTGCGTTGTACTATAGATTACTACCCCGCAATTCCAGCACTATTGAAGGACGGAGGCACATTGTTACAGTCCCTGTTCGCCTCTCAAGGCCATCCAATGACCTACACAAATCTCACCCCGACGGCAAGTTTTGTACAGCCTCGATCACATACCTGGAGTCACTGGCTTCTCTGCTTGGCCCTGGCCAAGTTATTTTTCTATCGCAGGACGACAAGGCTCGAGTCCCGATCGGCATGATGGCTGCCAAAGAACAAGCGCCCCTACTTATGCACGTTGACTACATGGTAACTCTCCCCGATCACAACTGGGTTGTCGGGGAGAGGCACAAGCTGATTCCATCAGTATATGCCGGTTGCGTGATAAAACCCAATGGTACTGGCAACCCTGATGCGGTAACGCACAGTGGTCCAACTTACATTGCAATACGCAGCGGGAAACACTCCAGCTCAACAGCAGCAAGCCATGCGTATGATCTAAACAAGCTATTTCAGATGGATTCCTTCAAAGATATTTTGAAATCGGGAGACGTGGCCAAACCAATTTTGATTGTCTCGGCAGATGGCGGTCCGGATGAAAATCCGAGGTAAGTTAAATTTTTCGGTTCAACGGACAATACGGTGCGACAAGAACTAAGTACTGGAAACGGAAGTAAGAAGTCGTGACGATGAAGAAGAATCCCGGAGAAAATAAACGAGAAATCGCGTGATTTTTTTAAAGAGCGGTGGGGTTCCGAATACTCGATTTCTCATACTTCCCTTGCACTCTTCTTCTTCGTTTCGACTTCTCACTTCCGTTTTGAGCTTCTCCGGAGTACTTTATTTTGTTTTTACTATTTTTACAGGTATCCCAGGACAATTGCTTTCGCTACAAAGCACTTCAAAGAGTTTGATTTGGATGCATTGTACATAGTCACAAACGCCCCTCATAGAAGTGCTTTTAACCGAGTCGAACGACGGATGGCGCCTCTGAGCCGGCAGCTGAGTGGTGTGATCCTGCCGCATGACTCTTTTGGATCTCATCTGGACAACAATGGCAACACTACCCGAGTGGAAGGATCTGGTTTTGGACTGCAGTTAGAACTGAAGTCATCGGAATCGTGATGCAAGTGTAGTTGGCCTGTTCATTCGGAAGTGCACGCAACGCATAGTGGAACTGGAGATTTTCTTCGAGACGAGTGTGCGGTTCGGAATGTACATTAAGTACACTAAAAGTGCAGTTTAAGTCCACTAATTTTCCTGTCAAAAGTACCGTAAGAACGTACACACCCAACTGCAGTTTGAACTATAGTTCGGTTTCATGTTTGAATTCGTAATCAGAGCTGCACTTAGCCAGTACACATCTGATCACAGATTGAACTCCACTTCGGTTTCCTTTTCGTTTTGGGTCTGATTTTCTAATCCTAAGAGAAGTTCTTGACTAGAGCTCTGCTACTGTTCCTTTCTATTTGCTATGTTGGTTCTACAACACAAAAATGGTCACCTATTTCTGTGAATTTATCTCGACCCCGATTAAAGTTAGAAATATTGTTGAGGCACAGGTTGTCATCGCGATGCACGCGTCGCCCATTAAGTACGCGTCCGAACTTCGTCTTATCCATCATAACCGCGAGCGGCACTGCTGGGCGCCTGCGAGTGTCAGGGCAGGCCAGCCCGCACGACACGCGTGCATGTCTGAGTTGCCGACCCAGCAGGCGCTAGACTGGCCAAAATTGAGTTTGCGCTTGCGACAGTCCTGGACGTGCACTCTACGCGTCAGCGGGGTGCGAAGGGACACGAGGCTGGGTTATGACGAGCACCCACTTATCATGTATGTTGAAAATCAATAAAGTCATATCAATAAGTTCCTTATCTTTTTTTTACCATCCAATTCCTCATGAAGTACTTGAAGGAGTGCTTATGTCTCACCATGTGAATGTAGAAGAAAACAAACTTGAAATATGCAAGATAAATTTTATTGGTCCAAGTTTGTATTTGTAAATTCTCATTTCCGCTGTTACATTATCACATTTTACAAGACGTCACAATTTAATTTTGAGTTGTGTTGTAATATTGTGGTGATTTAACAATATTTGTTAGTGGTTTGAATAGATAACTCAGGAATGGAATAACATATCTGTAGGCCTTCAGAGCTAGAACGGAAGTGAAGTCGTTTTATTCTTGCAAGGCAGAGAAACAGTACCGGACACAAGTACATGTTATGGTAGATTGTTAAAAGACATATGTACAGGTGGCGCTAATAATTAAAACATGTAGTATACGGATAAATAGCTTATACCACGATGTGATTTATTAGAACACGACCACAGCAATTAAGAATATAGTGTAATGGAATAAGAAATGACTTTGAACATCATGCACAAATAAGTTCCTAGAGCAGGTGAAAAATGATGGTAAACTTCCACAACCCTTATATGCAGATGCACAGTTACAGCAACTGGCATTATCAGAAGATGCTTGCTAAATAGTAAAAAATATTTAAAACACAAATAAATATAAATACAATTTTCTGAGACTTTGGGTACTGGAAAGTTTAAGTAACTAACGTAACACAACAGTAACAGAAAGTCAAATCTAAAGGATAGTTAACATATCTATAAATTATGACAACATTTCCATTTTAAGAACATTAACAGACGCAATATGAATCCGTTCATGTATGGAGACGTTAACCACAAAAGAAATGAGTTTAGAAACTATTCGTGAAGGGTGAATACATCTCAAAATATTCTCAGGTAAATCTTGAAGAATATAAAAATGTGGAAGAGAAATGTCCACGAGGTTTTTCCTACTTTGCTGAAAGTAATATCCCAATACGTAACAATCATTAGCAATGACAATGAATGATTCAATTACAAAAACGTCACCAGTATCCAGAAGAACAACACAGTTCTTTTGTTTAGATACTTTTGAGTATGAACTGGTATGATAAATTTCATGACCTAACATACACCTGTTGTAGACAGGCACTGAAACAAAATTGTCACATTGCACGCCTGCTCTAGCAATTGCTCTTTGAACTTCACAAGCAAGAGATGTGATCACAGGTTTCCCTAGAAGAGAGGCAGAATGAACAATAAGATGTGGAGCTGCAAGTCTCTTTCCCCTAGTACACATCTTGTCAAGATAATTTCTTTGATGAACAGTCATAGAATCAATAAATTCATCCTCCATCTTTTGCAAGGCAACTTTTAACTGCATTCCTTTAGAAATCTGAAGAGCAGCACCATTACCGTGGTACCTCAACACACAGAAAATTGTGAGACAGAACAGTTGATTAACATAATCCTCGCAACAAAGAACCGTCATTTGTCAGGAAAGTCGCTAAAACTGTTCACTAGTCAGAAACTCATAAGAAAGAATGGTCACTACTACAAAACTGATATCTCAGAACAGTCATTTTACAGAAAATTATTTGACAGAAACGTCACAGCGCAGAAAATTATTATAAGGAATTGTCATCAGGAAGAATACCACGCGACAGAATGGTTGTTTAAAAGAAAATTATATAAAAGAACGGACGTGTATCAGAAAAGCATAACTCAGAATCTTTATTTTAAAGAATGTTTACTAAAAAGAACGTTCATATCTCCGAAAATTCATTACCTAGAATATTTATTTGGCAAAACCCTCATATCTCAAAACGGTCACTACACAGAAAATCATATGACAGAACCCTCGTGAGCTAGAAAGTTATTGCTCTGAATCCTCAGCACTCAGAAAATTATTAAACAGAATATTTATTTGGCGGAACCTTCATATCTCAGAACGGTCATTACACAGAAAATCGTGTGACAGAATCCTCGTGTGCCAGAAAATTATTGCACAGAATCCTCACCACTCAGAAAATTATTTGACAGAATATTTATTTTGCAGAACCTTCATATCTAAGAACGGTCATTACACAGAAAATCACATGACAGAATCCACGTGTGCCAGAAAAACATGGCACGGAACCCTTGCTACCCAGAAAATTCATTACACAAAACATTTATTTGGCAGAACCGTCATAGCTTAGAACGGTCATTACACAGAAACCCGTATGACAGAATCCTCGTGTGCCAGAAAATTATTGCACAGAATCCTCACTTCTCTGAAAATTATTTAACAGAATATTTATTTGGCCGAACCTTCATATGTCAGAACGGTCATTACACAGAAAATCATATGGCAGAATCCCCGTGTGCCAGAAAATTATTGCTCTGAATCCTCAGCACTCAGAAAATTATTGAACAGAATATTTATTTGGCGGAACCTTCATATCTCAGAACGGTCCCAACACAGAACGGTTATAAAAAAGAATAATATTTGCCACAATGTTCAAATCTCAGAATCATTATTGCACAGAACGGTCGTTACAAAGAACATTTATTTGTTAGATTATTCATATCTCAAAATCCTTATCACACAAAAAATTATAAGACAGAATATTTAATTCGCCGAATATTCATGTCTTAGAATCCTTATTTCGCAGAACGGTCATTACAAGTAACATTTGTTTCACAGAAACTTTATAGCTCAGAACGGTCATTACACAGAACAGTCACTACAAAGAACATTATTTGCCAGACTTTTCATATCTCAGATCCCTTAATACTCAGAACGGTCATTACACAGAACAGTCACTACAAAGAACATTATTTGCCAGACTATTCATATCTCAGATCCCTTAATACTCAGAACGGTCATTACACAGAACAGTCACTACAAAGAACATTATTTGCCAGACTTTTCATATCTCAGATCCCTTAATACTCAGAACGGTCATTACACAGAACAGTCACTACAAAGAACATTATTTGCCAGACTATTCATATCTCAGATCCCTTAATACTCAGAACGGTCATTACACAAAACAGTCACTACAAAGAAAATTATTTGCCACACTATTCATATCTCAGATCCCTTAATACTCAGAACGGTCGTTACACAGAAATTTATTTAGAAGAACTGTTGTCAGACGGTGGCTCGTCGCCCCGTCTGGGTACTCCAAACGGTACGGCGTCCGAGCCGACGCCGCGGCGCGCTGAATAGGCAACCAACCACATTCTATAGTGCGTGCCGCGCGGGTCTGGCTGACTCAGCACGCGGCCGCGGCGTATCTACGCGCGGGGCGATGATCGCCAGGGGGTGATGCCCAGCGCGTATGGCACTATGGAGTCTGGACTGAACCATAGATAGTACAACGCGTACAGATCGGGTATATATGGCGGTCCTAGAGTTACTAGAGGCAGTCGTTCCGGTGGCAGTCTGTCAGTCGGAACCCAGCATGCTGCTGGTAGTCGGTATAACGCTACTAAGAGGCCCCCATGGCACCAGGCGGGGCCGAACCGATGCGAACCGATGTCCGGCGCGTCTGCCAGCGTTTCAGGGGCAATTGAGACAGTAATGCTTCTATGAGGCCCCTATGGCCCCAGGCGGGGCCCAACCGATGCAAACCGATGTCCGTCGGTTCTGCCTACCCTTCAGGGGCAATATAGACAATAACGCTTCTACGAGGCCCCTTTGGCCCCAGGCGGGGCCTTACCGATGCAGACCGATGTCCAGCGGGTCTGCCTACCCTCCAGGGGTAATTTCGACAATAACGCTTCTACGAGGGCCCCATAGCTCCAGGTGGGGCCCAAGTGATGCCAGCCTAAGTCTGACGGGTCTGCCTACCCTCAATGGGCGATGTTTGGCAAAAACTTGGCGACTTATGTCATATGTCGCATTTTGAGGTAAGGTGACAAAGTTGTTCCCACCGGCTGTTAGAGTGCCGTTAGTTGAAACCGTTGCCACTCTCAGAGCCTATGTTCGGACTATTGAACCGACTGGAATGGTACAAAAAGTACAAATTTCAACCTGAAACAATTTTGTCACCTCGCTCCAGTATGCCACTCAGCGAAACCCATTCTTACTAAGTTTTACCCAAACTTCAGGGACAGGTGACATAACTGTTGCCGACATTTAAACCGTCGCTACTCTCCGAGTCGGTGGCCGGACTATGGAACCGCCAGAGAATAGTACGAAAAGTACAAATTTCAGCCGGGAACACTTCGCCGATCGCTTTGGAACGGGAGCGTAATCGGACACCTAAGCAGGGTGCCACCAAGAAGAGGTCGTCGACGACGTGCTCGCGACCACGCTAGGGCCGATTGCCAGGGCGAGGTCTTTCGTTGCAAATATCGCTCCGGCGACATCGCTGGTCGCCTTAGAGTGTACCCGGACACCAATGGGTGCCACCGAGAGCTTGCCGTCGACGACTTGCTCGCGGTCACGGGACGGCCGATTGCCAGGGCGACGTCTCCGAGGCGAAAATCCCGGTTACGCCGCCGGAGAAAAATCCCTGTTACGACCGGAAATGCACCGAAAATTCCCGGTTACAACCGGAAATCCTCCTAAAATTCCCGATTACGATCGAAAATCCACTAAAAATCTCCGGTTACGATCGGACTTTTTCAGATTACGACCGGTCTATCCCGATTACGATCGGAAATCTGCCGAAAATGTCCGGTTACGATAGGACCTTTTCAGATTACGACCGTACTCTCCTGATCACGATCGGAATCGTCTCGGTTACGATCTGATTTGTTACGATGCCCGGCCGAAAATCCCGGTTACGATTCCGTTTACGATGTCCGGTTACGATTCCGAACTCCGATTACGATCCCGATTACGTTCGTAAATTGGAACAAGTTCCGGTTACGGTTCCGAGGTCAGTTCCGGTTCCGAGCTCGGTCACGATCGGGATGTTTGACCCAATCCCGGTTACGATTGAGATCGTAAACGGGAACTGCTGTCCCGGTCACGACAGCAATCACGATTACGATCACGACCGGAATTACGATTTTGATGGGAGTTACAATGATATAACTATTCTAATTTCGCCCATGGGGCGTGTAAATCGCGCTCTATCCAAATCTGTTGTCGGTTTGTCGATATCACCAGCCATTCTCGAGATGCCAGAAAAAAGTTTTCTGATCAAGTTCATATTGAAACTACCCTACTAATTTCTCATGTAGACAACGCATACCAATTTTCAGCTCGAAATACCTAACACTTAAGATTATACAGCTATGAGAAATCGGACCGGAATCCACCGGAACATACCCGATCGTAACCGAGAGGATTCTGATCGTGATCAGGAGAGTACGGTCGAAATCTGAAGAGGTCCGATCGTAACTGGACATTCTTGGCATACTTCCGATCGTAATCTGAAGAAGTCCGGTCGTAACCGGACATTTTCGGCAGATTTCCGATCGTAATCGGGATTTTCTAGTCGTAATCGGGAGAGGTACGGTCGTTATCTGAAGAAATCCGATCGTAACCGAAGATTTTTGGTGATTTCCGATCGTAATCGGGAATTTTAGGCGGATTTCCGGTCGTAACCGGGATTTTTTGGTGGATTTCCGATCGTAACCGGGAATTTTCTCCGGTTTCGTGACCGGGATTTTCGGCCGGGTGCATTGCGGTCTCATTTCTCATAACTGTAAAATATTGGGAGTTTCGAGCTAAAAATTGGTATGTGTACATGAGATATAAGTAGGCCACTTTCAATATGAACTTGATAACAAAACATTTTTCTGGCACCTCGAGAACGGCTGGTGATATCGACAAACCGACTGTAACCGTAACTGTAACTGTAACCGGGATTATGTCAACCATCCCGATCGTGACCGAGCTCGAAACCGGAACTGATCTCGGAACCGTAACCGGAACTTGTTCCAAATTCCGAACGATTCAACTTAGATTACGATGTCCTTGTAGATTTTGTAAGGACGCTTCCTTATAAAGACTTACTGCTGGCTCGTGAACCGCGCGTCTGCAGCTATGCTGCGACATCTTGCGTCCTCTTCCTTATAAATATTTTCCTTGTTAGTGTAAATCTTGTTAATGGCGCGTCCTTATAAGTCAAAGTCTTTAGAAGCGCTGTTTTCTATGAGTAAGACGCAATTAGATGCTTAACTATAGCTGAAGTTATAAAGAGGAGCGCTTTGAAGCTATTGTGTTCTCAGGGAATCGTGGTTTTGAGGAAGCGAGCGTTGGACGGGGACGGGCGCAATCGTAACCGGGATTGGGTCAACCATCCCGATCGTGACCGGGCTTCGAAGCGGAACTGACCTTGGAACCGTAACCGGAACTTGTTACAAATTACGAACGTAATCGGGATTCAACTTAGATTGCGATGTCGTAATCGGAGTTCGGAATCGTAACCAGACATCGTAACCGGAATTTTCGGCCGGGGCAAGGCTATGACCGAGCGTCGTATGTCTCTCTCGGGAGGGGTATCATGGCGCAGAAAATCGTTTATAAGGACAGGAATCGAAAGGAGTTTTCTGATATTACTGTCTAGAGAACAGTTATTAAAACAACGCCTCTGTAGAACTGCAAGTCTAGGAAAGTGCTCGCGTTGTCTATATAACTGCAGATTAGAGGATTCAGTCGTTGAATGTCTTGTTAGTATGATTTTACGATTTAACGATTGCTGTTTGGAAACGCGCATCTTGTTAGCGGTGTGTCGTTTTAACAGCAAGTATTTGAAACTGTCAGTCCTTGGAATCGCAATTACTGTCCTCTCCATTCGAGACTCCTATTCTGAATGAACATTTCGTTAGAAGTCCATTTATATAGATGGATCTGGAACGGTATCCACGGGTTTGTCCCGCAGCACAGCCGTGCCCGGCGGGTCGGCCTACGTGTCACGGCTGACGCCCCCGACGACCACGGGTTAGGCAGCCCCGCCCCCCCCCCCCCCCAAAAAAAAAAAAAAAAAAGCAACGATATCCACAAATCACTATCAGATTTCGCTCTTTTAAAAAGTTTGTTTGACAGTGGAACACAATAAATTCAACACATATCTGCATATCTGCGGACGTGTTATATTTACAACTTGGCAATGCTCAAGTTGGCAACTAATCAGCACACTGACGGGTGCGGTCAGAAAGCAAAGTAAACAAAAAACCGCGCCTTCCTTCCCGTATTTTGCTGATGTGCGTTTTGTGCGTGTTCACCGTGATCTGAAGGTAAGGGGAATAGTCAATAATCCTTTGGTACTCGCTGAAGCTGAGATTTTGATCGCTATGGGTGTTGAAGTAGATTTGATTCACTCCTTGACGGTACGGTACTGTTGTACCATAACCTCAAATAACAGCCGTGTGCACCCGTTTGCGAACACTCGAAATCCTTTTATTCTTGTTCGTGGGACGCCACAACGTACTGATTTAACTGAAATTGATGTGAAAAGTAGCTTAGAATAGCATGGCAATCTTAGGGTACTTCTTTTTGATTATCGTGGAGTCGAAACCGCAGTGTCCCAATGCACCCTATTGCCTGTCCCATTGTAACCCTATCTGAACTCGAGTCTTATCCCAAAGGATTATTGACTATTCCCCTTACCTTCAGATCACGGTGAACACGCACGAAACGCACATCAGCAAAATACGGGAAGGAAGGCGCGGTTTTTTGTTTACTTTGCTTTCTGACCGCACCCGTTAGTGTGCTGATTAGTTGACAACTTGAGCATTGCCAAGTTGTAAATATAACACGTCCGCAGATATGCAGATATGTGTTGAATTTATTGTGTTCTACTGTCAAACAAACTTTTTAAAAGAGCGAAATCTGATGGTGATTTGTGGATATCGTTGCTTTTCTTTGTTCTTTTTTTTTTTTTTTTTTTTTTTTTTTTGGGGGGGGGGGGGGGGGGGGGGCTGCCTAACCCGTGGTCGTCGGGGGCGTCAGCCGTGACACGTAGGCCGACCCGCCGGGCACGGCTGTGCTGCGGGGCTGCCTAACCCGTGGTCGTCGGGGGCGTCAGCCGTGCCACGTAGGCCGACCCGCCGGGCACGGCTGTGCTGCGATGACGGACAGCAGGGGGCCTGTGCGCCCTGTAGGGAGTTTTCTCTGGATACCCGGTATTAACACGAGTGTTCTTTACAACCACATATCATTAGAAAAATGTTTCTTTCGTGCCGCTTATCGTGTTTAACGCCAGCGAGTGGTTTCGCGTCATCTAGGCACTGCTATTTTTCAGCACATATGTAAAGAGAGCTTGGTGTGCCACGATCTACACTTTGAAAGAAACGTGTTTGTATACCGCGCTCATGGCAGTCCAAACTCGACCCAAGGAGAATGCTGCTCCACGTAACGCGGATATTTAGGGTATTTTATAAATGCATTTCTATCTAATGACTGTTCTTTATAAAACACAATCTTTGTAACTACACTAAATATAAAATTTCTTTCTAACTCTTTATTCATATAAAACATGTTCTGCGCCATGAAGCATGCCCCTCTCTCGCACTCACTAGGTTCTTACGAGTAGACGGAGACAGAAGATCTCGGTTATGGGCCATAACCGAGCCAAGCCCGGCCATGCCCGCCCGATGCAGAACACTACCCGGCACCCTTCCACCAGTTGTGTGGAGTAACAGCATAAGGCAAAGATATGCAACCTACTGACCGTGCTGTATGCGTAGTGATATACACTACAAAGTCCCCCGCCCCGTGTGGGGTAATTTACTGAAGCAATATTTTGTTTCTGTGTGATCGGAATTTTTGTTTAAATCCCGGGTAGGGCGTAACATGGAATCTTCCGGCTCGTTGCGCGACCCCTTATGGCGGTCGTAGAAAAAAAAGAACTGAGGTACCAAAATTCATATGGGGGATTCTGAACCTACCCCGTTACATTTTAACACTTTTAGCAGGTGGCCCTATCTACTGTGAGGTATGCTTCTCGTTGCTCGCCACAGTCGTCTAAGCCGCGGGCTGGCCTATCTCACAGGCGTTCCAATGACTCTTCTGCAGAGCGAGTGTATGAACCCACTTCAGAGCCCGCAGAAGTTCAAAAACTGGACTCGGTCAACACGCGACGCTCTACGCAGTGAAGAACCGTTATGAAACTTGTTGGCGACTAATACAAGTCACTCATGGAAGCGTCACTAGTGTCAGACATGGGAGTTAATACCAGGTGTCCCGCGTCAGCAGTGCCAAAGTAAAGGTAGGCAAGCCCGCAACGCACTAATCGGCTCTTCCTGTCTCGACCAGACAAGTGAGGGAGAAAGAGATGGCGCTATTGCTTTGCGGGCTTGACTAGCTTTACCTTGGCACGGCTGACGCGGCACACCTGGTATAGGTGTCCTCAAAGAGGCATGCATTTTAATGTGTCTGACACTGTCAGGCGTCTTCAAACTCAAACGTGTGACTATGGGATCAATTATGAGGTATGTCCACGATGTTGTCGAAGCGCAAACGTAATTTGGCATCTCTGAGCACAAATGGCGCCTGTTGGGTAGGCAACTACGGCTTCTGCATGCACGTGTGTCGTGCGGGTTGGCCTACCCTGACACTCGTAGGCGCTCCGCTTTGCCGTTCGCGGTCTTGAGGCAGAGGGAAACTCGGACATACTTAATGGGCAACGCCTATGGACTCATAACCAAAACATGTGAGTACCATACGCCTACCAGACAGAAAGAGACGGAGATAGTGCGTTGCGGGACTGCCAAAAACATTCGTTTCCAGGCGTATGAACGACATCCATGCGCTCCCAAGCATACGGTATTCACACACTTTGATTAGCACTATGGTGTCGGTGTCCGAAACCTGATTTACCAGCGTACCGACACAGTCAGGACCGATATTGAGCCTTTCGTGTTACGTAAGGTTTGTATGCCCAGCAGCGGATTTGCACCACATAACAATCATGACTGCGATTATTTTGTTTCCCTCTTGATTCCAGAGATTTTCGTAAACTTTTCCAGTCTTTCTAGCTCAGCAAAATTATCGGGAAGATTCCAGACATATTTCGAATATTGCCGAAAGTATTTCCGGATCTTGAATGTCCTCCATAGCAAGGCTTGGTCGTACCTTACCGACTGAGAGCCGTCAGCCTGAATGAGTACGCAACCCAACGTACCGCCGACAGTTCACCTTTACAGTGACGGTGACATATAAGGAACTCAACCGGGAATGTGTGGAAAGCACTGTACTTAAAAATGAATTTCATTTAAAGGAACTGTCTGTAATATCTGTTGTCCTTGTGAACTTCCGAATTCCGTCTCGGCGTAAAGAATTCTCTTAATGTGCTGTTATAAGGAATTCAGAGTGTAATCTGAATTCACTAAAACACACATCTGTGTGAACCGAACGTCGTTTCCTTATACGGACCAAAGTAGGCATCGTTTATTTTTAATCCTGTTAGGAAGGAACGGTCTTAGAA